>CP136064.1:67113669-67713669 GCA_032622095.1 Siphonodentalium dalli | reverse complement strand
GCATGTTAGTCGCGGGTTTGCGAACCTTTCTGTTTAAGCAACAGCTAATGTCCTGATTCAATGTCGAAAGAGTTTTTATATGACACATGTATGGTATTAGTTTGAACCAATTCAGACATTCACACTGAGCCTGCCATTTTAATGTATGTTTGATGTCAATATTGAATACGCATACGCCGCAATTCGTTATTCCATCTGCACCCGACAAGAATTCTTGTCCTTGCTTTATGCTTTTCCAAGCAGAAAATGGCAGTTTATTAGTACACATGCCACTGCTACTGTATATTCGTCACGCAATATTCACGTCATATTCGATCAAAACACACACCTCGTGGTCCCTCGAACAATGAATAAGTGAATGCTAATAAAATCCCATGAAATTGAAGCTTGCTACCTACCGTCCGAGTCATGCAAGACAATCATAGTCAAAAGAAATAACCGCTCAAATATTAATGATTTGCGGGATGGCATGTCCTTGCTGTGAAAGATGGACCAATATTTGTTGTCCCCGCGCCAAACGAGCGCACCCAATGCACTTGACGATGTGTAAGGTTAAATAAAACATAATTATATTTTAAAACCAGTAGTTTGTGATGGTAGGAATTTAGCGTATGGGTGTGTTCCGGTCTCTCGTGTGGCCTGAATCCATTGGGGACCATAATGGAAATAAATGGTCTTAGGACTGTTTTCTTATGCTATCCCCGATGGTTTTTGGTCACCTGTTAGTGCCGGACAACTCCTTTACAGTCTCATATCCTATATAAACGCCATACTCATGCTGGGCTTTGGTCAGTTGCGGTAGTGGTTATGTGACACTTGGTACATCACATCCTTCCGCAGTTGACCATTGTCCAGTAATAAATCAAATAATTTGATATTTCTATATCTTTACAATTCGTGTTAATCTGTTACTTGTTACATGTATATCACATATATACCATGTATTCCTGTTTTTTATTTATACATGTAGGTTGTCCTACACCAATATGTGTCTTAAAGACCATTAAAACGTATCTTATCTTATCTTATCTTATCTTAAGAACTGTCAATGGAGAGTAGCTATTAGCCAAACGAGGAAGATGACTAAAAGACAAGCTTTGTGTTTTTGAAAAGCCGTTTCAATGCTTTTTTCCCCGTGAATTATGTTGGCTTACTATCACTCTATTACTAATGTGGCCTATATGTTCGTATATTTATCGCCAATATGTTTATAGGGGGCGTGGTTACCGAATGAAAACCTCGCTTTTCTGCGCTGATTTTTCGCTATTTTTTCGCCGATATTTTCCCTATTTCTCGCTTAAACACCAGCTGCACGAAGTGTTTTATTCAAAACATGATTAGTGATTATCAATATCATTTCTCACTCTATACAACAAGTTTGACTTTGGGATTTCGATAACCACGGCCCTTGTCATAGTAAACAAGCAAAATCGGCGTCATAAATGCCAATATTGGCGATTAATGTACGAAAATCGTGAGTATAAGTAATTATAGGCACATGTATTAATTAATGTATTTCAACACTATCTCACGAAAACAGCGTTTAAACATACATTGTCCGATTCGAGGGATCAGGAATGATCCAGTTATAACAATAAGGGAATTTCACCAAAAGGAGTTTCAGTTATCCAAATAAGTTTATATATTACCAATAAATACTCACAAAATATCAAGCGCACTATCATATTTACCTCAAAGGTCATATATAATAAAGCTTTTTGTACGCCCGTTTGAAAAAAACGGTCGTATTATGTAAATGGGTTGTCCGTCCGTCGGCCTTCCGTCGTCCGTACGCTTTTGGTTTCCGGATGATAACTTCAGATTGAATCGAGTGAACTGAACCAAATTTGGTATATTAGTTTACCGCACCAAAAAAATACAGATCAAGTTCCAATATCGGTTTCGTCCGCATGATTTTGACTGAGTTATGCCCCTTTTTCGACTTTGATTTTACCTGATTTGCGGTTTCCGGATGATAACTTTAGATTGAACAGAGTGAACTGAACCATATTTGGTAAATTAGTTTACCACCCCAAAATACAGATCAAGTTCGAATATGGGTTTCGTCCGCACGATTTTGACTGAGTTATGCCCCTTTTTCGACTTAGATTTTACCTGATATGCGGTTTCCAGATGATAACTCTAGATTGAATCGAGTAAACTGAACCAAATTTGGTATACAGATCAAGTTCAAATATCGATTCTGTCTACATGCCCCACTCTACTCAAGAAACGGGCGTATTATACCACGCCCCGACGGCGTGCTCTTGTTCTTAAATTTCATCATGGTGTGGTCCCATAAAGTTCACCCTGGTGTGGTGCCATATATAAAGCACAATGGTGTGGTTACTTGAAGACGGAACATCTTGAATAGCAAGTCAAAACTAAACAAAAGTGGAACACGCCTCTGCGTCATCAAATCGTCTCTTTTTCATTTTGGGGACAACCACAGTACATGTACCTAAACTTACACGTGACAGGAGTAAATATATTTCCAATTGTCACAAATTGTGAATACCACAAATGTTGTGTTTTCTGAAATGGTATCATCGAATTGTTGGAATCTTCGCCAAATTCCTCCAGTTGGAATATTGTTTGAGTACTGATCCATAAATAATCACATAATATGTCTTTAATTATGTTTTAAAGGCCCACTTGGTTTATTTAGAGGATCGAAGTCGTTTCACTTTTCAATAAACGCAACGTTAATAACTTAATTGTACCCGTTCCCTGCATACGGCGTCCCTACTATTCAACGACAGTGAGCTTTCGGCATATTGCATGCAGCCAACGCATCGGGAACAACTCATTGGTCACGCGTAAGCTTCTATTTGCGTTACTGCGTTATTACGTTGTCAATTAACTGGACCATGGACCCAAATATAAGCTCAAAATATCCCTTTAAAGTTGTAACGAAAAAGTGGCATTTCCACGTCTTTTATCTCTAGCCATCGCAAGCTGCTACCCACCGACTACCGCGGTGGCCATATTTACCGAACGACAACCCAAATTAATATCGTAGTGTGATACATCGCATCTCCTAGCAGACATGACAGTAGCTCCAATTAACCGTTTGTTCCATTTCATATTATTAGTTATCCTAACCAAACAACATCCCATTTACCAGCTTTGGTCAAACTATACCAATGCATGGTGGGAAACGGAATACATGAACGATTTCACGTAGAACCTTTGCGGTGGGGACATATCTATGATCGTCCTGCATGACGCGGGCGGTAGGTATCAATAGTGAAAGTCGTGAATTTTATTAGTGTTTACTACCTCATTGTACCATAGATCAACCGCCATGCATGGAGCTTGGTCGACTATAGCACCTAATACGCACACGCTTGACTACCAAAAGATAACATATCGGGGTTCGCGATATGATGGCTATTGGCATACAATCGCGATCACGGGAGGCACGCGTGGTTTCGATTGACTATCATATTTAATCTGAAGGGTAATGTACCTTTACGAAATAACGGCGATTTGTATGAGAAATTGCAACACCACAATGGATCAACTCTGGTAAATATAGGTCAAATTCTTCTATAGGGTGGGTGGGCCTGGGGGAGGTTTGGGTTACGCTCTATAAAACACTTCTTCAAATATTTCCGTTATTTCTTCAAAAACACTTCTTCAAATATCTCCGTTATTTAGTTAATAAAAATATTTTCCTATTTCTATATTTCGCTCTATTTCGCCATTTCGCTTTTTCGTTGTATTTCATGTCTCGATAATTCGCTATATTTGACATATTATAGGATATGGGATTATATGATACTCTACATTCTGATATTCAATCGATCATCAATTGCCACCCGTGCTCGCGATTTGATGCCACTAGCCATCCAATCCCGATTACATATTGTTTGCTATCAAATCCTTGGCGTATTTGGCTGACTATATACATGTGGCAGTACCACGATAAACGGCGTACATGCAGTCTGATAATTTGAATCAAACGTTCTAGTGTCTATTTTTGAAATGGACAATTCCATAAAAATTCCATAAAAATAACTGTCACCACGTGTCACATGCACGTGTCATTTCTAATCAACTGTTCTTGTCTAACTTTTGGCAAATCCTTAGTTGATTCATGCTTACTAAAGATAACGATACACCAACAAGAACATTTCCTACATGTATGTTCACCTTTAAATGATTTAGTGGAATGCATGCCAAACTCGCTTCAGAAACATGTTTATATTGACTTTTGGCTAATCGGCATAGGAGTTGTCGGACGGACTATTTTGATCTGATGCGACAAATTTACAATTGAATATGGACACCGTAGTTTCTCAGGATAATGCAGAATGGATTGTTACCAACAAAAGTATGTAATAAAAACATTTAAGAAAAGCTTACATTATGTAAGTGACGGCAGTGGTCTGACAGGAGGAGCTAGGGGACATATTTCTGTCTTGCAGTTTGGAACAAACAGTGAGGCTCGATATTATAGTACTGATCCCCCGTCCGATTTGACACCAATTTAGTCATAACTTTATATAAGCCAGTTCTCGGTTTACGAGGCAAAAGAAAAGTTTTTTTTTAAATACCTGTATTTGCAATCACCATCATTCTTATCACATATATATATATATATAGACATCGCAAAAATTCACAAACAATATATCGAAAACAAGCACATTGTGCCAATAATGTGCGTCAGTATCTACCGGTTTTTCACAACAGAAGCATGGACGGTCTCTCTTTCCAACAGACGATCGATCATTGAACGTTTTGCTCGCATGACAGAATGTCAAAAACGACATGTATTAAAACGTCTTCTTTTAAAAGACAGTATCTGACTAACGAAACGTAATACCTTACTTGTATTTAAATTCGCGCAGTACTATTTTTCGCAGTCTTTGTAAACAAACATAAACTCCGATTAATACGAATACTGAGTCTATCATATTCCAGCCAACTTTTCATTTCGCTGAAGGATTGCGGTATTCCCCAGAACGCTACGATAATCGTTTTGATTGTACTCTTGGTGCTACTAATAACTGATGTGGAATCCCGGGGTTGTGAAATAAAAACTCTACGAAAGGTCATCAGGTAATCAGGTAATGCCGCAAGAGCTATACGCGTCCTTGACCTCAATAAATGGTATACTCGTAGGACGCGTATCTATAATCTCAAATCGACTCCATTCCACCCGCATGTGCAATTTGACTTATATATCAAGACTAGCAGGTGGACCCGATTTCGTCCTGGCTGTTTCCCCTCTGCTTTTCGGCGAATTGCGCGATTTGACCTTGAATTGTCCATTTTGAAGGTCAAGGTCAGGTGGGGTCACGATTTGACCCGTCCAAAACACTGCCCGGACAAAAGTACCCGTCGAAATCCATCCGGTTTTACCCGATTTGACCTTGAATTGATCAGTGTGAAGGTCAAGGTCAGGTCGGGGTCACGACTCGACCAGTCCAAAACACTCAGTGGACAAACGTAACCACACGTATCAAATTTCGTCGAAATCCCATCAAAATTCGCGATTTGACCTTGAATCGTCCAGATTTTCATCGAAATCCCGTGATACTCGGGCGTTTGACCTTGAAATGACCCGATTTAAAGGTCAAGGTCACGTCGCACGGACAAATTAACAGGCCCATGCCACTCCACGGCCGAAAGTACCCCCACGTACCAAGTTTCATCGAAATCGGGTCGGCCGTTTTCGAATCCATCGCGAACACACAGACAGACACACAGACAGACAGACACACAGATTTCCCAAAATATATAATAGACTAGAAGGTGACCCGATTTCGTCCGGGCTTTGACCTTGAATGGTCCATTTTGAAGGTCAAGTGGGGTCACGATTTGACCAGTCGAAAACACTGCCCGGACAAAAGTACCCGACAAACGGGCCCGTCGAAATCCATCCGGTTTTATCCGATTTGACCTTGAATTGATTATTTTGAAGGTGAAGGTCATGTCGGAGTCACGATTTGACCCGTCCAAAGCACTCAGTTGACAAAAGTAACCCTATGTATAAAATTTCGTCGAAATACCATCAAAATTGGCGATTTGACCTTGAATTGACCCGATTTCAAGGTCACGTCGCACGGGCAAATGAATATGCTTATGAGACTCCCCATACGAAGGTACCCCACATACCAAGTTTCATCGAAATCCCGTGATATTCGGGCGTTTGACCTTGGAATGACCCGATTTCAAGGTCACGTCGCACGGGCAAATTAATATGCCCATGCCACCCCCGCCCGAACCCCACATACCAAGTTTCATCGAAATCCCGTGATATTCGGGCGTTTGACCTTGAAATGACCCGATTTCAAGGTCAATGTCACGTTGCACGGACAAATTAATAGGCCCATGTCACCCCCGGCCGAAAATACCCCCACATACCAAGTTTCATCGAAATCGGATAGGCCGTTTTCGAGTTCATCGCGAACACACACACACACACACACACACAGACAGATCTTCCAAAATATATAATAGACTAGAAGGTGACCCGACTTCTTCCGGGCTTTGACCTTGAATTGTCCATTTTGAAGGTCAAGGTCAAGTGGGGTCACGATTTGACCAGTCCAAAACACTGCCCGGACAAAAGTACCCGACAAACGTGCCCGTCGAAATCCATCCGTTTTACCCGATTTGACCTTGAATTGATCATTTTGAAGGTCAAGGTGTGGTCGGGGTCACGATTGGACCCGTCCAAAACAATCAGTGGACAAAAGTAACCCCACGTATAAAATTTCGTCGGAATCCCATCAAAATTGGCGATTTGACCTTGAAGTTACCCGATTTCAAGGTCAAGGTCACGTCGCACGGGCAAATGAATATGCTTATGAGACTCGCCATAAGAAAGTACCCCCACATACCAAGTTTCATCGAAATCCCGTGATATTCGGGCGTTTGACCTTGAAATGACCCGATTTCAAGGTCAAGGTCACGTCGCACGGGCAAATTAATAGGCCTATGCCACTCCCGGACCGAAGGTACCCCCACATACCAAGTTTCATCGAAATCGGATCGCCCGTTTTCGAGTTCATCGCGAACACACACACAGACACACAGACAGACAGACAGATCTTCCAAAATATATAATAGATGTTCCACCCACTTTGGTGTTCTAGAAACCACCCTAAAAGGACCCGTTAATTAGTTGAATATAATGTGACTGCAAATTCTGAGGTGAAGGTCGAGTATAGCTCTTGCGACATTACCCCTCTACGATGTAGTTTACTCCAGACTGTATTTTTCGCATATCTTGCTGTGCTAATTTAAGACTGAGTGAACATATTTCGACTCAAACTGTTTAGTGATTTCGCATTGTAAATAATGCGGGTGAGAGGGTAATCACGAATTGGGTGGGTTGTTCCATGTATGTATGCATACAGGTGCAACATACAACCTTTTATTCCACACCCATTGACGTGAGTCACATGTATTCAACGGAACCCCAGGCATTGAATGCAAGTATTTTGCGAAAATAGTTTTGTCATATTTTAAATCACGCACGAATTTGCGGTTATCAAAGTGCGCGAATTTAGAACTAAGCGAAAACAGTACTGTGCGAATTTAACTACGAGTAAGGTTTCGTGCATATACAAGAAAATGCATTACATGTTCCCATAAGTTCCGTCGTGCTGGTTTTTGGTGCATAAATATATCAGAGGTTCTTTATTCGCAGAACAACGGGTCCTAATGTCATCAATATTTAAAAGATTATTACTTTGATGATATAACTGTCTTGCATGACTCGGACGTTATCTAACAAGCTTCAATTTTATGGGATTTTATTAGTTTTCACTAATTCAGTGTGCGAGGGACTGCGAGGGACTGCGAGGCATGACTCTTGATCGGCTATGACGTTAGTATTGCGTGACGAATATACAATGGCAGTGGCATATGTACTTAATAAACTGTCATGTTCTAATTGGAAACGCAGTGACGGGAATTCCTGTCTAGTGCAGATGTCATCACGAATTGCGGTGTATGCGTATTCAGTATTGACACCGAACATAAGTTGAAGTAGCAGGCCAAGTAAAATGTATGAAATTGGCCCAAATAGTATAATTCTTCTTTGGAAAATTCGTTTGAATTGATAAGGTCATACTCAGTCAGTGGGAGCCTGCATAAAGACCACAAGCAGAACATTTTCACATATCTGTAATATGTGAATTGATCTTTTATAATTAATGTTGATTAACCAGCAATGTAGTAACTCTTCAAAGTGCGTGACCATGTTCAGTCTCTTCCCACTTCAACAAAACCTAACTATCCTTACAAATTGTGTAATATATTCAATGTTTCAAACTTTACGAGCCGCGAATGCCATCATAAGATATAAAAACGTCCATTAACCCTTTATGCTATACTCATTGACGTGTAGTTATCCCTTGGGAATATTCAGATTATAAGTTCCAAACAAAAAAAACCACCAATGACGTCGATGTCACGCGGGACATTTTAAATATTGATGACTTTAGGGACTCATTATTCTGCCAATAAAGAACATCTGATATATGGTTATGCACCCAAAAACGAGCACGATAGCACTTATATGAGAACAGGTAATGCATTGTTGAACTTACTCCTCCAATAAATATGAATAATTCTGCACTTGTATTACCTGCGTTTTCCCCAAACACCCCTCCAGATTAATAATTGACCATTACTATGTATACCTTTATTACTTAATGGGAGGATCATAGAAAGGCTTAAAGGCACGGGCGGCGTTCGTTGCAGAAATATTCATATTTGTTCAAATTGCCATCAACAGAAGGAATATTAAAATAAAAATAGTTGTGTTCATATGCCAAACATAATCAGCGCGTAAATAACATATTGTCGTCAAGACGTACGATGGTGTACGTAAACAAGAGCCTGCTCGTGTTACACAAGTGTTGCTTCTGTTTACACAACATAGTGCAATTCTATTGGTTAATCACACACAAATGATATAAACGCTCTTTATTATTTCCATATCAGGAAAACAGTAACACACAACGCTCTTTATGTTTACCATATCCGGATCTAAACAATAGCCAGGAAAAGTAACGTGTTTTGCTTTTGTTTACATAACAAAGGAAAACATTTGACGATAACATACTGTTTATGCCATATTTCTTATTAGTATAAGAAGAAAGTCTGTCTATATTTTACTATTCTTTCTGTTTATGGCGGTTTTTGACGGAGGTGAATATTTTAACAGCATACCCACCGCCAACGCCGCCTTTATCTTTAAGATAATTTATATCCAAACACCACATATAAGTTCAATGATTTAGAGCGACATCAAATGTCATAGCATTCTGTTCGCAGTATGCTTGAACTTATTTGGCATTTATAATCGTATTGTATATGTCATAACATAATTATATCATTATTGCTGCGATCTCCACAGTCTTCCATTAAAATGTCATTAAATTGGAAATGGCAAACAAATGGCATCTAACTTTGTAATTTCAGAGGTACGTGTATATTTAATATCTCCCACTTCAGTCCCATTAGACCCAAACATAATTATATGTGCAAGTAATTATATATCCGTCGCTAGGTAGGTTTGGATCGAGAACATCTAACAGCTAACGCCAAGTAGGGATAGTGGTTTGGGGGGCTAACCCCGGGATCTTCGAAAGGGTCGAATGACCCTTTCCTTAACCCCTCATTTTAAGCTTTATTAAATCAAAACAAAAAAAACAAAAAGGAAAAAAACGCAATTTTTAGTTCTTCATCTTTTCTTTGTCTTTTTCTTCTTATGCCTCTTCGCCGGTGGTGGTGCTGACGAAGATGCATCCGAGGGAAGTGTGCTGGTGTCAGTGTCATGGATTCTGACTTCAACTGTCGCCGGATCAGAGGCGTCGTCTTCTGCATAGACAACTCTGTGGTAAATTAGCGCTCTCTCTCTCTGCCTTGATGAAACTGTGTGCCTTTCCTTGGTTATGTTCTACAAGGATCCGGTCTTTTAACTCTTGAATCAGTTGGTCTATATCTGGTGGTTCTGCTTCCCTGGTGTTAGAGCTGGGGGACACCGGAATGGTGTGATACTCCGGTGTCCGTGGTGGCAAGCTGTCCAACTCCACCTCGAAGCTGGCGACAGGAACAGCAGGGGTGGTATCCTGCTCCCTTTCTCCGCTAGCCTCGACAACAGCAGGGACTTCCGGCAGATCCACGGAGTCCCTGCTAACGCTAAAGCCCCGGTTCCATATTCCCGATGTTCTGTCCCGAATTCGTATATTCGGCACCAATTCGGGACCAGACCAAATCGGCAGCATTCGAGATAATTCTGGACGAGTTTTATTCCAAAAAGCCGCCGAACTGATGCCGAATTATGACAAAATTTAATCGTCCCGAACATTGCCGAGTATTCCAGAATGCTTCCGAATTTCTTCCCGAATGATCAAGAATTATCCCGAACTGATACCGAAATTTCGTGCGAGTGGCTGCCGAATTGCCCAGATTACTACCGACTTACACCGAATTGTTGCCGAATACCCCGAATCAATGCCGAACTGGTACCGAATTGATGCCGAATAAATACCGAATTGGTATTCAATTGCTGCCGAACGTCCCGAATCGATGCCGAATTTTGCAGATACACCGGATCTCAGTATAAAAGCAGCCACACATGGCGAATTCGGGAGTAACATACCGAATACTGCCGACTACTCCAGAATATCCACCCGAATATTGCCGAATACTGCCGACTACTCCCGAATAGGTGCCGAATTTCTCCCGATGATTGACAATTCGGGAGCGATTCGGCTTGGTTCCCGATAGTTTTGAACATGGTGCGTCACTGTGACGTTACATAAGTTAATGGCCATATGCGACATATTTAACTTACTAGATTACTGAACTTCGTACAAGTAATTAAAATTCTCAAATGGAAAGCATAATAAAATCGTTACAGGACTCTTTGTTGTCGGTGACATATGAGGCTCAGCGAGATAAATATCGGGCTCGGCTAGCGCCTCGCCCGATATTAATCTCACTTCGCCTCATATGACACGGTATCCGACACCAACTCACCCTGTAACTTATATTATAATGTCAGCTCTTGCGATTAGCCAATCAGCGTCGATATATAGTGACGGTATATGAACCCATATTAGGTCGGTGACATAATATGAAATCATTATTAGGTGCTTATCCGCCATCTTGTTTTTTTTTCAGAAACTCAGTCGCCTCGGGAATATTTTTGGTATATTTTGGCGCCAAGAAAGGGGTTATCTGTCGGAAATCATTTTCTGTGAATTTAAAGACATAGTACAGTGTACCAAAACCTGCATGCGATATATTTGAGGAATTCTAAAGACTCGTAAATTAACTATCAAACTCAACAAGTTGTCAAATACTTCAATGCGTTGACGTTCAACGCCCATGACGCGTCACTGTCACGTTACATAAGTTAATGGCCATAGTGCGACACGTATATCTTACCAAATTACAATAAATTACTGCGACGATTAATTAAAGGGATATGCTGGATTTTGTCCACTGACATAATAAATACGTTACGGGGCGCTTAGTGGTCGGATATGGTGTCATGTGAGGCTCAGCGAGATCAATATTAGGCTCGGCCTCGCCTAATATTGATCTCACTTCGCATCACATGACACCATATCCGACCACTAAGCGTCCCGTAACTTATAATATTATAACCTGATTGAATTACATGTTCCCCGGAAAAAGACACCGTCCCGTCGTCTCAGGCCCTATCATCTTTCTCAAACGATTCCCGGTTGACGTCGACGCCACACGACATTCATAGTGCTCGCCTCGACTGAATGATTGATTGATTGACTGATTGGAGTTTATTGTCCCTTTCAGCAACTAAGGTCATATCACGACATTGCAAGTTCTAGTGGTGGAGGAAACCGCACACTTACGGCTAATCCTACAGTGGTTTCAATGGCTGATAAACTCGTCTATATACCATGTGCGGCAAACCACCGGCCATCGGCGAGTAACTGGCACTAGATAACGATTTCGAGTTACAAAGTCCACGATGGAAACATGTGGATTTGAACCCTTATCGCCAGCGCTGGAGGGAGAGAGGGTTTGGAGTTGTACCCCTTACCGACTGAGCCACCGACGACCCCCCCCCCCCCCCGCCTCGACCATGAAACCGGAACTTTAAAATAAAAGCATCGTCACACATGGCAATTAGACAAGCCCTGCAATGTATATACATGTATATATCTGAATAAACTTTGTAAGTATATTTTTTTCCTCGATTAATGGATTCTATGATGTAGGGGTGTACTAAAAGCAGAACGTATGACATGACGTGTGTGAATGGGTTTTCGATACACTTATGCCATCTTGGAAGAATAAAACTCGAGACTGTGCTTCTCGTTATATTCTTCCGAGTTGGCACTCGTCCCGTGTTGACAAATCCATTAACAAATCCGTGTCAGTCTGCGTATATCCGTCAATAGAGAGATCTGGATCGAGAACATCTAACTTATAACGCTGTCAACTACATAATTATATACGGTCACCTGATTGACTGGACGTCTGACGATCACATGTATATGTGACCCGCCATATCAAATCCAGTCGTAAGTCGGGATTTGTTTACCCTGTGCCAATGCATTCTCTTATATATGCGAGTCGACCATAGGTCGCCTCGCATATATAAGAGAATGCATTGGCCTAACATTTTTTTACAATTTTAATAAAAAAATTCTTGTATTCTTTAACAATTTTATAATTTCACCCATACAGAGCCCCAGATAAACATGAGCAGACGACAATCTGCTATATGCTTCTATATATGTGTGGGGCTCCCTGCAGAGTAATGGATGTTTTTTATTTTATGTCCTAAAAATTGTAAGAAACATTTATTTAAAAAAAATGATAAAAAATTGTTAGGCCAATGTATTCTCTTATATCTGCGAGGCGACCTATGGTCGACTCGCATATATAAGAGAATGCATTGGCACGTGCAGGGTAAAACAAATCCCGACTTACGACTGGATTTGATATGGCCGGTCACATATACGGTCACTTGATTGACTGAACGTCTGTATATATGCATACTCTGGCCTTTGGTAGCTGCCAGAGCTCGTATTCACCAACTGGGTTTATTTTATAAACCCGTAGATTATGTGGTAGCGGCCGTATGCAAAACGTACCAGCGCTAGCGTTTACGACAACAACGACCCATGCAATCTATCAGATTTTTCCAAATCGCGAACACTCGGTGTTTAATATGCGTAAATAGCGGTATAGACTCAGGCTGGATTTTTTTCGGCGGAATAAGTGTTGAAGATATAATTGGATTAATAGGCAGCTTTATTGGTATACCGGCCAAATGTAGGCAGTACATCGGAAATTTTAAAAGAATTTTCAGAGGAACTCGGCCAACAGCGAAGTTAAATGAATTTGTATGGTGTTGTAATTTGTATGGTGCTGTAATTTGTATGGTGTTGTAATTTGTATGGTGTTGTAATTGAGGTTTGTCACCCTGAATACATGATTTATAGATAAACAATAAGGATATATTAGAAAATTTATTCGACTGAACTTTTTATGTGGATTTGAAACTTTTTGGAATATTGTGATAGCCTATTCGAAATAAAACATTTACAACCCTAAATCTAACATCGAATTGCATACTGATCGAAATGCACAATGCAGTGGTCTTGTGCTAAAATCCGGACATGGACGAAAATAAGAAAAGGTTTTCTAAGTTAAATTGGTATGAGTGCTGCTCAATATACATATGTGCTGGACCGAGCGTAAAACGAGGACTTCGATAATAATTTATATGTGTTTCATTCACCGTATGTCAAACAACGTTACATCATGGTGATTTACACTGAAATAACATGAGTTTGATTTCACGTTGGATTGCCGATTTATTGCCTACATATGGCCGGTAAAAGCCGGCATGGTATATTTTCCATTATCTTGCCACTATCTTGTCCGTACCGGGCGGTACCGATTGACTGTTGGTAAACTTCACGGCATGTCTATATCAGTACGACACGAGTGGATACAGGCTACCGTCACATTATTATTACATTCTAGAATATGAATAAATGCATATTTAAAAAA
The DNA here is from genome assembly GCA_032622095.1 of Siphonodentalium dalli. Lineage (NCBI taxonomy): Eukaryota > Metazoa > Mollusca > Scaphopoda > Gadilida > Siphonodentaliidae > Siphonodentalium > Siphonodentalium dalli. Next base: position 67,699,623 of record CP136064.1, on the reverse strand, counting down.
CTTATGTATTGATTCAAAGTGCAGTTTTTTTTCATGGGGATTAGGAATTATATCTATATTTAGAAAGGGTAGACCTCTAGTTTGTAAAGCCCATTTGTTTAGGACACCCCCTTGCGGCTATCTTGAATTTTTCAAAATTGTCGCCAAAAATGTATTTTCCCATAGTTTTTCATTGATTGGAACAACCATATGGATATATATATACCTCCATAAAGGATAATTATCAATTGAAAACGATTAACTGAATGAGTGTTGAATATCTTTACCTAACAAGCAGCTAAAAAATTATCTCTGCCGGCCATCTGGGATATTCAAAATGGCCGCCGAGTACACATTTGCCTTTGAAACCACACCAATAAGCACCGACTGTCTTTAAAGTACAGCATCTTCCTGCCTAAATTTAGGGAACTTGTGCATTTTGTGATTAAATCATCATATTCGACATAAATGCACCAGAGATATGAGAGCAATCAAAATTCGGAAGAGTGCTAAAACAGTCCCAATGGTATCTATAGCAACCACCTTGATACAGATATCAAAATCATCGGAAAAATAATGTTATTCCCTAAAAATCACAATTGTGATCTACACGAAACATTTGATTAGAGGAGTGAATTCTATTACACTGAATTCAAGATGGCCGCCGAAAAATGCAAAATGGTCGTTGTTATCCATAGCAACCATCCGAAGATTCTATTCGCAAAGCCATGGAATCCATATACATGTAGTATGGTGTGATGCCTCGGGACGACGATTCTTGACGACTTGACTGTCATGATGATAGGTTATCGAAGGACAGAAATTAATGGTACCGGAAGTATGGGCTAACAATATAGGGATGACGTCACAGTTGGTCTAGCTGATATTTTGGATCACCGATATTTCATGATTCAAACGGTTCTAGCTCTAGCATATCATTCGGACTTTTCGGTGGACAAATATTATCTCTTACAAAAATAATATGACTGTTCTGGATTTGATTGAATCGTATGACAGTATTGGTCGCTCAAAAATTCTTTAACACCATTATTATAAGTGTATATTATTAGTTACATTTGGCCGCATTGGGTATATATGGAGATTTAATACATGGATGTCGATTTTGAACCCCGAGGCAGTGCCGATGGGTTCAAAAAGAGACATCCCGGTATTACATCTCCAAGTACCCCACGATGTTGCCGGAGATAACGCTTGTGTCCCCATGCACAACAACACCCATGCGGCATCAACTTAAGTGTGCTTTTCATATATATGTTATCAGATGAATTCGCACCAATAAGAATAATTCAGTAGCCGAACTATAGAACCGGCGTCAGGTGGCGTGAAACTTGGCGTGCTAGAGCAACGTCATGCTTGGTGGAAACTGCCAGTTCAAGGGTCATTCAATTAATCCCGATGTATCATGTTCTCATATACCCCCGATGTTTCGCGCACGTTCTCTTATATCCTGCTGTCATGGGTAACGGGGACATTATTAGTTATCTTCGGCAACATCGGGGGTATATATGGAGATTTAATACCTGAATATCGATTTTGAACCCCAAGGCGGAGCCATGGGTTCAAAAAGGGACATCCTGGCATTAAATCTCCATGTACCCCACGATGTTGCCTGAGATAATGATTTTATCCCCATGCACAAAAATAGCCACGCGGCCTCAACTTAAGTGTGCTTTTCATATATAGGTTCTCAGATAAATTTACACCAATAAGAATAATTCAGTAGCCGAACCATAGAACCGGATTCAGGTGACGTCAAACTCGGCGTGATAGAGCAACGTCCCGATTGGTGGAAACTGCCAGTTCAATGGTCATTCATATACTTCCGATGTTTCACGTGCTCATATACCCCCATGTTTCACGTGCTCATATACCCCCGATGGCTATATACCCCAGAGTTACCTGTCGCAATTGATAATTAATGAAATGACATTGACCGTACTGGGTGACCTTGACAACAGTTTCGATCATTAAGTGGACAACCACTTAAATTTTCACTCCCAACATACATACTAACATCAAACATAATACAAATCAATTTCACAGAAGTAGGTATTTCGTGTCTTCTCCAATGTTCTAGATATGCCATTGCCATGGAAATCAGATATACTGCTTACCAATGTCGGGTATATATATAGTCCGAGATCCCCAACCAAAAATATTTCACATGTACAAAGTTTCATGCTTTAATCCGGCGAGTCACGATTTGTTGTTTTTTGATCTACTATAGTATGGACAATGAATTTGAACTACCATACTGAGTGTTGCGGCACTTGGCTGGTTCATTATCGGACAAAACCTGTATTTTGAGCTGCTTGTCGAACTGATAAGTATCCCTTAATGGAGTATATAAGCCTATAAGGTAGCTCAAACCAATCGAAAACCAGGTTAATATTATTTAATTAAGAAGGCGTCGTAAAATAAATGGAAACATGGATTTCAGAAATCCGTAAACTCTACCCTTTCCGAAAACATATGGTTCCAAAATCCCAACGAAAGAAAATCTGAAGACGCAAGGAACCAAACTGTTGAAATGTCAAATACGGTTGTATTGGGTGATATACACTGTTGAACACGAGGTTGATTTCGTGTCGGCTTGTCGGTTTCTCGCCTACATATGGCCGGACTGCCTGCATGTAAGATTTGTCACCAGGTTGCCTATACCAACCGATACCGAGTGAATGCCGGCCATCCGGTGCCAGTACTGCCAGTATGTACCAGAACGCGGCCGGTGCCGGAATGTTTACTTGGATAGGGGTGTTCATTTTGACATGGAGTCTTTAATAGCACACAACATCATAGAACATTCACCATGACACAGTAATAGCATAGTTCCATATCAGGACCAAGTGACCATGGCGGGTTGATCAATGATGTAAATGGAAGTCTTAGATTAAACGCTGTTCTGTGAGGAACGTCCATACATGGCATACAATATCTGATTTAGTGACAAACCTCAGTAATAAATATGGCTCACTCGGGGTTGTTTTCTGTGACAGAAGTATGTTTACGAGGACTTGCACTCAGGTCTGCAATCGTGTGTGAGATACACGATAAAGATGTCATGGACAGGCACTGTCTGTCTGATTGTAACTTAATTGAAAAATTGTACCATGAGTTACACCTATGTCTCACATTATATAATTTAGACACATGCATACATATAAGTAAATACTGCTAGTTTTGATGCGGATGAGAAAACTATTTTTTCTCTGCTGTCTTTTAAATCCGTAACATTCGAGAAAAGATATGCATCGATCAATATTCATAGATATTTAAAAACATTTTAATAGTGGCTGCGCTTGTTATTGGAACACGACCGGAAAGGTCATCTTGATTTGGGGTCATTTTGTAATAACCCATCCATTCAATATGTGTTAACATACACTTAGATTCATACGGATACTGAGTCTATCGTGTTCCAGCCAACTTTTCATTTCTGGGAAGGGTTGTGGTATTTCCCTGAATTACGTCACATCGCGCTCCGTTAATCGTTTCGATTGGACTCCCTTATATTGGCTGCGGACACACGTACCACGGTTGCGATGGCATAGTAGGTGTGACAATTTATTATGGTGCATTTTGGTGACAATTGGTCGTCATATTTCTGTGCCATAGCTAGCTATGTTGCCCGCTGAGTTTCCGCACAATGAGTCAACTCGACCAATTAACACATTGCGTGTCACCAAGATCTCTACTCATTACGTTTTGCTACATTGTATTCTCTATACGATATATATAAATGCACGACCGATCGTCTAGAATTGTGTTTGACCGTGGCAATCAATCATTCACTCACATATCATACACGTAGTACTCTTTGTTGATATGATGTCAATTCATGTTTATCCACTTATATTAATTTCATGCGTATTAAGACAGTTCCCCAATTGCGTTTTTTAATTAGGGATGTTTAGTTCTCCGCATAATTCCGCTAATATTAGCACGTGGGCCAATGAAGCTGTGTCGGAACTGTTGGGGGAAATGCAGCTGCGAGAAAGTATCTAGAACAAACAAAGCGAATATACATGGACCAAAAACAAGAAAAAGACTGATTATATAACGAACTTTGGAGGACTCACTGTGCGACTATGCAGCGGGCGACATTTCTGGCTATGGCATATTAATTATGACAACCAATTGTCACAAAACTCTACCATAATTAATTGTCACACCTACTATGCCATCGCTAGTGTGATACGTGTGTCCGCAGCCATTGGTACTACTAATAATGAGTTCTGATTGGAGCTACTGACGTGGAATATTCCCGCTGTTGGGAAATGAAAATTCTACGAAAGGTCATCCACTATCTTATATGTGGGTATGCAGTTCACTCCAGCCTGCGTAATACCTATACAGTTATTTTAGGGGCCTATACTATAAAACACAATTATTGTCATATCAGCATTCCATTGCAATTTACTTATTTCCCAATACAAAATATCTATTTTATTATATTTTACTGAATTTCTGCTAGTGTATTTCTTTCATTGTTGATTAGGAATCAGCATACGTCGATAACTCTTAATTTACATCATGCATCGACGAGAACTGATTTATATGATATTTTTAGCGAGCCATCTATTTACTAGAATTCACTTGAATGTGAAACTATTTTCATTTGGGGGAGATATTGTTCTATATTTTGAGGTCTAGTCTGGCGATTTACAATAAGTCAGTTACACTGTTAACCCTTCCATCACTGGAACTTCCTGAAATTTTGCGAAAACCCTGTGCCAATACATTCTCTTATATATGCGACTCTGCCATAGGGAACCTCGCATATATAAGATAATACATTGGCCTAGCAATAATTACATTGATCCTGTAAGTCAGTGCATTCTTTTATATATGCGAGGTTCCCTATGGTCGACTCGCATATATAAGAGAATGCACTGGCACATTATATTTGATGCTGCACCAGCGCAGCTCCCTTCGTGGTAGGGTTAAATTATCAATGTTGATAGTACTCGACACCTTCTGCGCGGCTCAAATCACCGTTTTTGTAATTGTATAGTATAGGGCCATGCATGGGTGTAGATAGCTGTACAACATGTGTGATAGCCAATGTGTAATTATATTATCTTAAAATTGCACATAAAATTACCTCCGTAATATTTAATAATGAAATTAACACATTCGACACACAGAATAAAAGTCTCACGCGCACAATTAAATATTAACACCACACAAGCATGAGACCACAATATATAGATAGAAGACATTTTAAAAATATAATCCAAGAATAAAATTGTACTTCCATATGCACATAAATTTTAAATATAATATTTCCCAGAATTGTAAACAAATTTTGGCTTTAAGGTACGTTCACACACTGGTAAATTTGCCTGAGTATTTCTCAGGTAATTCGTCGCAATTCGGCTATATTCTGTTGCGATATGTTATTTATAAAAATGCATCTGAATCGGCTTCTATACCGTTAGACATGAGCTGTCTGAGATTCCATAAGATATTATGTAACTGACATTTGCCCAAATTTATCCTGGCCTCGGCGTTTCTATCAAGGATCAATCGTGTAATCACTCGTGGCATACCATTATAGGCGACGCAAAAATCGAAGACAGATACTAGTGTACTCTGCAGTTCCACAATATATCAATCAGAACAGTGAAATATATATCATCTGAGAAGACTTGCGTGAACATTTGATAGGCAAATTTGCTAGCTGAGTGAACGTAGCCTTAACCCTTTCAGTGCCAGGTCCGATTTTTGTATCAACCCATATACCCTGTGCCAATGCATTCTCTTATATATGCGAGTCGACCATAGGTCGCCTCGCATATATAAGAGAATGCATTGGCCTAACAATTTTTCATCATTTGTTATTGTTTTTTACAATTTTTTTCAATTTTAATAATTGTTTCTTATATTCTTTAGCAGACATATTTTGTAGGTTTAGTGCCAGGGAATCTTAGGTTTTTCATGGGCATCAAAGTTATTACTATGAATACTTGGTGATAGTTTTGAGTTATAACATGCCCCTAAGGTTTTATCCAGTTTGTTTTTAAATTCGCTATAGCGTGCCTAAGCATACCCAAACAAAATTCAACCCAAAAAAATCTAAACAAAATTGTTTTTTTTATTTTGTTAGGGCCGATTTTACAGACCGTAAATTAGGGCCGATGAGATCGGCCCCTGGCACTGAAAGGGTTAAATGGGTATTGTACACTAAATCCGGCCATTATTATAATGAAAATCAATATATGTCTGGAGTCATAAATTTATTTTCATTATAATTACCATGTTGTTTGCATCGTTCATAGAGCACACGAGTGTATTTTGCACTAATCCATGGCTCAAGTTCATTCATTTGTTGCATATATTCTGTTGAGTATAAAAGGAGATGGTCCCATAAATGGCAGGATTTAGTGTACAGTTCCCCTTTAACATTCATACGTTTTGGCCCATATGGCGCATGTTCAATTTCTATGTATATCGAGATATACCGCTTCAACTAAAATTTCAATGGAGCTTTCCACAGCTGTCAATTAAGTCATTATTAGCAGATATACAGTAATGCCCTAAGTAATCGACTCCTTAAACACAGCAGAATTATGGGTAACTTTTCAGGATTTAGTCGGAAATATGGCTTGTTGCCATTAATCGGAAAGCCATATTTCCGACTAAATCCTGAAAAGTTACCCATAATTCTGCTGTGTTTAAGGAGTCGATTACTTAGGGCATTACTGTACTCTTCCAATATGCGACTGAACAGGTCGTATGCTGCATTGAAAATTATTTCCGATGCCATTTTTGTTCATCCGAATTCGGTACGCGTGCACACATATTCAAACAATGATTTTGTTGTTAGATCATAACTTACTATTTGAGCACTGATGATGGAAATTCCAATAACAGTGTCTTTCATGTTGAGGGATATTGTATTTTTTTTGTATACATTTAAAGGCCCACTTAATTTTCGAGTCGCCGATTATATTTTTTTATAGTGCCTTGATATACGGTTTTAATGACAATATATGCCATAAAATATTATTAAAATACTACAATTCATCACCAATTGGAATGTCCGTGTCTCGTAAGGTGCCCAAAGAGTAATAGAAAATAGATGAATAATACAATAATTCCCCCCCCCCTTTGTCTCCCAGAATGCAACAGAATTCAAATAAAGATGTATTTTCAATGTAAGGGGAATAACTATATATCTAAATATATAGAGTTATTACACTTGCATTGAAATAATTGACTTTGTGCATAAACATGACCACAGAACTGACGCCAGTTTCTCAATAAAAACAAAATGTTCACAGTTTATTACATCGAATAAGTTGAAAATACAATATTTTGGAGCTTACTCTTACAAATGGTACATAGATAGAACGACACAAGTGTGTGAACTGGTTAACGTTATTGCACGAGTTTGTTGTGACGCGATGGTAAAACGAGAACCGGAGGTTCGAGTTTTACCTCGCGGGACGACAAACGAGTGCAATAACGTTAACATGTTCACAACACTGTGTTGTTCTATGTTTATTGCACACTTTGAAGATTGTGGATTTTAATATAATAAAATTTACGTTGATATTTTTCATTTAATTGAACAAACGCGTACTTAATGTAGGCTAAACTTCATAATTTAGTGAAGAAATTTTCTGTTAAAGATGACGTCGCCAATGACGCTGTTGACGTAATCGGTTTGTATTCTCTAATACACAATCTTTTATTGACGTTTGAATTCATCTGTATTTTGCTGTATTCCGCACAAATAAGCCAGTTGGTGTGCAATAAATAATATGACATACATTGTACATAATGTGTATTGGGGGTTCGAAAATTAAGTGGGCCTTTAAAGACGAGAACGGTCTATTTCTGTGTGTGCATAAACTGGCATAAGAATAGCAACCTTTATTCTCCGTCCTTAAGACTGGCTGTGGAATGATCCATTGTCGAGTGGTACATATACCCTGTCATTATCTCTCTCCCTCTCTCCCTCTCTCTCTCCCTCTCTCTATTTCTCGCTCTCTCTCCCCCCCCCCCCCCCGCCTCTTGCTCTCCCTCTTTGTTTCATTCTATATTTCCCTCCCCTCTGTCGCTCACTTTTTATGTACACCCCTTTATCCATTTTATTTCTGTCTCTATTTCTCCATTTTCCTTTTCGTACCGACCAATCAGTCCTCATTCTGCGATAACACCTCGTGGCATATCCGTGTAAAACATTACTAATCTTCAGTATACACCACACTGTCACCTCACTACGCTTGTCAGACCACTCACACATCGTGCTATAGTGGCCATTTTTGGAATGGGAACATTTATGTAAATGGCTGTAACCACGTCTCAAATTTTAAAGGCCCACTTGATTTTGGAGTCACCGATTATGTTTGTTATAGTGACTTGGTATACGGTTTTAATAACAATCTATGTAATAAAATATGATTAAAATATTATAATTCATCACTATTTGAAACGTCTGTGTCTCAGAAGATGCCCATAGAGAAATAGAAAACAGCTGAAATCATAGAAAGGTTACCCCCGTTGTGGCTCCCAGAATGCAACAGAATTCAATTAAAAATGTATTTCAATGGAAGGGGAATAACTCTATCTTTACGATATAGAGTTTTCCCTCTCATTTGAAAATAATACACTTTGCACTACAAAACAGATGAAACTTAAGCACAAAAACACGTCGGTAACTCAACAAAAACAACATGTTCACAGTGTATTACACCGGATAAGTTAATAATACAATGTTTTGGAGCTTCCACTTTCAAATGTTATATAATGTGGCATATATTTTATATATGTGATCTGTGAGTTCAAAAATTAAGTGGGCCTTTAATCATGTTGTTTCTGACAAATCTAGTTGATTCAAGCTCACTCAACATAATTACACCACAGAGAACATAAATTTCTTAAAATTGAAATTGTTATATACAGCGGAAGGTATACCAAGCTAGTTTCAGAAACATGTTTTATTTATTTCCGACTATTATATCAGAGTTGCCTTGCGATTATGTACGTGACGGCAGTGGTCTGACCAGCGTAGCAATGGGACACACAACTCTGTCTTGCAGTTTGTTTACACATATCAAATATTAGGTTGCACAAAACGAGTGGGTGTGACATGCCATGTACTCTGTCGATTGGAAGGTCACGTTTCTCCTATTGTATTGTCCTGCTCTAACTCCCAAATGATTATTTAGAACAGAAATGTCTAAAATATATAACTATTGACATGCGATCATGGAATTCGTTAACTCGTTATAATTAAGAGAAACTGGCCACTTCCTGGCAGATGTCATGAGGCGGCTGTGGGATATAATCGATTGGTCGGTGGGTGTGTCGTAGTTCATAACAGCCGCTTGCATGCAAATTGCATAAAACCCACGACTTCGTCATTCATTTGTTAAATGGTCCAAATGCCTGTGCATGTGAGTATATACCGCCACAATATTCCATAATTGTTTTACATGGATCGATTGATACTTAATGTCATAAACACGTATGTGTAATTGGTGAAAGCTGATACGGTGATGATTTTCAACCGATTTGTCGATATTCGATATACTACTGAAACAAAAACATATCTTGTGAATTAATTACATCTCGAAACAGCCATGTCACATACTATCTTCCCAGTTATGAATGACGTGGCGACAACATTTACGGTTAATTCTCGGTAGAGACGACGTCGCATTATTAAGCTTCTTTCACAGACCTGCGACTGATTCATGCGTCCGATGCATGCGGCTATCGGGGTTTTGGCGCAACGTTTCAAACCATACATTTATCACTGGGGTTGCGGCTGACGCAGTTAAACGCATCCGATTTCAAAAAGTTTTGAAATCGGTTGCGGTTTAACTGCATCTGCAGCAACCCCAGTGATATATGAATGGTTTGAAACGTTGCGTCTATAACCCGATAGCCGCATGCGTTGGCCACGTCAGCCGCAGGTATGTGAAAGCAGTATTAGAGAGTGTTTATGGTGTCTCACCACAGCCCCAATTTTGGCAATTTTTTTTCGATCGTTAGACATTCCATTCCTGACACAAAATTAGTTGTATATTTCAGACCAAAATACGTTGAAATTGATGAAACAAAAGTCGAATATTGTTCTGCTCTCTGTCAAATTTTTTAACTGATATGGTCATCATCTGGAACGTTTATAACCATAGGAGGATATCATGTTGGAAATTTCCAACAGTTGATTAGCCTGAGTAACCAATTGGAAAATTTCCAACCATCGAAGAGTGTTAGGTTAACCCATGGCGGGGATGCAAATGGAAATCTCTGGCTGGTCTAAGCGAACACCGCTAACGGAGACCCTCTGTAGCCACGTCGCTGATTCTCGATTACCAAACAAACGAAGTCATTATTATTATCTCTCTCCCTCAACCCGCTCTTTACCAAATACTCTTTGACGATTAGTTCCCTTAGGAAATGTTCATATAATAAGCTATAGGTCGTTTGCTTAACTTGTCATCTGAACATTTCCCACCAATTAATAGAAACCTTTTGTACGTGTATTATCTTTTCGTCTGTCTGGCGCCTGCTTCCATTGCCCGAACACCACTCCAAATGAATAATACACTATTCCAATGTGTGTTTTTATAACTGAATGTGAGATCCTTTTATAAAACTTTCCACCGGTGCCTCCATGGAACCTCATTAATGTTCGAGACCCCACCAAGCAGCAGGCCTTATGGCATAGTCTCGTGAATTATTAGTGTATTAGCACTGTATTAAGATGACACAAGCTACACAGATACACGTAGTATATGTAAATGTATATATTCTATTGTAAAGCATTTATGCCTTTGACACCATGAAGGTCTTATTTAAAAGAGAACTGATTTCGTCATTGAACTATTAAAAACAACTGACTAAAACAGATATACAATAGCTTTCACGAATTGCGAATAAATATAAATAACTACAGTTTACTAAAATTCCATATCGTTATAGTAATCTTACGTAGTATTGTTTATGGACTTGAACTGGAAATATGTATATATGTTACCATCATCGTTTACTAATGTTCTTGTTCTGATACCTAATAAACAATAAACCTAGTGAACTCGGTTGATAAATTCCGTATAAAATAGAAACTCATGTGAGATCCTCTATTTATGAGACCCAATGATGCAAAATTGAGGATCCTTTTTCTTTAAGATACACCACGGCGCAAATCAACCAATAAAATTTCTATATAATCCGTCCATAGACCATCATAAAGTAGGCGAATGCTCTAATAAAGAATATACAGCGTTGGTCATACCCACATTTGTTGGAACTGTTTATCAAAATCCACCGATTTATATAAATACCAACACTTTAATAATAATATGGACCAGTGCGGTAAGCTGGGTAATTCAGAGTTAACCGGACCCTCCCTACAACCACTCGCTTCAAGTCCTATTTAACAAAACTGTAAAATGTACAATTTGCAAACATATTTTTTCCGCCGCTTAATAAGGCATAAGACTGAATTGGTCACACTCACTGTTGTGTGTGTGCATATGTGTGTGATAAAGGTACCCATGCAGGTTGGGAAAACTCGTGATAACGGTACCCATGTTCATCTGCGGTCGACGGGGTATTTTTGTGTTACACTGCAGGACAACATATCAAATATCAAAGGATACATTAGTTGATATACTTCATCGGGACGACATCCTTTAAATTTAGAGCAGTTCAAACAATTTAAAACTGAAAGCAACTGCTTAAAACCAAAAGAATTTCCAGCAAAGACATCTAAATCTCGTTTATGTGAGATACGATGAACCTGGCTTACTTTATCACGATTTTACCCAACCTGTGTACCTTTATCATACTTTTCAGAACCTGGGTACCTTTATCACACAAAAACCGATGAGAGTGACCAATTCAGCCTTAATAAGCTATATATCTCTCTTGAATAACGTTGAAATTCGAATCTGACGAGTCGCCATCCGAGTGACAGTGTATAACTATAATTATATAATTGGTTATATATAGCGTTATAATCTCGGATGGCGACTTGTCGATTTCACATAGCAGCTTTCAGTACTTGAATATATTATAATTAATGATATGTGTATTTATCGGCTGATTTTGTAAGACTAGCCAACAAATGTGGTCATATCCTGACGACTGTGCGTGAACGGAAACCTTCATGAAAATGAAGCAAAGAATATCGAAAACAATACTAGTGATATACTGGACGTGATAAACGAACCAGCATCGACATTTTCATCTGATTTTGAGCCCGCCGCCCAAACGGTCTCTCTTGGCGAACTCGAATCAGTCCCAGTAGTTTTGGGAAATGGGTGAAATGGGTTATCAGAACCTGAATTGTTATTGTTCGTAGGCAACGGCTCAATGTAAATTATAGGAGGGGTCTCTGTCGTATGAACATACAGATTATCACGTCCGGTAAAACATTCGTCTGTTGGTTCGTCCATAACAGTGAACCTCTCGAGAGCAATGTCCCGGTGATGACGCTGGAACACTTGCTTTGCAGTACCGGCGTTACAAATACTGGAGTCTACGACCGCTATTTGTTTTGACGACACACTCTGTCTGAAAATCCAGCACAGGTGTTGTCGTTCGCGATCGTAGGGCTCCGTGATAGTCAAGATAGCCCGAAGCTTTGTTGTATATTTAGAATCGCCGTACTTTTCGGGATCCACGAAGTCAAAGTTCGCCAAACATTTATATCTTATGCTGGTTGGCGATATGCAACTCAAACTTTTCAGCTCAAAGTACTCGTTGGTTAGCAACGCGTCGTGACGTATGCATTCTCTACAAGTCGCGGAATCGCGAAGATAAACGTTTGATTCAAATCCTTTTGGAATGTTACAGGTTATGGCATGAACCGGATGTTTACGAATGAGACTCGTAAACGGTATCTCCTGTCCACGATGTGAATGCCTGGTCTCTTTAATAAAATAGTTATCATCGCATATTGTGTCTTCATTTATGGTTACAGGCCAGGTTATTTTCCGTCCGAACCTGTAGATCAAAACAGACCGATCTGGTTTTTCAAGTTCCATACAAACATAACGCGGGTAACAGCCATTTTCGAATGAGCGCAACAACAGCCTTCGGTTTTTACGCTCGCGTCCATATCCTCGTAAACACTGGTAATGCACAGTATTGAACTCCATTGAATACGTGCCGATTTTCATGTTTCCTTTTTTCTTACCTCCTCCGAGCCACTTGGAATGGAATCGTTCTGGGAAAATGCACGGAGTGTCCTCCTCCCTGATGTTACACCCATTACACGTTTTCGGACAGTTCTCTTTGTATTTAGTCTCGCAGAAAATGCTATCCTTCGTGCAAGCTGAAAACTCGTCTGAGCATGTTGTCGTAACAACGAATCTATCCAGATTTATCGACACGTATAACTGGGTTATCTCCCCTGGGTCGCCTGTATGGCAGACGAAATCCTTGAACAAATATATGTGGTCGACCTCATCCCCGGAATGTTTCCTGTAACGCAAACACCACACTCGGTCCACCTGATTTGGATCGCGCAGCGCGACAAACACGTGACCCGCTTCTGACCAATGAGCCACGCAATCAACTTGTTGAATAACCTCCATGTTAATGCCGGAAGGAATACAGCTTTGGTCACGGAAATTGAACACGATACTGTCATGTTCGTCACATTCGCTTTCGATTCGGATCGGAAGGACGGAATCAGCGCATATTAGGTTGCCGTCTGGATTGAACATCTTGACGTTGAAGCCGCCTTTAATCGGACAGCGCGATTTCTCTCTCGATATGCCGTCGACGCTGACGATAGGCCAGGGGTCATACTTAAGGTCATTATCGTGACACAGCATCGGATCAGGGTCATCTGATTGCTTTGAACGCTTCAACTGCACGATTGACTGACTTCTGCGAATGAACTCCAAGCATATGTATAATTGCTGAAAAGAGTTCGTTCCTTGCGTCTTTTGAAGGACGAGATATTTATTTCCCTCTGTGTGAGTAATGCATTCCCTGATGTATGTGTAGCAAGGACCGTTCGCACAATTCCCTTCTTTTCCTTCGATTTCGGACTCCCCATAATATTCCAGTATAGTTTTACTGCCAAAGCCAGAAGTCCACAAATGTTTATCCTCCGTTGGCTTCATAAACGTCGGAAACTTGCAGCGACATTCTGCCCAGTCCAGAAGCAGAACCAGTAGATTCGCGATCACAACCACGGTATGCTTCATCTCGTCATTTCACCATGGGTCTGAAAATATAAAATATTATTTATATAGCCCGTCTGTGTTACACTGAATTGTTTTCGGGGATTGGTCAACTGCCAATTGGGTCACCGGTTTCATACCCGTCATTGGTTTCATACCCCACACAGGTCGTAACACGAACACGACGTCACAAATTGTTGACCTTATCTGACCTAATCATTATAAGTCAGTGGTAAGCAGAATAATTGGGCATGCTTTTCAAAGTCCAGCCGAATTGCATCTGAAGCCAGTTATTTATATCGATCACATTAGCGATGCTAAGTGTATGATAATCTTATATTGTGCTGACTAAAAATACAAGAAACGAATGCACAGGGGGTGTGTGTTATTTGGGGGATACGACGGTCTGGTTCACACAATGTGCCCCAACGTTTTGCAGTCACCTATTTTTTTCGTTAGGTTGGGGTAGAGGTGTGAATAATCCTATTAATGACTACTTATGCCTTTCCTAGTTGGTTTGATTGCATTCGTTTTTTTTCTGTTATCCCTTTTGATTATGCGAAAGAACGGAAGTTTGGGTTGGATTTATGACTGTTTATTAGTTATGGATAATATATGCCTGCAAATAGATTAAACAAAAACATGAGGTACACACATTAACGAATTATAAACTTATAAATGACAATATACTCAATGACCGCATAACTTGGCCATCTCATCCAGGAACTCTGCTTCATCTATTTCGCCTAGTAGAAGTTGTAGTAGGGCGCGAAGCGCCCAGGATGGTCGAAAAGATCGCGAGATCTTCTCCTTCACCCTTCCCTATTTCGCCTGCCAAGTATATATACACTCTTTTGAACTGACTTCCGCTATCCTCAGTTAGAGTTTTCTGTGTCACCCTGTGTGTATATTGCTCAGGCAAGTTGATCTCGAGACGGGCTTTCGGAAGAGCTGGGGTGGTTTTGGGCCTTTGTCACGAGAAAAGATATAACGTTGATTTCAAACTATAAAACGATGGCACTTTGCTGATCAACATCGGGTCGATTTCATCGGTTCTATTAAAGCAACTAATCGCTCCGAGTCTGTAGATTTCTTACTACTAAGCGGGTTTGATAATACTCGGGGACACAAGCGCTGGTGAAATTTCACAAGAAGTCAAAGTCAACATCGGGTCGGTTTCGTCGGTTCTAAGCGAAGTCACTTCTTCTTGGTAGATTGATGAATATTTTCACACGCCGAGATCCGACTCTGTATTTATTCCGTCGTAAATGAGATGCCTGCCGCCCGTGTCGTTTGGAATAAACGATATATTAACTAGAGAATTACTTATTTTGATTTATGAAACATTGGCCATAGTGCAGTCCTATATAAACCAAAAAAATTCACGTTGAACATTAGTTAGTGTAACTTACATATGCGTGATAAACAAGTGACGACATGCAGTTACCGTGGCCTTAGTATAAACACGTTTAATATGGCCTGGACACAACACTTATCTTGGATCTGCCTAATTGCCAGCGTTGTAACAACACAGCCGAACGCACCTTCTGTTAACCCCCTGTCGCGTGTCTGCAAAGTGAGACTAACCCCCCCCCCCCCCCCTCCGACCACCCGTCTGTGTTACTATAACTCATATTCGGTCATTGGTCAACTGCGAAGTGTGTCACCCGTTTTATATAACAATAAAACACAGACCATAAGACGAACACGACGTCACAAACTTTTGACCTAAACACTAAAATCGGTCAGCAGAATAATTGGTTGTGCTTTTAAAAGTTCAACTGAATTTCATTGACGCCAGTTGTTTATGTCGATCACGTGATCGTTACTAGATGTAAGAAATGTGAGTATATTTTTATTGTTCATCATTCTTCACAGTGTTCAGTGCACATTGCCATATTTTTTTCTTAGATATGAACTTTGTGTTTGTTTAATTTGGGTTCGAAAAAAAAGATTTTAAAAACCTCTATAAATTTCACATTTAGTATTTCTAACATAATCCGCCATGAATTATACTCTTAAAATTTGTGTATCAATGGGTTTGGTTACTGTGATTACTAATACAAGTGAACATAATCCTTTATTTTGACTCCATCAAATTTATTTGGGGAAATTGGGTTAGCAAAGTCCTTAAATAGAGTTATTCTTCCAAGAACTTTTAACCAACGTGTTATTAAAATCAGAATCAGATATCATGGTTTGTCATTGTTGAATAATCGTTACTCAACCGTTGAATACAAACCGCTCAACATATTATCACTCAACGTGTTGAGTAGAGATTTTAATCAACAAAATATCCAGTGTAACACTCACTCACTATATTCATTTCTTAATTAATTACACTCCGTACACAACGGTTCGTCGAAATAATGGACTTAATTGTAA
Organism: Siphonodentalium dalli; assembly: GCA_032622095.1. NCBI lineage: Eukaryota > Metazoa > Mollusca > Scaphopoda > Gadilida > Siphonodentaliidae > Siphonodentalium > Siphonodentalium dalli. Next base: position 67,683,079 of record CP136064.1, on the reverse strand, counting down.
TTTCGTGAATTATTTAGGCCAATCATTCATCCAGGTATCTGAAACATTCAAGATTCCTCATGTAAACAAACGGGTTCACCACCCAAGGGATTACACCCCAATAAAACTTAAGAAAACAACAAAGTACTCAAAAGTGAAAGTACATGTAGTTGTATGTTGTCGAGAGGGGAACGAGGAGCATTTTACTGAAATTAAGCGTTATATTCTGTACGCTGTGAGAGCTCTCCGCTTGAAATACTAGATGGAGAAGCGTGTTTCACAATGTTCATTTCATTCATAAGATGCCATCATGTCGATTTCAACGAAAGTCGACGAACAACGTCAGCATGTAACTTTTACATCGACCGAATTCGCGTGAACCTGAATTTAGCTCCCGCTTTTTTCATAATTTTTTTGTTTTCTTTTGTTTTAAGAAAATTGTAGATTACGAGCTGAATGGGAAGAAATCTAAGCCAGTCTTACCTACCAACGTACAAGATTCGGAATTGTCTGATGCTTTCGGTGACTATTTCATTAATAAAATCCATAATTTAAGATCTATGCTCGACAAGAGCAACGTCCAACCTGAGTTTGAATCATTCACTGGAACTTCAATCAGTAAATTCGAGGAAGTGACGTGCGACCACGTTAGGACAATTATTCTTTCGTCTTCACCTAAATCGTGCAGTCTGGACCCAATACCTACAGACCTCATAATTAAACATATCGACTTCATGATAGAGCCATTGACCAACTTGATTAATTCGTCACTTTCTAGTGGTTCGGTTCCCGCCTGTTTTAAAGAAGCAATTGTGATTCCTCTCTTGAAGAAATCGGGTCTCGATCCTGATACTCTAAATCACTACAGACCAGTCTCTAACCTGCAGTTTATATCAAAAGTCTTGGAGAAAATTGTTCTGTTTCAACTCAAAACGCACCTCAATAATAATAAACTATGGGAACCTTTCCAGTCTGCTTATCGCACAGGGCATAGCACTGAGACCGCGATGCTGAAAATAACATCTGATCTTCTTGTTGCGTCTGATGAAGGTCTCGTTTCTATTCTGTGTTTGTTAGACCTTAGCGCAGCGTTCGACACGATTGATCACCAAATTCTGCTACATCGACTAGAAAGATCATTCGGCATTTCCGGTACTGTCCTACAGTGGTTCGTTTCTTACCTAACTGGTCGTCAACAGAGAATACAAATTGGCAATCTGTTATCAAAGTATTACAATCTTGATTTTGGCGTGCCCCAGGGTTATGTTCTAGGACCAATTCTATACCTGCTTTACACCAAACCTATCGGTGCTGTTATACGATCGCAAGGCATATGTGTACACATGTATGCAGACGACACACAGTTATACATTTGCGGCAGACCCGATCAAGACTCATACCTAGTGAATAGGATCGAGAGCTGTCTTTCCCCTGTTAAAACCTGGATGACCTCCAATAAACTGATGTTAAACAACGACAAAACTGAAGCCATGTGGGTTGCAAAACCATCCATTGTCAACCAATTGTGCATTACATCACTGCAAGCAGATCGTGACACTATTATCTTCTCTTCGTGTGTCAAAAATCTAGGAGTCCATCTCGATCAAACACTGTCTATGATGACACATATCGACCACCTCTGCAAGTCTATATTTTTGGAACTGCGACGCCTTGGCCAGGTCCGCAAATATCTCACTGTTGACGCAGCAAAAAAAACTTGTTGCTTCGTTTGTTACGAGTCGTCTAGACTACTGTAACATACTATTATTCCGGCTCCCCGATTCGCAAATCAACAGACTTCAACGCTTGCATGACACCGCCGCCAGAATTGTACTCCGAAGAAGGAAAGGCTGTAGCGTAACAACCATGCACGCCGACCTTCACTGGCTACCTATCAAAGATCGGATACAATTCAAAATAGCAACATTTGGTTTCCGTCGGATGTTTGTCTCTGAATCCCTTCCCGAATATATTAACAGTCTGATATATCCATACACTCCCCGGCGAACACTTCGTTCTGGTGAATCGTCCCTTCTCTGCCCTTAAGGTGCAAATCTTTTGACCGTCGGCGACAGGGCTTTCTCTGTAGCCTGTCCCGACATTTGGAACTCTCTACCAAATGAAATGCGACAATCTTGCTTGCTAACCGATTTTCGATCTGCTTTAAAAACTCACATATTCCGACGACGCTACCCCGACACAAAGAAAACTAACAAAATCTGATTATATATAATTCCACATATCTATTGATTATTTTCCATGTGCATTTGTAAAGCGCTTAGGGCCCCTTGCGGGGGATAGGCGCTATATAAATATTATTATTATTATTATTATTATTATTATTTTCTATGAATTACCAGATGTATGCATGTGCTATGTAGTCTTTGATAACAATCAATTCCATATTAGTATATATTATTTCGCTTCGCACAGTAGTATCTACAGTACCGTGATGTGCCAAGTGCTGTGCATTATTTGAAAAATATGGCTTTTCGGTGCACGTATAGATCGTGCTGTGGCTGTCACAATAGGGCATTTCGACTGTCTGGCTATATAGTAGAAACATCGGTAACGGTGTTGTATTGTATGTCAGATACCCATATATTTGATGCATAACCCGTTTGTCGTGAACATTTAAAACTTCCTAGATACGTTGTTCCACTGACTAGTTTTAAGTGTTATCCAAAACTTTTCCCCTTTGATGGAGAGAGTCCGATAATTTCGTCCAGTATACCGTTAGAAAATCATTATAGGCCTACTTGCCCTTATCAATCGAAAAACAATTATGATTTGATGATGTTTATATAAATATGAAAATGTTGTTGAGATCGTCATGGCGACGATGACTGTTGTTGGTGTTCATGAGAGGTTACTCATCGACCGATTTGGGGTTGGCCTTTTGACTTCCGATTACGACTACAGAACCTTTCTATTGTTCGACAAAGGTCACATGGAAAAGCTAGAACATGCTAGTGTAAGCATCGGTTCATATTCTCGGAAAAGAAACCGTTTGTTTTCATACCAAAATGAATTTATTCCAACTTACTTACCAACGAGTGTAATAGATACCAATATCAGTTTCATGTATTGTGGCAATTACAACTCACTATAATTCCCTTTTCTTTCTTTTTTATAATTTTGTTATGTTTTGTTCAACAACATGACGCGTTATTCTAAATCAGTTACCCATTCTTTACTGAATGGATTATCTCACCCAATTATAAAAGTATTTATTAGAATGGTATATTATTCATCTGGAGGGATTTTCAGCAAAAATAAGCAGATGACAGATAATACAAGTCCATAAGGAGTCTTATTTATTGGACAGAAATGTTGGATTTCAAAGGGTGATAATTCATACATCGGAATTAGGTGACATGTATTGACCAGAAAAATATTTCTGAAAACTAAATTAAATCAAGCTGTTGTTATATCCTTATGAATTAAAATCAAAATACAGAAACCTAATATTAAGATCTAGTACACTCCCTCATTTATTAACTAGCTCCCATTAATTAACTTTGCATTGTAGGCCCTGGGAACATAGTCTTTTTCGAATAGCTGGACGTGTCATTTTAAAGGAATTGTCTAAAACTGCTTTATTTGTATATTTCCCCACAAAAATAAACAAATATTTGAACTACATGCTCTAAATACTTCTAAAAAACAAGTTATCCAACTGTAGATGAATATATCGTTAAATTTGCCGCAGCTGCATGGTATTTGTACTTGTCTGCGAGATATGCCGAGCGTTTCCCGGTGCACATGCCTGGGACTTTATAACAAACAATGCGCCGATTGTTAAAAGCTGCATACATGTTTTTGGGATAATGTATATTTTTGGGATTGGGTGTGATTCGAACCCCGGCCCGTGGCGGCGAGCGCGACTTGCGAATCATAGTCTGACATCAATACCACACGGCCACCGAAGCTACACAAAACAAGGAAGCTCAAATGGCCGCTGTATTCCGACGGTCGCACGTCAGTGTTGAAATTAGCCAACTCAGCGACATCTTAACAAGCTTCCATAAGATAGTATATATTCACTGTAGCACAACTCGACTCAATCTACAGTACACTCCAATCGACCCGCGTGTAACCTTCAAGGACATATATAATTGAAAGTAGGTTAAGTGGCTGTGTAAGTTGATGCAAGATTATCCCATTCCATATGGATTTTATGTACACTTCTAAAAGTCTTGCATCAGCGCACATAACCATTGTTGAAATTATATTTACTACTAGCAGGGGTACCAGGCGTTGCTCGTGTGAATAATGCGTAATTTATTAGTGGCTCTTCAAGTCATTTTAAATAATTGTTAGTCATCTGGGTAAACAGCACCAATCCCATGACTCTCCGGATAAAGTTACATCTATCTTTTAAGTTGATAATAAACGTTCGTTATTGCTAATTAGTAGTGCCTCTTTAAGTCAATTGAGATCAACAGCAGCTATTCTCCGAGACATTTTACTGTTGTGCACCAATTTCCCCACATAGCGCCTGGGCTAATAATAAACGATCTGTATTGATCATATCATGTATTTAAGTCATGTGACGTCAAAGGAACCTATCCCATGACAATCCTCTGGCTAGGTGACCCATATGTACCAATGTTCCTACATATATTATAAGCTGATAATAAACGCTATTTATTGCTCATATTTTCCCCTGTATGTCATCTGAGGTCAACTTCATCTATCTAATTACACTCTACGGGTCAATATATCCCCGTGTTTCAATTTTCACCGACCAGATTAATTGCAACCATTTTGGGTATATTGTTAATTATTTAGTTCAATTAATCAGTAGTGCCATTTAAGACATCCGAGGTCCACGGAACCTAACAGATAAGATTCACGGTGTCAAATTACCCATATGTACCCATTTTCAGCTCTGATGGTCCAACAGTTTGGCCTAGCCAATATATATATATATATATATATATATATATATATATATATATATATATATTTGTAATACGACCCTGCCTAACTATGCTTAAAAGCCATGTCCTGATTGGCCAGTGGCCCGAGTTACCATGGCTATCTCGTTCCAGTTTTGTGGTACAATTCTACTTTTTCCAATTGTACCACGAAAAAAATCGGTTTATTCAGATCGCCGCACGCGACTTTTCCCGTCTTTTCTAACTCCGCGCAAACGGGGCATCAACGGAGTACACCCGCACCCCTTTGAATTTTGCTACATCTTGACAATCTTGCGAATTTTCTAGCGATTTGTCGCTTGAAACCAGTTTGGTTGCCAATGAATATGGTCCAAATGATGTTATGGTATATTGATATATGTTACGACCAAAGAAAGTTACTTAAAAAGTATATTAAATGACAAAATAAATCCATGGGGCCGGGCTGTGCATTCGTCGATTCGAATCTCGATCATATTCGATATTTCGGAATCAAGTTGAAAATGAAAGCGTTTGTTCACCAGTACAGAAGGGGAATAAGATTAGTTTAGTAAACTAGATCATTTAGATCGCTTTGTGTAAGGAAATTGGTCCATAGTCGATGATCATATTCATGTTGTCCCAACAACGTTCAAAACAGAAATGACCGCATCGTATTTCCTGTACAATTTAAATGAAACGCACGGGCGCCGCTGAAAACACATCGTTTTTTAGCCAATCACAACGATTATTTCTAGAAGAGGTGCCTCGAAAAGTCAACGGGGGAATTTCATAACAAGACAAGACATTACGAGAGTACTCCATGCAAAGAAATCGAGTACGCCCAATACGAATTACACCACGAAATGTTTTCTCACCTGAGACCGAAAAAGCGCAGTATTTCGTTGACTATTCAGTCGAATTGTGACCATAAACTTTCAGTCGTATTACAAAAGAAATAAATACACGGTGTATCGGTGTGTATGGTCAAGTTGTACCACAAAAAACTGATTGTAGGACTCCGCTACGCGTCGTCCTACAATCAGTTTTTTGTGGTACAACTTGACCATACACACCTCTACACCGTGTATTTATTTCTTAAATATATATATATATATATACTAGAAGGTGACCCGACTTCGTCCGGGGTTTGACCTTGAATTGTCTATTTTGAAGGCCAAGGTCAAGTGGGGTCACGATTTGACCCGTCCAAAACACTGCCCGAACAAAAGTACCCGTCGAAATCCATCCGGTTTTACCCGATTTGACCTTTTAACCCGATTTGATTTCCACTCAAGTATATAAACGCGCCTCATATACACACGCTCATTAATTATCAAGTTTCAACGTAAAGATAAATTACCATCGGTGCCCGAGATATCGCCAAGACGTCTGAAACAGTCAAATGCATCGGCCTGTTAAGAGTTAACGTGATCTAACTTTATGACCTCTAACGACGTCATAGAAGTTACGCATTGTTTTTACCCTGATAGAAGATCGTACCACTTCTTCTTAATAATTGAGGCAGATAACTAAAACGGATACATACATATTATATATCGTTGGAAAGAGGAAACACGAAAGATTCTCATAGTGTCATTATTATGACTGGCATGTTATTATTCGCGCTGTTTCGAATCGATTTGTAAGCACCGAACTGAAATATATTAGCGCAAAACGGCGTAAAAACAGATTTGACCTCGGCACGTGAAAAGTTGACCTCGGATCTGAAAATCAATAGGCCTATGTTCGTCCCCGGCCGAAAATACACCCACATACCAAGTTTCATCGAAATCGGCTGTGCCATTTTCGAGTCCATCGATTACTGACAGACACACACACACACACAGATCTTCCAAAATATATAATAGATATATATATATAATTATCAGTGCCTTTTTAAGACATCTGATGTGAACGCGACCTATCTAATAACGCTCCCCGTGTCAAATTACCCTTATATGTACATGTTCATCTCCGATGGTCCAGCCGTGTTCTTTTGTATCATTAACCCGAAGATACTTTATCGTGGATTGTTAGGGTGGACTAAAGAATGCAATGCGACACTTTACAAAAAAGAGCGGTACGTTTGTCCTCATAGCACAGTTTCATAACTTAAGTTGCTGTGTAACTTTGTTCCGGAGAAATGTGACGGCAAAACGTCCACCTAATATGGATCTGCTTAAATACAAGACCAACCAAAAGTGTTTATGTTCTCATACTCGGATTTGCTGAATTTTTGCTCTACCAATTAACATCAGGTTTCGATCAACAAGACAAAACATATCAATTGATGAAGCTATTGTATCAAATAAGGCTGAATTGGTCAAGCTCGCACTTTTCCGTTGAGTAAGATACCAAGGATCTTGAAACGTTAATTTGGGTGCCCATGATCACGGAAACGTTGAATAGGTTACACAAGATCTCCATAATCACGCACAGTAGACACGACGTCATAGTTTTAGATAGGTCCTCTGCTTCAATTCAATAAAACAAATTTACTGAACGAAAGCAAATCAATTAAATGTTTCCATCATAAATTCGCATGCGTAATTGAACAACTTATATGTTACAAAATCACCACCATCTTGTCTTTTTAAAGGTACCCCTAAATTACTATTTCTTTGGTTTCGGGGGTAAAACATATTTGATTCGAGTCGAGGAACCTACCAATCAAAGCTCAGAGTGATCAGATATCGATTTTTGAAGTTTGTTATTTCGATTGTTTGTGGCCCAGAAACACTCCGTCATTAGAATGGTCTCGGTCTAAATTGCAGATGAAGTTGGATAACTCCAAAAACAAGTGGTAATACGGCCAAATTTCGTGAATACTCAAGTAATAATACGGCCATATTCCGTTGAACAAAATGTTGATAAATAACACGTTTTGGGAAACTTGATACCATAGTTGATGGTGGTTAGCATTATTTTGTTGCAATTAATCGATTCTGACAACTAAAGCGTATTTTGAAGAAATGTTGTTGTTGTTGTTGTTGTTGTTGTTGTTGTTGTTGTTGTTGTAGTAGTAGTAGTAGTAGTAGTAGTAGTAGTAGTAGTAGTAGTAGTAGTAGTAGTAGTAGTAGTAGTAGTAGTATATAGATGATATGGGGACCCTCTGATCGGATGGAGTACCTTTAAATTTACTCTTCGGTAGAAGTCTCGTGCCGCTTGGTGATATTTATATATCATTGATACTCTTATCAACGTTTCAGAAATCATTGATAACCAAATCGTCGCTTTTTTTAGATCATGGGTATCGTAAAGAGACCCAAGGCACTCGCAGTTGGTAAATGTGCAAAAAACAAGTCTGTAAAAAAACGTTACCACCAAGGAGAACATGGAAGAAATAGATCAACTTTGTTCTTATAGGATTCAGAATATCGTTTTCAACGCTTGGACATTGGATGTTTACCGTCCACTTTTTATTAAACTTTAGTATCATAGGACTAATTGAACGTGTATCGGTAACTCCATTATAACAATATTTTCAACACAACAATGGTTTTGGCATGCGATATCTATTCATTGGAGAGTTATAAATAATGAAATAAGAACAAAGTCAATCTAATTTATCATGTACTTCCACATGAACCCACTTCGAAGGCTTTGAGTCCTTTTAAAGATACGGGCGGCGGTGGGTATGCTGTTAAAATATTCACCTTCGTCAAAAACCGCCATAAACAGAAAGAATAGTAAAATATAGACAGACCTTGTTCGTATACCAATCAGAAATATGGCATAAACAGTATGTTATTGTCAAAGTTTTTTTCCTTTGTTATGTAAGCAAAAGCAAAACACGTTCAGAAATTGGCCTTTGTTTATATCCGGATATGGTAAACATAAAGAGCGTTATTTGTTAATGTTTTCCTGATATGGAAATAATAAAGAGCGTTTATATCATTTGTGTGTGATTAACCTATAGAATTGCGCTGTGTTATGTAAACAGAAGCAAAACTTATGTAACACGAGCAGACTCTTGTTTACGTACACCATCGCACATCTTGACGACAATGTACTATTTACGCGCTGATTATGTTTGGCATGAACAAAACTATATATATTTTAATATTCCTTCTGTTGATGGCGATTTGAACAACTATGAATATTTCTGCAACGAACGCCGCCCGTGCCTTTAATCAACGGATTCCTGCGAACTTGTACAATTCAGCTCCAGTAGCCACACACACTGTTGGTCTCAGGTGACGCATGGAGGAGATTCAATGGCCTTTGAATCCATCTCGATCAAACGCGGAAGATGATATCATGATCTCAGTGATAATGGGTACCAGATATCAGCTGCTGTTTGAAATCGGAGAATTCATCAGTCTCAATCAGGGAGGCTACGTTAATTCGCCGAATCAAATTTACCCGGCTCACTAGAGGGTGTTGTTGCGAGGCTGTTCGTTACCATAAGTTCAAATCTCTTGCATAATCGCCGATGATGACGTGATCAACGAGTGTTTGTACTCGAATACTCGTTCTCAATATTATTTTCCGTTTGTTCTAATTAGCACATGGTACTGTTGTTTGAAAAACGGTCATAATTCAAATAATTTCATTCCACACCCGTTGTTGTGACTTGTGAGGCACATCTATTCATCGGAATCACAGCTATTGAATACATATTGCTGTATATATTACATGATCCAACCCTTATTCCATTCATTAAACCCATTCTATAAATTGTGATATTAAACGTTCGTTTAATAACAGGAAATAGTGCCAGGTTACCCTTGACTTCCAGTTTGGTGTCTCTTAAAATTCCATATACTATATCTCAAAAATACAATGGCTTCCAATAATTTTCCCACAAACTAAATGAATGAAGAGTTTGAAAGTTATGTTATTAAATATACGCCATTAAATACGCCAAAGAGTCTGTATTTATCTGGGACTATTTCTTCACGCTGGCAAACAACGCATAGTTACATGAAACGTCATCGCATTCCTTATAGAAGCCGGTGTTAGTTTCGCATCCCATTTGTTGATTTAAGTATGTTTGTCGAGGTTTTGTATCATGTAATAAATAGAATCTACAACTCGTCCACAGTTTATAGTGGAATTTACAAAACTCGTCCAGTAAATTAGGTCTGGACCTCGCCCAAGGCTCGGGCCAGAACTAATTTACTGGACTAATTTTGTAAATTCCGCTATAAACTGGGGAGTCGTTGTAGATCCTCTATATATACCACATGTGGAATACAAGCGGGAACTACTTCGGATTGACGTTGTTTCCAAGAGCGATTACGTACATAACGTCAGTCAACGATCTGCATCGGGTAATGTACATATAATTACCGGTTTTTCATCAGACTTCAATAACAATAATTAGACAGAACACAGCGCATATTAACCGAGAATCGTTTATCGAATGAGTTGCGGGCGCGCAAGGATATATATTTCACGAAAGCGAAGCTTGAGAGAAATATGACTATATGCCGTTCGCAACGAGTTCGATAAATGATTCTAGATTATGATTGCAAGTTGTGTTCTGTAATTATTCCACACCCTTATGTCGGATTTGTTAATCCATGACTGTGACTACCATTGATACTATAACTACACTTTATGTGATTTAAGTCTGATGAAAAACCGATAATTTCCTGTGCATCAGCCAAGCGAATCGTTGGAAACAACGTCAACTAGAAGGAGTTCCGGTCCTATTTTTGTAATGCCAGTAAACATCATTTATAATTTCCTTTTCGGTTTTCGTCGAAGATATACAGTTTTAACTTCTGAAATTTCGCGAAATTGTCTTTGCTAATGACGAATTTATAAAAAAAATAAAGACATGAATCCCGAAGAGATTATGCATGCTAGTTGTAACTAATAACATAGTTATGCTCGCCTATCATCTTCAAAAGATTACCGTAAATTGTAAAACCTGAGACCAATTTCCAAAATTCACGATAAATAAAAATGTGACAAAATCACACACAAAAATTATGTGTCAATTGACATCAATGTTCGATATAGTATAATAAATAATGGCCGTCTTGTCGTTGACTATGCCAAAACAGTGGTCCTCGAGGAGGAATAGTCCTGCGACTCGTTGACTATTCCTTCTCTCTAACCTCTATATTGGCATACCTTACTCGATATTTAAATTCGCGCAATACTATTTTTCGTGCACCCATGGGTGCGCGAATTTAAAACTGAGCAAAAATAGTACGACTCATAAATTTATACCAAACAATAGGGAAACTAAGAGGGTTATTTTAGATAGCTAATTATAGACAAAATATATTTACATGCGAGCAACCAATCTCAACTTCATTATTCATATGTACATGTGAAGCGATACATCATGTTTAGATCTTTGATGTTGAGTTAATGCTTCTAAGAAATACAAACATTCCTGGCTGAAGGTGCACGAAAGCACGTCTCCATATTCACAACCTCGGGGTGTGCTGGGGTGACACCATGATAAAACAGTGCGAGTTATTTAAAATACACGCAATCGCGTGAGTTGATTTAATGTTTTAAGTCAGTGGCCCATACGTACGGTTATGGTTTTACTTTTTTCGAGTTCAATTCCATAATTTTCATAAATATGTATTATACATGTAGGCCTATATCAGAATGATTATTTGGATCACAAGCACCCGTATATACAACCAAATTATGACACAAACTTTGTACTCTATTCGCTGTAAATTTTATTCGAGATTATCTTTTATATACACATTATATAATTAAGAACCGAAACTGTCATAAGATAAAAGATTATTTTCGAAAATTATTTTGTCAATTTTGAATTCGCGCACCTAGGTGCGCGAATTCAAAGTGAGCGAAAAATATTACTGCGCGTATTTAAATACAAGTAAGGTAGTCAACTCCAAACCATGCATTATCTATGGACTTCCAGCCCATGAGTACTTAACTCAAAAATATTATTTTAAAACGAAACGATATATAAAGTCAGGAGCCTTGAAATAATCTTTGATTAAATTCGTGTTCGTGTCAATGCGACAATGATACGGACGCCTTCTAAACTGAATGGTATTCGTCTACAGACTCGTGCCATTCTCGGTCTGGTTATTTGACTTATTTATTTATGGCTATTTGTCCATGTGTGTCCTCCATAGAATGTTTGATGGCGATGAAGAGTAAACTCTTTGTGCCACGAGATGTGATACTGTTTAAATGCGTTCGTGCGGTTCGATATTGACAGCTATCTTGTCGTGTACAATGACCGATGATCGTGTTTCCCAGGAGACGAGAACATGAAAATAACCACGTGCCATATTTATGATGGTAATTCCTGTTCGTTATAGCTCAAGATCGCAAATATAGGTGTTCGCTTCAGTTAAATTTACATCTTCTATTTCCCATTACTATGTGATACCCTTTCGATAATTAGGTATTTTGGGAGTTGTGACTGTATAGCCATCACACATGGCTATGCTGGTTGTAGATTTAAGGGGACCTGTGGCATTTGAAGGACATAAAACATTGGAAAAAGTCAAATCATTAAACAAAATTCTGAAAATCATATTTAGAATAAAATATTTGAAATGCGTGTGTTTTTTTGAGACAATGCTCATTTTTTTGGATTGGGTGTGATTCATGTTTCATACAGAATGTTATTTTAGTCCCAGAAATGCCCATAGGGCAACACTCGGCATGTCTCATAGATAATTATATATAACATGCTGAAGTGCCAAACATCTACCATATACAATATTTGAACTGTAACAGTTTTGTTTACATAACAGAGAAATTTCGTTACCAGAGAACTATCAATAATGAAATAAGAACAAAGTTTATCTATATCCCCATGCATGTTCTTCCTGGTGCTAGGTGATGTTTTTACAGACTTTTATTATATTTGCACATTTACCCAATGCGAGTGCCTTGCGTCCCTTTAACCCATACATCACAGCGCATCGAACACTGTATGCTAATTGTTCAGGGAGGAGGTCAAACTGAGTGGCTAGCACTTTCCCCAGATCCGGTTACCAATGCTATGTATAGTGCATATATGCATGTTCATTTGTTAACTAAATATGTTTAAAGATATATCGACAAGTCAACGGGAGCTTCGGTCATTTGGAAATAAGTTGTTTTTCCGGAAATGTTACTATCTATAGAAAATGACATTATTGATTGAAAAGCTATCTTTGATGGAACTAACTTTGCTGATGTATGTTTTGTGGAATTCATCTAGATTATGAGTTACTCGGTCCTATCGTCTTCTATAGCTTCAGGCGTAAATCAGTTCGGCTAACAATCAGCCTTGTGTCGATAACAAAGGCACCCGCAATGGCCGTACGATCAGACCATATACAGCTAATAGCGCTAACAATAAATAAAACAATAACTCTAACTATGCCGTTATTTTACGGGCATGTCAAGAAATATACACCACAAAGAGACATTTTTTTTTTTTAAACTACTAAAATTCAGTATTACTCCCTCTATGGAGTATACTACCAAGCTTATCTGGCCGTGTCCATGGAGGTGATGAAGCAAATCTGATTTAAAATATACTCGCTATATTGCGTACCGGTTAGACTTTTTGCAGGATGTATGTATTCGCGGATGTCTCATTGTTGCAGTGTGTAACAATTTTGACCGCATTAATTGCTTTCGATATTTAGGTGTGAACAATAGCTGGGCCACTCTTGATAATTTTATTGCCGGAACACAATGCATAATATAACAGCTAACATTACTGATAAAGTATGTCTCAGTAGGAATGTAGACTAAATGTCGTATTGCGAAGAATCGGGGTGTATTTAATCCGATTAGTAGATTTTTTGTCCGCATTTAGAAGCTTTCTGATGTGGTGAATGAGAAACCTTCAGTGATCAACCGCAGTTGTTGTGATAATTTGAAGGATTAGTTGTTTTAACATAATTCTGAGATGGTGCGTGCATGGAATCGATATATTATATATTATATATATATGCCTAATAATATGACATTGAGGGCGTTACCATTTCTGACTATGGTTCTCTTGTAGGTATTGTTAGCGCTATTAACTGTATATGGTCTGCCAGTACCTAGATAATGTATGCATTTATTATCGATACAAGGCTGTCTGTTAGCCTAGCATATTTTCGTTTTAAGCCTATACATTGTAGGTTGGTCGGGTGGCTGTATAGGCGGAGTATATTTGGGATATTCGTGATCCAATGTATAGAATATAGCGTGACACCGTCAACTACGAGAGCGGTAATCTGTAATCTGACAACTGATTTGTAAACAGACAGACGGACATTTGACCGACTTTATCCTTCAAATATCGGTCAAGACTAAGCTCGACTTTCCGTAACGTCATAGCTGTAGTAAATATAAATTTGATTCTCAGTAAATATCGGTATGCATCTGATAGTCGTACCCGGCACAATAGGCTTGCCATCTGATTGTGTAACAGTCACTGAGTTCGACAGGGGCAAACACTATGTTTTGAAAATGGAGCTCAATTAGAAGTGGAACACATTCGCATAATTGGAACAAGCAAATTCTCGTCACACTACGCCTTGTCACTGAGTCGCGGCCATACTGGATCCACACAGCCTCGTTCTGTTTTTTTTTAGTGCTACAGGTCAAAGTTCTGGAGCAGCATTCCATATATGGAGCTTTTGAATATTCATGAAGTCCATATATGGAATGCTACCCCAGAACTTTGACCTGCATGTAGCAATACGATATGGAACGGGGTTGAATGGATCCATTATGGCCGGGACTCAGTGACAAGGCATATCCGACATTCATACACATGTATATCTCATTAACAATCATATAAGTACTGGATAGATTCGCATTTTGTATATTTATTTGCATGGGTTTTAGAGTTCTAGCCCATATATACATGAAAAACGTATTGCATCAGCAGCAACACGGTTCATGATATATGGAATAGATTAGTATTGAGTTGTACATCTGCGTGGATTTTTCGAGATAGAACCCATACATATACAAGTTATTACATCAGTAGAAAAGTCAGTTCCCATTATATAGTGGGTGGATCAGCACTGTGTCTTCTCCGTGGTATCCACAGGATCGAACACAGGATGCAAAACAATGCAGAACAGACTAAGACATAAAAGCTCAATACATTGCCTTGTGTTTCCAAATGGACTAATATATAGAGACGCTTGTTGGAAAATCCAGCTATAGAGTCACGTGACTAAACGGTGGTTAAATGGTGGGACGTTGCACACTTCTCGGTTTGTCGATCCTCTAAGGGTGTCCCCGCAGAGTGTCACTCCGTTGAGATTAATCGAGTGATTAAGTCTTAGATTTCAGCAGACGATCAATTGTTTCTGTAAGTGCGTAGATATATTGGTAAATTTAAACCCAGGAAGACGTCAAGGTGTTGTCATTTAATCAATTATCGAGGAAGGTAGCCTCAAATTTGTCTATTTTCCTTGCGGTTATTCCACATCTTCAATTAGAAATCTTTTTATGGGCTACAAGGTAGCCGCCCACAAGAACTATGTTAAGACTGTTGCGTTGGTGCAAAAAATACGCTGACGTTGAAATGGATGCACTCAGGCGTCGATACTGTTTTTGGTGGCTGCTTTCGCTGGATATACGCTGTCTTATTTATGGGGATCACTGTATGTCAGTGTCCATCTGTCCGCCCACGATACAGAAACTTGAACATGTTGGTAAAAATATGGGATCACACGATAACCTATTTATCACCATCTCGATCTCACTAGAGGCTGTGGCAGCCATAATATATTTGCGGACGCTGATTTTTTTTACCAAGCCAACTTTTGTAATTATGTAGATTATGCTCTTGCTGTATCAGGAGGCTTGGATATACTGAATGGGTCTTTCCACGGCATACAAAGTCCATTTAAAGCTATTTCGCGTATTTGTAGACCCAATTTGATACCTTGGAACCAAGTAAATTTAAAATAGGAATACATCAATATGTTGTCATTTAATCAATTATTGAGGTACATGTAGGTAGCCTCAAATTTGTATATTATCCTTTCGTTTATTTTACAGATTCAATTGGGTAGTTGCCTATAAGAACTCTGGTGCGTTTGGTACAAATAAGACGCTGACGTCATGGATGCACTCATGAAGGCATTACTATTGTTTATGTGGCTGCTATTGTCAGCATTAAGCGTTATCAGCCTCAGTTGATGGGGGTCAAGGTCGACAATGTCCACCTGTCCGTCTACAGTGCTGAAATTGAACATGTTGGTATATACGAACGCACGATAGCCTATCAAAATATCACTGGAAGCGGTGTGGCTGTAACAGCAACACGACTGTATTTGTCGACGCTGATATATTATTTTTTTGCAGAGCCAATCTTTTACAATTTTGCAGGCATTAGATAGGTGCTAATTCAATCGGTAACTTATTTTAACATGGCCGGATAAGAATGGCGAGTCGTAAGGTGTCCAATTGGTGTGCAAGTAGACTGGATGTGTCGGCAAATTATAAAAGTTTTAATTTTTGGCCAGCCTATTAACATGAAGATAACCGACGAAATTTAGAAAGTTTGGACCAGCAGAAACTGAATCACCTCAAATTTACGGCATACTATAAGGAACAAAGGACAATAACACTTTTTTCTGCACCATATATGAGGAAGTCATTCGGTAATTTTCAATAAGGGTAAGAATTTATATCACTCCTCTCATTTGCAGGTTCAAATGATCCATGTCGGTTCATTAGACCACAAAAGACAATCGATAGCATCATATACATGTACATGGCAGACTGACATCCACGGTCGGAATATATGCTATGTATCTGTCGATAAGGGGTACATCATTGTTGTAATTGGCCAGAAAGAAGCAATAATAGTTCACTAAAGAAATCCAAGATGGCTGAGATGACGGCCATCTTGTAATCCAGACCGGACTCAAAATATAGTATTTTTGTTCAAAAGTCATATTCAACGTATATTTTAAATATAATTAAAATCTTTCGTAAATTCGACCTGTTTGACCTTGGCGGAAGGCTGGATATACGCACGGATCAGCGGCTCATTTGTTTGACGGAAAAACAAACATGAGCTGCACTTAATTGTTGCAATTGGTCCAAATATGTAAAACAATTATGATGTTTATATAACATTGTTACTCCGAAATTGTTTACGACAACTCAGTCGTTAATGCTATGAATTAATTGATGGTTTGTGGAACGATAAACCAATATAGGTCGCTGTTTGTCTGTGCGACACCACGGACTTGCAGTAATTTTCCCAACGATGCATTTGGGCTGCACATGTTAGCTCTGTCTAAACTAAATACTCACTGACGAGTAGTTTTCTTGGGAATTGTTAAGATACTATAGATCGTTTGTTGAAATTATTATCTGAAAATTTTCCACCAATCTATATTTATCCTTCTACACTTGTATTATAATTTCGAATGTCTGTCGTCCTGTCATTATTCTTGAACACCCCCCTCCAACTGAATAATAAACCATTCCAATGTATACATTTATAACTGATTGGGAGAATCCAATTAGTATAGAAAGGTTAAACGTTTATCTGTGAATATGTACACTAAGATACTAACTTTTTGCACCAAGATAATAACTTAATAAGATATTTCTTGGTGGCGAAAACCACACTATATGTATGTGATTAAATGTTGCGAACTTGCGAAGCTGAAGTCGTGAGAAAAACGCAAGTTAAAGCCATGTTCAATTAGACCCTATACTTCTGAGAAATATTCACATGGTTACCGGTATTATACAAGACACAGAGTGTTCTCATACGTTTTCACAATAGTGCTACATGTATGAATTGTGCATTTGACAGATAATCAGAAATAGTGATTATGACATTGACTTGTTTCGTAGTATACCAAATACGCAAAAAAATCGAAACTTTTCTCGCGAGAACGGAACAGTTCACTTACTTACCTTCAGTTGTCTAAAGTATTCCCAGTTATGGCAGATATAAAATTCATCTGCAGAACAAATGTGAGACTATATTTATGAAGTCACGTGTGATTGATATGGTATATGATTGTATACAACATATCGCGTCGTTCACACCGGAGACACCAATTAACTCATTTTCCAGAACTACGGGCAAAATTCCCTAGGCACCATGAGTATTAGCCGAGCTGCTACCACCGTTGTGATGCGGCAGAAGACATCACGCCCAGTGAACAAATTGGAATCAATTGTCTGTATGAATCAATTGTTATGTAACGTTCATCCCATGACAGTTATCCTGCAAATGTGTGGATAAACATTGGCATACAATGCTTCTCCGCGCGTTTCCTCGCGCACCGGGATCCAACATGCGCGAGATGTGTACTCTGTTGAGAAACAAAATAGTCCCGACGTGCGCTTCTGTAGAGCCGATTGCTCCCGCCTGCTCACCACCCGAGAGAATTCAATCGCGATGTTCGGTAGCGTGGTGTTATCTGGTCGTTTAATGCAGATCAAACATCGCCGTCCGCACTCATTGGTCAATATTTATCCTGGAAATGACACGTTACGCATCGTCAATGCAAACTCACGATCGTTTCCAATCAACACTTCGTTCATCGTCTCCTTGATTCACATCATCCGATATCCTAACATTCGATCCGCATCCGTGCTAAAACATTTCATCGTGTCGGGTGCTTCTTGGAATAAATTTTCAGTAACTAACATGGCTGATAGTCAATACTAATTTTTCTGACCGATAAAACATAGCTAAATGACATTTTCAAACATGCACCCTATTTTCCAAAACAAATACCAAACAAATGCAACAGATTGTCGACTCTCACAGCTACATTATATAGCTGGAATTTAGCATGCAGTTAAACGAGTTCAGTCAACTCTTTCAGTGCTATCTATCTATCTATCTCGCTTCCTCCCTTTTCTCTAGTTTTTCCAATTCTTCGTCTCTTTTTTCCCTTTTCGGTCATGTCTGTTTTTGCTCTAATTATAGCTTACTCTCCACCTTTTTTTTTTATATAAGATGAATTTTGCTTTAAAATATGTTCTTATTTACGTTGTTGTACTTCACATAAATGTATGTTTAAATACTCTTCATTGTTGGTGGTCATAATGTATATATACGTGTATTGGTCAATATTTATTCTGGAAAGGTGTTGTGTGTCGCAAATGCGAAATTGCCGATCATTTCCATTCAACACTTCGTTCATCGTCTCCTTGATCTCCATCATGCGATATCCTAACATTCGATCCGTGACCTGCGAGTGCCTCTGGGAATAAATGTTCAATAAGAATATGTCTGCTAGTCAATACTAATTTCCGATGATCTGTCAAAATGTATCTCACTTTACTCATGAGGTTTGCGTTCACAATGTTCATACTATACGACAATCCATGCATCACACCCTACATGTATATACGAATATAACCTTCACTCGATATCATAACAATCGGTCCGTGTCCTTGTAAAAACATTGTATTGTATCGAGTGCTTCAGAGAATAATTTTTCAGCAGCTAATATGGCTGGTGGTGAATACTAATTTCTCTGATCGTGGGAAATATACGGCTATATGACAGCTATAGGTATACTCCTGGCATTTATTTTGGATATAAACCAGTCTTCTGCGCGATCGTTCAATCAGGGAGATAGTCATGTTGAAATGTATCACATTATCTTGACGGGCATTGTGCATGCACATGCAACGTCCAACACTGCTTAACTGTACAACAATCCAGGCATATATCACGCCCTATATATGGAGATAAATGTGGTATTCTCTAAAAAATATATATACTTAAGGCATGCCATGTACACACATAATTATGACTGTGTATATATTTTTTCTAAACGTATCTCCAAGAATTGAGGAATCAAATACAGCACAACAGCAGTCGGCATATCATCATTTTAATCTATATATACCTATTGTAAATGTAACTAATAATAA
The DNA here is from genome assembly GCA_032622095.1 of Siphonodentalium dalli. NCBI lineage: Eukaryota > Metazoa > Mollusca > Scaphopoda > Gadilida > Siphonodentaliidae > Siphonodentalium > Siphonodentalium dalli. The sequence goes on along the minus strand of CP136064.1, from coordinate 67,663,364 downwards.
ACACCTAAAACAAACGTAGGTTTCCCCCTCATATCACTTTGTCTCCTATGTTATTCATCTGATCGTATTGAATTTGTTAAGGAATTGAGCACAATGTAAATGCAACACATTGTCGTAGTTAATGATCATGATGGATTTCTAATCTTCTACTGTGTGTCGTTTTTCAACTTTGGCGTTGAACTGAATAGATTGTTGGTGGGGCGGAACGTGTTGTCTTCGTAGGTTTTGAAGAGTTATCTATCCTGAATATGATATATAACCTATGAGATAACCGCATGCGCCTAAAAAAATAAGTTATGCCTTGCGTGTATCCCGATTGTGGTGGAATTTGTGTACCCAGCTATGGCCCAAGCATGCATGCATGTGTCAGAAATAAAACCCCAGTTTCCATGGCAACGACATCATATATGCACAAACTAATCAGCTAATATGTTGTTCCAATGACCATAAATGATGCAAAATAACAAGCATCTCCGTGATACAAAATTAATTCGGTGCTGACTCTCAGTCTTTCCCCGTGTGTATATATATATGTGTGTGTAATCCTGGTCATTTAGCAAGGATGAATCACATTTTATTTGATTAAAATTCCTTGACAACCGTCTATGGAACTGATTATTCTCCCGGTCGAATGTTGAAGAAAGTTTAACATGACGCTCTTCTTAAGTTAACATCTCTTGCACAAATACACGCGTTGGTTAATCGTCTGAAGACCTTGAATAGCATCAGGGCTCTGTTGAGAACCCACGATATGTCTGATTCAAGATATTGTTTGAGCTGGTTCCACAGGGAGTAACACAAATCTCATATAATGTCCAAAAAACAACAGATATACCCCGTTTGAGTCCCATGGTCCCATGTTAATTTCTATAGCGGACAGATATGCATTCGTAAATATATATATACCAGCGTTGTCCAGATGAAACCCTCTGCTGTGGACATTTGGTGGGAATAGAGAATAATCTTGTTCAAAGTATTTATATTCTCATAAAGCTGATGTATATGCAAATGGCATCAAAAACCGTCATTCTCATAAATGGATTATAAGTAGTGGCTCACCTTTTCGGAGTGATTGTCATTTTGTTTATCGCGATTAATTCGTCCCACCAATAAAGAAGTATTTATGTTTTACAACTGCGCGTACTTCAGAGGTTGGAATTGACGTTAGTTTTTTTGTTTTTTTTTATAAATATTTTAATCGGGATCATAAACACATTATTTCGCAAAAATAAAAGACGACAATTGAGTTTTACATAGAGATGTATAAATCAATCTAGTGGTTAGACTAAGATTTCGAGGACACCTGGTTATCATATATCCATGGAGATACAGATGCTTTAAAGACATTTTCAGGTGTTCCTCTCCTCATGGTGGTGTACTGGCCAATTATTCTCAGTTTAAATGAAATGTTGCTATATATCAGCTACATGTGCCCGACACAGTGCGAGATTTTAAGTTTTTTTTGTGTTAGGCCATGAGTCTGGTCTAACAAAAATGAAATAAATCCTCTGAATCTGACAAGTGTCTGTATACATCTGTATATTTACGCTGCATAATACAATACTGGCATATATGCAGCAGGAGAGATTTCTAGATTATTTCCTCGAGTGCGCTCTTGAAGGAATCCACTGGCTCGGTTTTTATCAATTGTTGATTCCTCCAACCGATTCCAGTCACATATGGTTCGAATAAAAAATGAGTTTGCGAACTGGTTTGAGTTATGTGACGTTGGAATATAGCACTTTGTATGGTTACGGATGAGGTGTCGTGGTAGTTGACTCGTAACGTAGTCTTTAAGATGGCTGCTGGTGGTCATGTTTTTCGTCGAAAATCGTTCAAATTCGATAGCTCACATCTAAACGTTAACGCTCAAAACATTTTCAGAAATCCACCATGTTTCCAGAAAAACAACAACAACGAAACAAATTGTCTACTCGGACAGCAAAATTAGATTGAATTTATCGGCTATACGAGATCAGTTAACGGCAGTTCAGTTACGTTACACGAAATCAATCACCAGGGGGAGTATACGTTTGAATAATTTATTTCCATATATGTATAGTATATTAATTGTAGAATATGAAATGATCCTTATTGGATGCGTTTCCGACTGTATGTTATCGTTAAAACAGTCCTCCATTGTGTAGTTTACCTATAATGTCTGTACTGCATTAATGCTGGAATGTCTAAGTTCTTTGGTTCCGATGATTTAGAACTAATCGAGGATTTTAAAAGAAAATGTTGTCATTTCGCGGCTTTGTCCACTCAGAACTATCACAACCAAGTATTTGTCTGTAGAGATCATTCAAGTACAAAGATATCTTTACAATCTTTAGAACAGAGGAACGTGACCATTTTGGATCACATCAACGGATCTTTTTTTCTTTTATTTGTTGTTGTTGTTGTTGTTGTTGTTGTTGAAAGCTGTCCATGTATTGAATATCGCCACCTACATGCATATGATCCATTGAGTGGAGATATTGACTTTCAAAAGGGTCAGTTTATTGGGTTCTGAATTTTGTTCTAAGGTCAAACAATTCAAAGGATCACCTGTGATAGAGATCGTGAATTGTGTTCTAGAGAACGTTCCTAAATGTCTGACATAGCGCCCCATTCAATTGAGATTTTCACTGTGAGATAGATATATAATTTCATTCGAAAGAGATCGTCGCCCATATAGGCAGCATGTATCTGTGATAAAGAGCGTTTATGCTCTGGCTTCCAAATAGTGGTGATAATAAAGAGAGAGCGTTTTACTTACATACGCTTTAAAGACTAGTCTGGTTATTTTCAAGCGGCATTTTATATAGTGACTTTTACTTAGAGTGACTTTCACAGTGAATTAATCTTTGTTGAATTCGATTCTCAGCAATCGAGCCAAACAAGTTCTAAATATAGCGATGACAGCCTGGTTTGAAATAAAACATGGCAGAAAGGTTGCGTTCGTCGCGGAGAAGGAATAAAATGTTGGAGTGAATGATGATCTATCCGGAGGTATCAAATACACAAAGCGAATTTCTTAATCAGATCAACATTCACTCATCTATACCGCAGCAATATCCAGCGATGAATCTGTTATTCCTGAACATGAATCGGTGAGTCTCGGTATTCCAAAAGTAAATGAAATTGTTCCTAATGCCCCAATTCACAAACAGATAAATGACATTAAAATCAAATTGAAAGAAAGGCACATAGAGTATTTTATAACTGTTTCAACGATGACAAATTTTCGGGCGCGAACAAGTTAAGGACGTATCGTGTAGTCAAACGGTAATGCATACACGAACCATATCTGAATATTGTCCAGAATATCGACACAAAGATAAACTATGAATTACTAATCATAACTTGGAAATTGAAAAAGGTCGTCATAAACAGCCAAAAGTGTCAATGGATGAAAGAATGTGTATGAAATATAACATGGAGGTTGAGAACGAAGAACACTTCCTTATGCACTGCAACACATCTATGATAAGATGCGTAAACACTTCTTTGATGAGATAGGAATGACGAGTGAAAAAATTATTGGATTGAGTGATGGCCAAAATTTCCAATACATAATGCAACCCTCATACAAGCAACATAATCTGCAACAAGTTTTATATATAAATGGAAGATTTGTTTTACCCTACAGGGATTGATAGCATCATTGCCCTCATCCTGGAGAAAATATATCGAAATACTAAAAACAATACCTTGAATGCTTTATCCTCTGATCAAAATGACAATGATATCGAGAAATGGAGAGGAGGAACGTAATGCATTATATACACAATATACAGTGTTCTCCCGATTGACATGGCGCATGTTCATCATCGTTTTTATCATCATTATCATCAATTTCATTTTTACATTAGAGTCATCTTCATAATCATAATAACCATCATCATCTTCGTCATCGTCATAATCTTTATATCTAACAGCAACACAGTCTTAATACAACACCAAAAAAAACCAACATCAACTCCAACAACATCACCAATAACAATAACAACAACAACACCAATAACATTAACTCTATACTAATCACTTGTGTCCAGTTTAAGATTTATCAGTCGGATGAACGAGCACAGTTTGCGAAGAGACGTTGCATCTTTCAAATTTAGTATGTCGTCTAGAATATCAATAGTTGGGTGTTTTATACCTATATATTTCCTAAGCATGAGGCAATTTCTTGCCTCTTCAAAATATTCACTGTCCATTAAGTAGTGAAATTCATCCCCAAGTTTTCGTTTTTTACGCATGGGGCACAATCTAGAAAATACGTTTGTTCCGTTCCAACGGCCTTTCTCTATTGGTAAGCGGTGGTTACTAGTACGAAATTGACATAGAGATATTCTATTTTTTGTATCCAAACTATCCAAGTATATTTCAAAATTAATGTCATGTTTAAAATATTTATAGGTGTTACCTCGATTAGAGTTTTCAATATCAGAAAACCACACATTACGGAATTGACTATTTAAATTGCACTTGAAGTATGGTACTAGTGTATCTGAACATGGAATATTTTCCATTTTCCAGAGATGGATCTGACCACAATTTGTCAGGAAATCCTTTATTTTTTCTATCCACTGAAATTTTACTGACACAGAATCACATACATTCAGGGCTAGTAAATAAAGAGTTTTACAAAATCTGCTTTGTTGCATATTCTTAATATTCATCCAGTATTTCAGAATGCGCAAATTAATTGTGTGCTCAATCGGCAGTCTACCACTTTCACCATATACCATATAATTAGGAGTCGATGACTTTAGATGGAGCACATGCTTTATAAATTTTCTGTGGATATTTTCAAATATTGCTTTACTCCCTGATCCCCAGACTTCACAACAATACAACATAATTGGTAAAACTTGGGCGTCAAACATTTCAAACATGTTTTTCACTGACAAGCAATGAATTCTTGATTTCGATATAATAGAGTACATTGCCTTGGTTGCTTTATTCATCAAATAAATGTATCACATTATTATAATCAATAAATTTGAAAAATGATCAAGGAAATATGGGTTGATACAAAAATCGGACTGGCACTGAAAGGGTTAAATATTTTGACAATAATAGTTTAATGGTTCATTCTTCAAACGGTTTTAGTACAATGTAGATATAGGACGTAAGATGTGTGTTTGAAATAATCACTTAGTATGTTTAGCACACTGTTCCATTGATAAAAACAAGTACATTGAAATATCTGATGCATAGTGCGTTTGAAAAGAATTTCCATTAACAATATCAATAATAATGTGCATGTTTCGTCATATCATAAAGTTTCCTCGAATGAACCTTGCTCATCTGTCCATACCGACAATATCCAACTGTTTTTGTTATCTTTTGTGATAAAGTTACCTAAGTTTCCAAAACGGTGAAAAGTTACCCAGCTGGGGATAGATTGTGCTAAAACTACACAGGTTATGAAATCTCAAATATATGAATTTTAAAATTAATAAGGGAAATACACTTACAGTTTTGCCAATGATCATCGTAGCATTGGTCGTGAATTTATAAATATTAGAATTGGTGGCGGTCATTTTGATCATAATAGTGAATACATTCTTACTGTACACTAGATTAAATTAAGATGGTCTCATTCTATGAATTTACCCAAACCTGGGTAACTTAATCACAATTTTTGTCAACGGTATATTGGGGGTGTAAATATAGCCATTTTCCGCTCATTTAACACACGCTGCCATTGTTATAAAAAAATATATGAAATATCTGATGCATAGTGTGTTTGAAAAGAATTTCCATTAACAATATCAATAATAATATGTATGTTTCACATCATATAATAAATGTGTCCTCGAATGAACCTCGCTCATCTTTGCACACTGACACTTTCCCACTGTTTCAGTCGGACAGCGTTTATTTGTTCCTTTGTGTGAATATTGTTGTGTAATTGTATTTACGGAAATGTCAACACAAAGCCATTGGGGGCCTGTGTCCCTCTATGTCGAACTAAATGATTCTCGTCGACTAGCAGAGAGAATAAAGGCGGCCGACAATGGAAAGTATCGATCTCTGTAGCGAAAGTTGGGTGGTTAATTGTCTGAATTTACGCATATTACGAATGGTATCTTCTCAGTCTCATCGGAGGCCGGCTAAAGGATTTTTGAAACACAATTATTGACGTATAATAGCGAATTATTGTGCTGTTCAGAAACGTTTATCCAGAGATATCCCTTGGGTTCCATCTATTTGGCACGTCATAAGTCATCTCCGTCGCGAATATAGATTCTGCTACGGCGCTAGACCACTATATGAATGCATTAAGATGGAAACTGACTGGAATTGCATATTTTCTCTGCATCGCGAAGTGTTAGTTAGGGACCAATTTGTTTCAGTTAACAACGTTACGTAACCGCTAACGTTACATGAAAACCGCTTGTGATTTTTACATCACCCAATATAGAACAGGTGGCTGTTTTTTTTAAGGATTACTGTCGTTTGATCACCTGGGCCATAAGACGATGTTGTCGCTTCTGTCGGAGAGACGATCGCACAGCAGATTAATTTCACTGAGGAATTAGGACACGTAGAAATCACCGAGCCCGTTATGGAACCGACAAACTTGAGTTGAATTGGTCAAGTTCGTATATATGCTTCCATTGATTGGAGCACCAGAATGTCGAAACGTTTATTAGAGCACTGGACTAGACACTGGCTCGGAAGCTCTGACGAATTGCTGTGCACTCCGCCATGACGGCGAACAAAGCAGAGCGCCTGAGCTTCATAAATTTATTTCTAGCCAGTGTCTGGTATAATTAGAGCACCAGAATGTCGAAACATTGATTAGATCAACAGAATATCGAACGTTGACTGGAGAACTAGAATGTCGAAACATTTATTAGATCACTAGAATGTCGAAACATTGATTACAGCACTAGAATGTCGAAACATTGATTAGAGCACCAGAATGTCGAAACATTGATTACAGCACCAGAATGTCAAAACATTGATTACAGCACCAGAATGTCAAAACATTGATTACAGCACCAGAATGTCAAAACATTGATTACAGCACCAGAATGTCAAAACATTGATTACAGCACCAGAATGTCAAAACATTGATTACAGCACCAGAATGTCAAAACATTGATAAGATCAACAGAATATCGAACGTTGACTGGAGAACTAGAATGTCGAAACATTGATTACAGCACCAGAATGTCGAAACATTGATTACAGCATTGGAATAGACACTGGCTCTATGGAGCTCCGACGCTCTGCTGTGTACTACGCCAATACGGCGAACAAAGCAGAGCGCTTGAACTTCATATATTTATTTCTAGCCAGTGCATCTTCTAATTAGATCACCAGAATGTCGAAACATTTATTAGATCACTAGAATGTCGAAACATTGATTAGAGAACTAGAATGTCGAAACATTGATTAGAGCACCAGAATGTCGAAACATTGATTAGATCATCAGAATGTCAAAACATTGATTAGAGCACCAGAATGTCGAAACATTGATTAGAGCACCAGAATGTCGAAACATTGATTAGAGAACTAGAATGTCGAAACATTGATTAGAGAACTAGAATGTCGAAACATTGATTATAGCACCAGAATGTCGAAACATTGATTAGAGCACCAGAATGTCGAAACATTGATTAGAGCACCAGAATGTCGAAACATTGATTAGAGAACTAGAATGTCGAAACATTGATTAGAGCACCAGAATGTCGAAACATTGATTACAGCACCAGAATGTCGAAACATTGATTACAGCACCAGAATGTCGAAACATTGATTATAGCACCAGAATATCGAAACGTTGACTGGAGAACCAGAATGTCGAAACATTGATTAGATCATCAGATTGTCTAAACGTCGATAAGTGTATCCTGAATTTTAACCCTTCGATGACTGGAGCTTCTTGGAATTTTGGGAAAACCCTGTGCCAATTCATTCTCTTACATATGCGATTCTCCCATAGGGGCCTCGCATATATAAGAGAATACATTGGCCTAACAATATTTACGTTGACCCTGTAAGCCAGTGCATTCTCGTCTATATGCGAGGCTCCCAATGTGACACTCGCATATATAAGAGAATGGACTGGAACATGATTTTAATGCTGCACCAGCGCAGCTCCCATCATGAAAGGGTTAAATCTCATCGGATTTACGCGTAAAGTGTTAGTCTGAGGTATATCGTTTGCTTCCGTGGATACATTGATAGATAGCGACCGCAATCAATGGCAGCACGCGGACTTAAAGCAACTTGGTCGTTTGTGCTCCACATTAAAGGCACGGGCAGCGTTCGTTGCAGAAATATTCATATTTGTTGAAATCGCCATCAACAGAAGAAATAATAAAATATATATAGTTTTTTTTCATATGCCAAACATAATCAGCGCGTAAATAGTATATTGTCGTCAAGACGTACGATGGTGTACGTAAACAAGAGCCTGCTCGTGTTACAGAAGTTTTGAATATTTTAACAGCATACCCACCGCCAACGCCGCCCGTATCTTTAAAGCCACTTGTTCGTTTGTACTCCACATTAAACCTAATAATATTACATTTTGATTTTGCCAGCGTATCTAAATAGGTCAATAAATACTTGAACTACCTTTCTACGAGAATTATATGTCTCAGAAAGACGCATTGAAGTCATAACAATTGCAACTTTGAACACGATGTTTGAGTCCCAAATAAAAGGCCGCCTGGCCACAGTGTCCCCCGAAACAGTGGATTCATTTGGAGTAGGGGCTTTAATCGAACTTGATTGATTCACGGAATCGGATGTATTTCCGGTAAAACAGGCAGACGGAACCAAATTCGAACTTGACCTGTATTTTCATATGAGTAATCCATATAACAAATTTGAAAACAATAATATAACTGTAACTAAATATATCATCCGGAAAACAAAATAACTGTCAAATTCTAAGTCAACAAGGACCATAACTCCGGTAAAACAGGTGGACGAAACCCAAATTCGAACTTGAATCATATGAGAAATTCATATACCAAATGTGAAACAATAAGATAATTAAAACTAAAGTTATCACCCGGAAACTCTACTCCAGCTAGTTTCCATGGCAAACTCATTAAAGATACGGGCGGCGTTGGCGGTGGGTATGCTGTTAAAACATCCGGAAACGATAAATTGACAGGATTATAAGTCGAAAAGGGCCATAACTCCAGCAAAAATGGCCGGATTGCACCCATATTCGACCTTGATCTGTATTTCGAGCTGATAAACACACGTTCCGAATTTGGTTCAGATATGATCACACAAACTGAAGTTATCATCCGGAAACCAGAAATTGACAGGATTCCAAGTCGAAAAAGGGCCACAACTCTCGCAAAAATGGGCGGAGCAAACCCATATTCGAACTTGACCTGTATTTTGGTCTGATTAAATCACCTATGAAATTTGCTTTTGATCTAATAACCGAAACTAAAGTTATCATCCGGAAACCATTTCCGGACGCACACACACACGGACGGACGGACGGACACCGCTATTTTAATAGTCCCCCGAACATTTTTATTAGTTTATTCCTGATATAGTAGAAATAAAGAGCGTTTGTTTCACTTCTGTGCGAAACAGTTGGAAAGTTGCTGTGACCATATTTTAAGAGCACATGTAACCGATATATCAATATTTCGTGTATTTGTAAACCTATATATCTTATATGTATACCTCCTTCCAAATTACGTAGACAAAATTTGGAAGCTCGATTGAGCAAAGTCCGTTTAACCAATTCAGCCAAACGTGGCCCGGGGTGACATGTCTTGCTTTGCATTGAGCACCAAGCCAAGATTATCAGTATTTGATCCAGCTTAGTCATCGCTGGGCGGCGAATGTTGGCACAATGAGTGCCACCAAGGTTAACTCCATTCAAAAGAACAAAACCATGGAATTGTTTCAAAAGGGAATATTGTTATATACATATTATGTACTTGTTCGGGTGCGTGAAACTGATCAGTTAGTACCCAGGCGCTGTGAAAACTGGAGGAATGTACCATTCTACTAACATCGCCGACAAACTGAAGCAAATCGACCGTACCACTCCATAGAGAACATCGTCTGAACTACGCTCAAATGTAAATATTTACTACTCGATTCGGGACGCATCTGTCGGCGATAAACTAACGAAAACGATTGCAGTTTCGCCATCGAGCGTCACTGCATTTAATTAATATATAAGAATGACGGCCTGTGTTGTCAATGTTGGATATAATATCTGTAAAAATTACTACTTTGAGCAAGATTATTCTCCACTTCTATTTGGTCACTCTGCCGGAATGTTTCACATCACTTTAAGAGTGTCTGTATCTTTACTGAAGTTATTTAAATTCAAACCGAAGAAATTGATACTCTTTCCGATGTGACGGTTATGACATCACGGTTATAGTTAAAACGTATGTATGGGCATAATATGACGTAGCCGTAGACGTAGTTAGCTGACGTATAGTACCCTAGACGTATAAGTCGTAACTCTATCTGAGCATGGGTTTTTCGAAAACAACTCTAATCAGAACACGGATTTGGATACACACTTGAAGCCACCAAACGTAACGTCACTATGCTGCTAAATGGTTGGCTCATTATGTATACCTTGTGTGCTGTCTTGTTGTTCTGTGCACCTGGGTAGCTAGACTATATATATTCCTACGCGGGCAGTTATTGTATTGTTTCCTATCGCCTATTATTTCTCGGATCGTAGAAACCGTCAGAACGATTTAACACCACCATGCTTCAAAGCCAACGTCGACGCCATTAATTTCTGTGTTCCAAAGACGGATCGAACATAAAACAGGAGTCAGCTAACCCGTTACTCCCTTCGGACCAGTTTGGGCGCGCGCGCATAGAAAATTCCTGCCCTTGTGTTACTTGTCGTCACATTAATCGCCCCACAGGTAACCTGATATCTCGACGTAAAAACCATTGACTACGACATTAACGTCGCATTAAGCGCTTTATGGTGTCGTTCACGCGCGGGTTGCCATCGCCTGACGGGGTCTTATTAATGTACAAAAGAGACAATTTGTAATTGCATTTCAATTACAAATGTGTGTACACAGAAAATCAGTATCAGCACACGGGAGGTAAAATCGATGAGTGATGTTACCTGTCTGGATATTAATGCTCAAACACATGGAGCAGGCAGTAGTTTACACCCCTGGTCAAGTGGTCCTGCTAATGTGCCATGATGAGGTTGGGTCCTGCTGGATTGCTATGATGCTGTTAGGGCAAACTGATGCTGTTAACAAGAAGTACCGTTATATTTTTTTTAATTAGTGTTTTTCGCGGTGTTCCGATAATCTGAATATATCCAGGGAAAGCCATTATGCGTATCAAACATTCAAAAACATATCTATTGCGAAATAATTGTAATATTGGTTGTTACAGTTAGTGTTGACCCCACCCGATCAACACCACCTCCCAAAACTTATAAGCACGAAAGCTGGGATCCACATTTCTGAGTAATCGGCTAACTAGTGTAAATTTGGTGGTATGTTATGTAACACTAAAATTGAATCCCCAATCGTGGGAAGTATATGAGGTGTAATACTAAACAGAAATCCCCATTAAGCATGGGTAGTATGTACAGTGTAATGCTAAAAAGAAATCCACATTAATCCTTGGTAGAATATTAGGTGTAATACTAAAAATAAATCCCCGTTATTAATCATGGGTAGTATGCGCGGTGTAATACTAAATCTAAATCCCATTAATCACGGGTAGTATGTGCGGTGTAATACTAAAAATAAATCCCAATTAATCATGGGTAGTATGTGCGGTGTAATACTAAAAATAAATCCCCGTTATTAATCATTGGTAGTATATGCGCGGTGTAATACTAAAACGAAATCCCATTAATCACGGGTAGTATGTGCGGTGTAATACTAAAAATAAATCCCAATTAATCATGGGCAGTGTAATACTATACATAAATCCCCATTAATCATGGGTAGTATGTGCAGTGTAACACTAAAGTGAAATCCACATTAATCATGGGTAGTATGTGCGGTGTAATACTAAAACGAAATCCTATTAATCACGGGTAGTATGTGCGGTGTAATACTAAAAATAACTCCCAATTAATCATGGGCAGTGTAGTACTAAAAATAAATCCCCATTAATCATGGGTAGTATATGCAGTGTAACACTAAAGTGAAATCCCCATTAATCATGGGTAGTATGTGCGGTGTAATACTAAAAATAAATCCCCGTTATTAATCATTGGTAGTATGCGCGGTGTAATACGAAAAATAAATCCCAATTAATCATGGGCAGTGTAATACTAAAAATAAATCCCCATTAATCATGGGTAGTATATGCAGTGTAACACTAAAGTGAAATCCACATTAATCATGGGTAGTATGTGCGGTGTAATACTAAAACGAAATCCTATTAATCACGGGTAGTATGTGCGGTGTAATACTAAAAATAACTCCCAATTAATCATGGGCAGTGTAGTACTAAAAATAAATCCCCATTAATCATGGGTAGTATATGCAGTGTAACACTAAAGTGAAATCCCCATTAATCATGGGTAGTATGTGCGGTGTAATACTAAAAATAAATCCCAATTAATCATGGGCAGTGTAATACTAAAAATAAATCCCCATTAATCATGGGTAGTATATGCAGTGTAACACTAAAGTGAAATCCACATTAATCATGGGTAGTATGTGCGGTGTAATACTAAAACGAAATCCTATTAATCACGGGTAGTATGTGCGGTGTAATACTAAAAATAACTCCCAATTAATCATGGGCAGTGTAGTACTAAAAATAAATCCCCATTAATCATGGGTAGTATATGCAGTGTAACACTAAAGTGAAATCCCCATTAATCATGGGTAGTATGTGCGGTGTAATACTAAAAATAAATCCCCGTTATTAATCATTGGTAGTATGCGCGGTGTAATACGAAAAATAAATCCCAATTAATCATGGGCAGTGTAATACTAAAAATAAATCCCCATTAATCATGGGTAGTATATGCAGTGTAACACTAAAGTGAAATCCACATTAATCATGGGTAGTATGTGCGGTGTAATACTAAAACGAAATCCTATTAATCACGGGTAGTATGTGCGGTGTAATACTAAAAATAACTCCCAATTAATCATGGGCAGTGTAGTACTAAAAATAAATCCCCATTAATCATGGGTAGTATATGCAGTGTAACACTAAAGTGAAATCCCCATTAATCATGGGTAGTATGTGCGGTGTAATACTAAAAATAAATCCCCGTTATTAATCATGGGTAGTATGTGCGGTGTAATACTAAAAATAAATCCCAATTAATCATGGGCAGTGTAATACTAAAAATAAATCCCCATTAATCATGGGCAGTGTAATACTAAAACGAAATCCCATTAATCACGGGTAGTATGTGCAGTGTAACACTAAAAATAAATCCCCATTAATCATGGGCAGTGTAATACTAAAAATAAATCCCCATTAATCATGGGTAATATGTGCAGTGTAACATTAAAAATAAATCCCCATTACTCATTGGTAGTATGTGCGGTGTAATACTAAAACTAAGTCCCAATTAATCATGGGCAGTGTAAACTAAAAATAAATCCCCATTAATCATGGGTAATATGTGCAGTGTAACACTAAAATGAAATCCACATTAATCATGGGTAGTATGTGCGGTGTAATACTAAAAATAAATCCCCGTTATTAATCATTGGTAGTATGTGCAGTGTAATACTAAAACTAAGTCCCAATTAATCATGGGCAGTGTAACACTAAAAATAAATCCCCATTAATCATGGGTAATATGTGCAGTGTAACACTAAAATGAAATCCACATTAATCATGGGTAGTATGTGCGGTGTAATACTAAAAATAAATCCCCGTTATTAATCATTGGTAGTATGCGCGGTGTAATACTAAAACGAAATCCCATTAATCACGGGTAGTATGTGCGGTGTAATACTAAAAATAAATCCCATTGATCATGGGTAGTATGTGCGGTGCAATACTAAAAATAAATCCCAATTAATCATGGGCAGTGTAATACTAAAAATAAATCCCCATTAATCATGGGTAATATTTGCAGTGTAACACTAAAAATAAATCCCCATTAATCATGGGTAGTATGTGCGGTGTAACACTAAAAATAAATCCCCATTAATTATGGGTAGTATGTATGGTGTAACACTCAAAATAAATCCCCATTAATCATGGGTAGTATGTGCGGTGTAACACTAAAAATAAATCCCCATTAATCATGGGTAGTATGTGCGGTGTAACACTAAAAATAAATCCCCATTAATCATGGGTAGTATGTGCGGTGTAACACTCAAAATAAATCCCATTAATCATGGGTAGTATGTGAGGTGTAATACGAACAATAAATTCCCGTTATTAATCATTGGTAGTATGCGCGGTGTAATACTAAAATGAAATCCCATAAATCACGGGTAGTGTAATACTACAAATAAATCCCCATTAATCATGGGTAGTATTACACTAAAATGAAATCCACATTAATCATGGGTAGTATGTGCGGTGTAACACTAAAAATAAATCCCCATTAATCATGGGTAGTATGTGCGGTGTAACACTCAAAATAAATCCCCATTAATCATTGGTAGTATGTGCGGTGTAACACTAAAAATAAATTCCCGTTATTAATCATTGGTAGTATGCGCGGTGTAATACTAAAATGAAATCCCTTAAATCACGGGTAGTGTAATACTACAAATAAATCCCCATTAATCATGGGTAGTATTACACTAAAATGAAATCCACATTAATCATGGGTAGTATGTGCGGTGTAACACTAAAATGAAATCCACATTAATCATGGGTAGTATGTGCGGTGTAATACGACAAATATATCCCCGTTATTAATCATTGGTAGTATGCGCGCTGTAATACTAAAATGAAATCCCATAAATCACGGGTAGTGTGATACTAAAAATAAATCCCCATTAATCATGGGTAGTATTACACTAAAATGAAATCCACATTAATCATGGGTAGTATGTGCGGTGTAATACTAAAACAAAATCCACATTAATCATGGGTAGTATGTACGGTGTAATACGAAAAATATATCCCCGTTATTAATCATTGGTAGTATGCGCGGTGTAATACTAAAACGAAATCCACATTAATCATGGGTAGTATGTTCGGTGTAATAATAATAGGAATTCCACATAAATCACGGGTAGTATGTGCGGTGTAATACGAAAAATATATCCCCGTTATTAATCATGGGTAGTATGTGCGGTGTAATACTAAAAATAAATCCCAATTAATCATTGGTAGTATGTGCAGTGTAATACTAAAACGAAATCCACATTAATCATGGGTAGTATGTGCGGTGTAATACTAAAACGAAATCCACATAAATCACGGGTAGTATCTGAGGTGTAATAATAATAGGAATTCCACATAAATCATGGGTAGTATAAGATAAGATAAGTTTATTGACAATTACACCCACACGGGGCCGATGTCACAACATAAATAACAATACATATATATACTAATTATACACAAATGTAATCATAATTAAAATGAGAAAAAAATATCATGTTTGTTGTGCTTCAAACCTTTTGTGGAAAAAGAGACGGACCATGTTACAGATGATATTGCACGTTTCTGTTGTATCATTTCGCAGTATGAAAATGAATTTTTGTGCATCAGTCATATTAGTAAACTTGTGTTTATTTATTTCGTCAAAGAAACGGAGACGAATGCTTTTGTAAATAGACTTTAAAATAAAATGTTCCTCGGTTTCCGTTTCCAATCCACACTTTCTGCATATTCTCTTCTCTACAGGAATATTCGGTTGTTTATGGCGCCCTTTTTCAATTTCTAGAGTATGATTGCTAATCCGCAATTTGTTGAAGATCTTTTATACTTCGATATATTTTACTATGTCCAAATATGGCTCCAATCGGTAATCACTTATTATTTATATATACACCCTCAATTTGTTCTTACCTGATGGTTTTTCATCGTTATATATATATGTCTCTTCTGAAACACGACACATGGTCAACCTTGAAACTATCACATATTGTGTATTGAATTTTCTTCAAATACCGGTCAGTTTATCAATAATTTCCGTGAGTTTTTGGAATCTCAAAGTTAAAGGACCACTTATTTGGGATTATGCGGTCATCGGACATTGTGACTGATTTATGCACGAGGGAATGTTTGTCTACTCTCGATATTTTTAACGCATATTTAGTAGCACGAGATAATGCTTCATATGACATAAACAACGGGGTATCTACCAAGCTCAGCACGTACCGCGTGATTTGATGCTTTCCTGTTTACTCCAAATGCTCGTTTGCAAAAATTGAGATGAGACGATTCACATGGCACAGCATCTATATTGTTGAGGTTGATATCAGATGCCCATATTTCGCAACCATATAGTGTAATGGGTTTAATGAGTTTATCATACAGTTTGATCCACAAATTAATTGAGAATATATCGTGTTGTTGTAGTGACCTAACCAGCGAATAGAGTGCCTTCGTACCCTTGCTGCTTACTTCATTTTGTGCTTTTCTCAATGACCCATTAGCACAGAATCTAACGCCTAAATATGTGTACACATCAACAAGTGCAATTGGAAGATTGCCAATCTTGAACGAGGGCAATTTTAGAGTTTTTCTTTTTCTAAATACCATGCATTTACGTTTTTCAGTATTAATTGCAAGGTTGTTGTTATTTACATATTTACATATCATTATATGATCTGTAAATCTAAAAAGAAATTTACATCAATCCTGGGTAGTAAACGTTGAGTAATTCTAAAATTAAATCCCCGTAATGGGTAATATATGAAGTGTAATAAAAATTAGAACAAATCCCCATTGATTCTTGATATTATGGTCTGTACACAAACAGGAATTCCCCATAAAATGGGGATAATGAGGTATAACACTACAAATAACTTTCATTATATCCGGGGAGTATAGGCTATGATGTGTAATACTGAAAAGAAGTCCCCATTACATGTGGAGAGTATGTTGAGTACCATTAAATCTGCACTAGTTATATGCTGAGAGGATGAAATACAACATTAAAAAGAAATCATAATACAATTCGGGATTACGAAAATACAGATATATAGGACGTTCACGTGGAAACAAATAATAAGTGACGTCTGATTCGCATTGTGTGGGAAAAGATTGAACGATCGAGAAATTTGTAAATAATACCGGGCGGCTTACGGGAATATCGAATAGATAACACGATTCATGAAGTCCCACATACTGTTTTTGTTTCCGATCGGCGCTCGATCCACTTATCTTTTGTTTTGTTTAACGCCTTGGAAACTGATCTTATTCGTCTGAAAGGAAGTGGATCTTGATTGGGTGTTGTGTCATTGCGTGTGTCGTTCACAGATAATGTCGCGTAATTCTTTCAGTAATTTTAATTCAATGGCCGAGTAACTCTTAGATTTGCGTTCGATGTTATCGTGCAGCATTGGGATCTCTTTCCTTTCTCGCACACTCGTTCTCCCTCCCTTTCTCTTTGTTTCTCTATCTATCTGTTTTGTTGGATCAATAGCTTCCATTAATTCGCACCCTAAACATAGGCATCTCTTTCCTCTCTCGCACACTCGTCCCCCCTTCTCTTTGTTTCTCTATCTATCTGTTTTGTTGGATCAATAGCTTCCATTAATTCGCACCATAAACATTGGCCTCTCTTTCCTCTCTCGAACACTCGTTCTCCCTCCCTCTTTGTTTCTCTATCTATCTGTTTTGTTGGATCAATAGATTCCATTAATTCGCACCCTAAACATTGTCCTCTCTTTCCTCTCTCGCACACTCGTTCTCCCTCGCTCTTTGTTTCTCTATCTATCTGTTTTGTTGGATCAATAGCTTCCATTAATTCGCACCCTAAACATTGCCCTCTCTTTCCTCTCTCGCACACTCGTTCTCCCTCGCTCTTTGTTTCTCTATCTATCTGTTTGATTGGATAAATATGTTCTATTAATTCGTACCCTAAACAGTGGCCGCTCTTTCCTCTCTCGTACACTCGTTCTCCCCTTTCTCTTTGTTTCTCTCTATCTATCTGTTTGGATCAATAGGTCCCTTTAATTCGCACCCTATTGCATCGCTCTCACTCTCTCTCTCTCTCTCTCTTTCTCTCTCCCTGTTAATGTCGAGAACGGTTCTCTCTCTCTCTCTCTCTCTCTCTCTCTCTCTCTCTCTCTCTCTCTCTCTCTCTCTCTCTCTCTCTCTCCTCTCTCTCCTCTCTCTCTCTCTCTCTCTCTATATATATATATATATATATATATATATCACACACATACACTCTCTCTCTCTCTATCCCTGTTTATTGTCGAGAACGGTTCTCACTCTCTCTATCTCTCTCCCTCTCTCTCCATCTCTCTCTCTCTCTCTCTCTCTCTCGGTTAATATATTTTATTTAGATCTCAATTTCTTCCTCTCAGTATTTTCCAATCGTTATCTTCCTAATTATCAGTCCTTTCTCATTGTCTTCATCTCTCTTTCTCTGTATCTCTCTCTCTCACTCTGTGTAAATGGTTTTTGCACCGTGTTCTCTTTTAATCCAATTATACTGTCTGTTTCCTCCCTATATATCGTTTTCTTATATGCATCACTATCTCAAAAAAAGACATATAAGAAAACAATAGGGATATATATATACCCCCCCTCTCTCTCTCTCTCTCTCTCTCTCTCTCTCTCTCTCTCTCTCTCTCTCCTCTCTCTCTCTCTCTCTCTCTATAAACTATCTACTCTCTCATTCTATCTCTCGATGTATATCTCCACTGTCTTCCCTATATGTAGTATAGCCTGTACTGACTACACTTCCTTATCATTATCTTTTCTCGCGTCGTTACTCTTTTCTCTCAAACAACATGGTATCAGTCACGAGAGTGCATACACGCTGTTGACGGAATAATATGTATAGGTTGGCTATTCGTGCTGGTAAACTCATCACACTGGCCATAACATCATCAGAACGCGCATTTCCCTCATATGGCCATTGGGGATTGGCTGCTAATTGTCATATTGACCATTAACCTCTCGTAATTTCTTCTTACAGCCGCAGGGCAGTCGGGAATTCCAGCATATTAGCAAAATAAAACATAATTCACATCATATATGTGGCATTGTCTATATTGGGCTTTATGCCTCTCGGGTATTGCTTCGAAAGCTCTGCCAATCAGATTCTTAGAATACACGTGAAATACCAATATACGATAAAGGAGATTCTGCTGATAATATCCATGCACAATAATAACACAATAAACGATTATAGTCCTTCGCAAAGAAAACAAGCCAATCATAGATATAATCCCTCATTGAAAGCCCATCGATGCCAGTAATAGTCACTCTCATATAAGATGGACGGGCAATCAGGTTTTTTTTATTTAAACATATTTTAATAATAATGATGCATATTGAATGCTTCAAATATAAGGGATTGGAAGTCAAGTTCTGAGAAACTTGGGACATCTGCTCCATTGTATGGACACAAGAGTATTACAATTGATTTTGTATATATATCATGCGGGGTTTGGGATGAAATGTAGAATATAGAATACGTGTACCGGAAAATACCGGAGATTACGTAAGAAGTCTCAAAGATAATCTAACATAATTCGGGGAGTTGATGGGGTAAGGAGTGTGTATAGAATTTTATTACATTATCATACCATTTTCCCATTCAATAGACCCATATAAATTGTAATATTAGACGTTCGTTTAATAACAGGAAATAGTGCAGGTGACCTTTGACTTCCGGTTTGTAGTCTGTTTACATTCCGTACCCTACGTCTCAAAATACTATGGCTTCGAATATTTTTCCAACAAACTATAATGAATGAAGAGTTTGAAAAGTTATGTCATTACATATACGTCATTAAATACGCCAAAGAGTCTGTATTTATCTGGGACTATTTCTTTACGCGCATAGTTACGTGAAACATCACCGCATGCCTTACAGAAGCCAATATTATTTTTCGCGTCTCATTTGTTGATATAAGTATGTTTTATCGAGGTTTTGGATCATGTAATAAATAGAATCTACAACTCGTCCCCAGTTTATAGCGGAATTTACAAAACTCGTCTAGTAAATTAGGTCTGGACTGAGCCTTTGGCGAGGTCCAGACCTAATTTACTGGACGAGTTTTGTAAATTCCGCTATAAACTGGGGACGAGTTGTAGATCCTCTATATATAGTCTACATTGGAAGGGAGGCATGGAAACATCAAAATGGCGAAAAAGGCAAATGAAGACTGTGCATATGCTAACGAAAGTCCCCAGTGAGGTATTATAACCGCACATTTCATTATGTAAACTCGGTGTGTGTAAGCATCGTTCTAAAATTTATATTAAAAAAAATACACCTGAATAATATTGAACTCAAAACTGGCACACAATTCTCTTCACGAACTGAATGGAACAAGATATATCTTTTCTGTATTGCTCTCTCTCTATCTCTCTCTCTCTCTCTCTCTCTCTCTCTCTCTCTCTCTCTCTCTCTCTCTCTCTATCTCTCTCTCTCCCAACCCCTCTCTCTACATCTCTCTCCCTCACTTTCTCTTTCCTCTGTCTTTCCTTTATTTCTCTTCACCTCTCTTTAAACCGACTTCTCAGTAGCTTGGCGGCTTATGTTGGCCTATAATTATCCATGCACCTTATAAAAAACTGAACCAACGGAGACCCGGCCATCCACAACTCTGACGCACATGGACAATATATAGAGCCATGGTTTAAATGTACTAATCACAGGGGACCGTTTCACAATGAGGATATCACCATTTTGAGTTACCCAAGAATCGAATCGGGATTTTAATTTCATTTTTGATCACCGAGTTGCGTGTGACCACTAATAGCAAGTATCGAAATAGTGTGGTTATCATTTGCAGAATGTGGGACCCAGAGGGTTAATTTAATGACGATATCCCACACATCCGGCTATCATCACTAAATTCACCCTCTGGGGACCTCATTCTGCTAATTCTGATCCTAAGTCTCCCATATAGCAGTTCAGGCCTCAGCAGAATGAGGTTACCAGAGGGTGACTTTGGGTTAGTGTCATTAAATTCACCCTCATTCAGACCTCATTCTGCAAATGACAGACACACTATTTCAAGGATTGACTAATGGTGTGCATAATTTTAAAATGCAGGAATACAATGGACGCGTATCGACTGCACGGGATCTGCATCGCACACGCGAGGTATATTAGCGAGTCGGTCGATTAAACCTGCGCAATGAGGGTTGTTGGTAATCTACGATTAGTTATTATTTGTCCCACCGTGCACTACTTTCCCACATGAAAGGCCGATGCTGTTCCGGAAGGCATGAAGAAAAGACCTGAAACGTTCGGAGTATCACTGGGCAAGGCGGTATTAGAATCGAGTCAATCGACGAACACTTTTTCCGTTGCTATTACGTCAATATTTCAGATCTAAAGAAAATTCAGGACCTGCGAATTTTACTGAAAATAGTATGCAGTCTAATAATACCACGATTTCATCTATTATCCTGGTTCAAATAGTCATTAAATGGCGAAAAAGTAACTTTGTCTGCAAATACATTTTTTTTAAATTCTCCCTACCGAACGTAAGCAATTCACAGTGCGCATGGAAAACCAACATAGAGACTTCCGGGAAACTGCTCGTCGATATACTATCGATGCGACTGTGCAACGACTGATATTAAGATTAAATCGCAGACGTCAACAGACTACTGTAATTTTGCCCGCAGCCTAAATCTCTCAGAACGGTCCTAAATATACGAACCGCACGCAACTCGAACTCCCGCCAAGGCATTTGTATATATATATGCATGACACGGATTACTTAGACAAAATATATCTCTCTTCCATGACTGGAGCTTCCTAAACGTTTGCGAAAACCCTGTGCCAATGCATTTTCTATTATATATGCGAGTCCCCCATGGGGATCCTAGCATATATAAGAGAATACATTGGTCTAACAATATTTACCTTCACCTTGTAAGCCTATGGGAGACTCGCATATATATATATGAGAATGCACTGGCAGATGATCTTTAATGCTGCACCAGCGCGGCACCCGTCATGAAAGGATGTGTAACAGTATTGAAAAGGCGCGTAGTTGAAAGCGACATACTATACATGTATGTTCATTTATGTTCATTTATATAGACATGTCTCATTTGAACATCCAAATTATGTTAAGTAATTCGGACGGAGGAAAAATATAAAATAGATACCTTTCGCATAACGAACTACTAATGATAGGAATTACGAACGCGACATAACGAACTACTACTGATAGGAATTACGAACGCGACATAACGAACTACTACTGATAGGAATTACGAACGCGACATAACGAACTACTACTGATAGGAATTACGAACGCGACATGAACTACTACTAATATGAATTACGAACGCGACATGAACTACTACTGATAGGAATTACGAACACGACATGAACTACTACTGATAGGAATTACGAACGCGACATGAACTACTACTGATAGGAATTACGAACGCGACATGAACTACTACTGATAGGAATTACGAACGCGACATAACGAACTATTACTGATAGGAATTACGAACGCGACATGAACTATTACTGATAGGAATTACGAACGCGACATGAACTACTACTGATAGGAATTACGAACGCGACATGAACTACTACTGATAGGAATTACGAACGCGACATGAACTACTACTGATAGGAATTACGAACGCGACATGAACTACTACTGATAGGAATTACGAACGCGACATGAACTACTACTGATAGGAATTACGAACGCGACATGAACTACTACTGATAGGAATTACGAACGCGACATAAGGAACTACTACTGATAGGAATTACGAACGCGACATGAACTACTACTGATAGGAATTACGAACGCGACATAAGGAACTACTACTGATAGGAATTACGAACGCGACATGAACTATTACTGATAGGAATTACGAACGCGACATGAACTACTACTGATAGGAATTACGAACACGACATGAACTACTACTGATAGGAATTACGAACGCGACATATTATCCGACCATGTTGAACCTATTATCCGACCATGTTCAACTTATTATCCGACC
This sequence comes from Siphonodentalium dalli, assembly GCA_032622095.1. Classification (NCBI taxonomy): domain Eukaryota; kingdom Metazoa; phylum Mollusca; class Scaphopoda; order Gadilida; family Siphonodentaliidae; genus Siphonodentalium; species Siphonodentalium dalli. The sequence continues at coordinate 67,640,297 of CP136064.1, read as the reverse complement.
ATGTTGAACCTATTATCCGACCATGTTCAACTTATTATCCGACCATGTTGAACTTATTATCCGACCATGTTCAACTTATTATCCGACCATGTTCAACTTATTATCCGACCATGTTGAACCTATTATCCGACCAGGTTGAACCTATTATCCGACCATGTTGAACCTATTATCCGACCATGTTCAACTTATTATCCGACCATGTTGAACTTATTATCCGACCATGTTCAACTTATTATCCGACCATGTTGAACCTATTATCCGACCATGTTGAACCTATTATCCGACCATGTTGAACTTATTATCCGACCATGTTGAACTTATTATCCGACCATGTTCAACTTATTATCCGACCATGTTGAACCTATTATCCGACCATGTTGAACCTATTATCCGAACATGTTGAACTTATTATCCGACCATGTTCAACTTATTATCCGACCATGTTCAACTTATTATCCGACCATGTTCAACTTATTATCCGACCATGTTGAACCTATTATCCGACCATGTTCAACTTATTATCCGAACATTTCCCACCAATGAATATGAATTGTATTATTTGCTTCTTCTTTTTTCCTCTGCTTTTATTTCTTGAACACCTCTCTAAATTAATAATAGACCATTCCAATGTACACTTTTATAGTTGAATGGGAGAATCCATTCAGTAAAGAATGGGTTAATTCTCGAGTTCGGTAAAGTCGGACATGGTATCTCTGTAGAACTGTCGTCTTGAGACTTGTTTTTTACAGATAAGTGCGTGTCACGCAAATAACAGTTCACCTGTATGACCCACAGAAAAAATTCCTCTTCGTGTAATCCTTGAATTGGGCTCTTGTGGCTCATATAACAGATAATTCAAGATAAGCTTGTTCCCTGACTCCAAATGGCCGGCTTACAAACGACCCATAAGAGACCAAGCTTATAATACATCAATAATGAAAACGAGTAAGAGGTCATTTCCGAGAAGTGACCAAATTATCGTTGCTTTATATATTTGCTGCTGTTAGTTCGCACACGAACGGCTAACATTCGTGCTGTGTGTGTACATGTCGTCGTTTTTGTTGATAAAGGCCATTTGACAACTTTGTCCGTCTTATTGGTGGGCGAATGGCTGCTCAGACTGTGTGTTTATATTGTCGCTCGGAAATTTCTGCACGAAGAAATAACCGACCTCTGGTAAAGAACTTTGTTTGATACTTTTATTCCAATAACCAATAATACATGGTAATACGGAACATGAATTAATAACATAATGTGGGTGCGGGAAAACAGCATGGCGATTCAAAATATTTCACGGACATTTAAAGATGTATTTAGGGTTCCAAAATTTCAGTTACAAGATGTGGAATATAATTGAATGCAATACCGCTGAATAACATGTGAACGCCTGCATGGTATATGACATTTAATCGATATCTGTTTGTCAGATAATAGACAGATATGATGCTACTTTCTTACAAAAGATAAATAAGTAATAAGTAAAATAAAATAATATTTGTTCTTGCCATTAACGGAAAAAAATTGTCCTTATCATTCAATGTGTTTATTAAGTGCCGCTTCTTGTTCCAATTGTGTTATTTTATATACTGGAGACTTAATTTCTGGATCCATTAATACGTCTTTCACATGTAAATAACATACCTAAAATTTTAAGGATTCAAATCAGCATTACCATAAATATCTCCTTATATAAGGGAAGGCTGCTATACACCATAGTCAGAGACTTACACATATTCATGTATATCAATTACGGTGGTACTCCATTATTAATTTCTGAAATGATTTCCAGTAAAACCGATCCGATTACCCTCACTGTGGCTTAAGGGGTCACTCTCACACAAAAGAGTGCTGAACGGTACACAGGTTTTGAAAATGTGCTGACGGGGACACAGGTTATGAAGTGTCGTTTTGTATCTGCCATGATTTCTGTTAGAAAATAATTGTTTATGTTCAAATGAACAGTAAAATTAACAGAAAACAAACTGTTAATGGGCACCAGACTTTCAGAAACACAGTTTAAGTAACGGTGTTAGTGCCGATCACAAACCCTTTAGCACATTTTCAAACCATGTGTACCCTTTAGCACTTTTCTTTGGTGAGAGTGACCCCTTCAGCCTCACTGTGTGTGAATTATAATCGCTAGACGACGTATGACACCCTAATGAGCTATGTTGCTAACTGACTGAGCCCTGTGCTGGTGCAGCATTAAAGATCATATGCCATGCATTCTCTTATATATGCGAGTTTCATATAGGGAGCCTCGCTTATATAAGATAATGCACTCGCTTACAAGGTCAATAATAATATTGTTAGGCCATTTATTCTCTTTATATTAAGAATATTGTGTATCTCTCATAAAAGGACAAATTACACAATGAGAGTCAAATATCTTCGATAGGAGAGAGATCAGATCAAGACAGAACACATCAAAATGAAGTTTGGAGTTAATCAACGATGACGTTTTTCAGTTTATGTGTGACTTCATATTCACTTATGATTACAAATTAATAAACATGTATAGAAACTAAACACCTGGTTGTGTTTATAAAGTGGGACAAGCCATATACACCTGGATCCATGTATTTAATAAATATTGAGGTGTTTACTTTCTAAACACCGTGTTTACTTCACCTAAACACCTCGTTTATTATCTAAAAATGTGACGTGTTTAATTATTTAAACACCTAGGTTGTTTATTTATCTAAACACATGCATGTGTATAGTTTACCTAAACACATCGTTTATGTTATAAACACCTTGTTTAACATGCACACATGATAATGTATTTATAAAGTGGGACAAAAAAGTGTTTAGCTTTGTGTGTAAAAGTTAAACACTTGTTTTTTTCAGTGTATACGCGAGGCTCCCTCTGAGAGACTGGCATATATAAGAGAATGCATTGGCACAGGGTTTTCGCAAAATTTCAGGAAGCTCCAGTCATGAAAGTATTAAGATACATGCTACCTCTTGCAAGTCATAACATGCAGATGCACAACACAATCGTCATAAATAATGATAGTGCACATATCGGTGTATTCGAATCCGGGTTCGTCGATGTTCGCGAACGACATGTTATCAAGACCGAATACCGCGAACAGGTTCTTGTGGCGAATCGAAAACACGAGACCAGACCGGGAACAGACGAAAAACATATTCGCAGGCTTGGATTCGCACTCTCCAAACTCAGAGAGTGAGAATCCATGACCAGAGAGCACGTTGTTCGTCTGTTCCTGGACTGTGTTCGGTGTTCGAGTCATGAGACCCGGTCGTGTCTTGATGGTCTACTACCCCCGAACACAGAAGAAGAACATGGTCTCGAATACACCTATATCGCAGCTGTATGCATGCCACATCAACACTGCATGCTTGGTATGACATGGCAAGCACTGCTTTCCCATTCCGAAATAACTTCGAAGATCTAATATACCAGGTATACAACCGTTTCCACCAGCAGTCCTTGTGGAAAAACACAGCCTGTGTGGTCTTTCTTCCGCCCATAAAACTGGACGATCGTTTGAATTAGTTTGCGTCACCAAGACTTAGTCGTTACCCCTTGTCATTATAAAGTTTATCAGTCCAGTACAAGAAGCGTCCACAAAAATACGGATTCCCATCGGTTGATAAACGGTGATTAAAATACAGACCGACACTAAGTGATACCTTGTGCGCCCTATTTATTGACGGTGTAAATGCAATGAGCAAGAATCTTCCGATCATTCCAGGTTTGGTTCCAATTAAGTTATCGGTTTTCCGTAGACTGCTAGTCATTTAGTTGCACAACATATGTCGTCTTATCGACTTAAAGCGGCCATGTCATTAAAAGGACAATTCTCTACGTGGCGTTCTGCTCGGTAATTTGGATTTGAGTAATTTCGAACCGCTGATGATCGGAAATACTATCACAGTCCTAGAATTAGTTTTCCAATCGGCGTCCACGCGGATCTATGTTATTGCATGCTGCACGAGTGAGTAACGAAATGGTGGCCCCCATTATGCAGAGAATAATTTACGATTTACAATCTAACACAGAATATATCGCGGACTTTAATGCGCCCATGAATTCATGAATTTCATTAAGTATATACAAGAGAATATTCTTCAGTTCATCCTAGACACAAAACTGCAGGTAATAATTTCAGAGACAGGTCGCATCATGCATGGTGTATATATAATGTACATTTAAATCGATGTAAGCTATATAATGGCGGTCAGCTGATTCACTTCTTTGTCAGACTTTTTATGGACATTTATTATCAGTCTACATATGCATGCACACAACAACGTCTGGCGAATGCATGAATAAGCTGAGCATTGATTGTTCATAACGTCTGAAGTTATAAAAGCTGCTTTTGTCGGAGCCTATTTCGACTTCAAAACGTTTTTTTGTGTTCCGCAAATAGGGCAGATTGAACGTCTGAACACGCGGTGGCTGAAACGATCCTCTCAAAATTACACCAATTATAACGTAAATGTCCGTTTTTGCAGTGTTTGGCTAATGCGAGCGATTTGGGGAAAAGGCCAGCTGTGCATGTATGTACGAAACATTCAAGAACGTGCCTATTTTAATTATTTTAATAATGGCTGCGCTATTACCGGGATATATATGTGAATTATGGTCAGTTTGCAACAACATAAAGCCATTATTACAATATTTTACAATATACCTTCATGTTTTTTTAATATTTTATACATAACTGCAAAAATGAAAACTTTAGAAGTCATAACGGTACTTTTTCTCAACAGGATCATTTTCCTTACCAGCATCATAGCAATTCAGCACGACCCACCAACATCATAGCAAACTAGCAGGACAAGACCACTTATCCAGGGTTGGTCATGTACGGATTTATCTCCATGATCGGGACAGGGATCGCAGGATTCGGAGAAAGAAACGCGAACTATTCCAGCCAATTTTATGAGAATTGTCAGCATTATTTTAAAAATGGACGTTGTGGGTGGGTGTGTGTTATAGGGGATATGGCGCCGTTGTCGTTGGGGGCACATTTAGTGAGAATTTAACGGCTTCCCAAACGACCACAGCGCCGTACCCCTCCCCCCCCCCAATAACACATATCCATGGCACTACATAATTCATGTCTTATATATAGCTTTTTGATGATTTATTCGCTTAAAAAAGCTTAATGTATTCTTATTTATTTCCACAAATTCTACTGAAATTTTAGACTATATATCCCATGCAGCACATTAAGTCAGCCCAATATAAGATTTCCAAGCACTTAGAAACGATTACTTGATCGATATAAATAACTGGCTTCAGATTTAATTCGGCGGAACTTTTAAAAGCACGTCCAATTATTCTGTTGACCACTTTTAGTGATTGGCTGCGGACACACGTACACAGTAGCTATGGAATAGTAGGTATGCCAAATTATTATGGTTGAGTTTAGTGACAATTGGTCGTCATAATTAATATGCCATAGTTAGCCATGTCGCCCGCTGCATATTCGCACACTGAGTCTTCTAACGTTCGTTATAATCAGCATTTTTCTTGTTTTGGTCCTTGTATATATAGTTCGCTTTGCATGTTTATTCCAGATACTTTCTCTCAGCTGTATTTCCGACACAGCTTCATCGGCCCACATGATAATGTTAGAGGAATTATGCGTAGAACTAAACGTCGCAATATAAAAAAGGCAATTGGGGAACTGTCTTAATACGCATGACATTAATATAAGTAGATAAACATGCGCTGAGATCATATCAATAAAACGTACTACGTGCATGTTATGTGAGTGAATGAGGGATTGTCACGGTCAAACACAATTCTGGACGATTGAACGTGCAATTAAATATATCGTAGATATTACAATGTAGCAAAACGTAATGAGTAGAGGTCAACCTTGGTGAAACGCAATGGGTTAATTAGTCCAGTCGACAAATTGTGCGTAAACTCAGCGTGCAACATGGCTAGCTATGGCACATAATTGTGACGTCCAATTGTCACCAAAACTCCATCATAATAAATTGTCACAGTATGCCATCGCTACTGTGGTACGTGTGTCCGCAACCATTGTGTCAACAATAGTATTTGTGACGTCGTGTTCGTATTATACGGTCTGCGTTATTGGGATATGAAACGATTCACCCAATTGGTAGTTGACCAATCACTGAACATGACTTTGTATAATCCCAACGGGCTATGTAAATATATAGGAATACGGAGCTGTCATGGTTTAGCATATTTAGAGTGAATCGCGAAGCCCAACTATAAACGGCCACAACATCGTATGATTCAATAGTTTAAACATATGTATTTGTCTAATTTTATAGCACATGGTGTATACACATACAATTTTATAGACAATCGGATTTAAAGACAAGTGCTGTCTCACTTATGAGTGCCCCATCTCCCATGATTCAATGAAACTAAGCGCTATATATACTATTTACTATTCATTTTTAAAATTATATAAAAGGTCGCTGACCGTGGGAGGTCTCCTGAAAAGATGATGTTTTTTGTGGCGTTGGTTAAGAAGTATGTGATTCCAACTTCACGATGACCTGGATGTTCTCGAAGGTGAGCCTCAGGAGATTTTTTTCAAGTTATTTTCATCAACACAAACATCAGCAAATTTTTAAGTCGAAAAGGGGCATAACACCGCCAGATATATAGTCGAAGCGGACCAAAATTCAAACCTTATCGGGACATTCTCATTTGAAAGCCACATACAAAGTTTCATGAAATCATGTCAAATACTATCCAAGTTCACCCTGACCAACAAAATATTCAGCAAATTCTAAGTTGAGAAGGGTTGTAACTCCGTCAGAAATGGTCGGACTGGACCCAAAATTCTAACTTGATCGAGACAATCTCATACGAAAGCCACGTACCAAGTTTCGTGAATTTCTCTTGAATAATATACATATTATCACCGGAAACAAACGTTTCGGACGGATGGACATCGCTCATTCCTATAGTCCTCCGATGTTTTTCCAACGGAATATTACCTTTCATGCATATAAGATTGAAACGAGCCGTTTATTTATAAGAGGAAATCCCTCTGCCATCTCCCCAGCTTAGTATTCTCCCCATGATTACTCTCATCTCCGAGCTCTTTAATTGAGTTGGTCTGCCTGGTAAGTTGATGGCGACACCAACCGTTAATCTCCTCTAATGAGAAGATCGCGTGAACGCCACAACAATACAAATCGGAGAAGCAATCGTGATGACAGACTGGCAAACTGGGATAACATTGAACATCGTGTCGTGTTTTTTTAAATCTCTTCCAGATTTGTGTGGAAAGACGGACCAGTGACAGCGTTGGGGTGTCTCACCACCCCACTTTTGGCCAAAATGTTCATTAGTTGGACATTTCATGCCTGAGACAACGTGAGTTTACATTCGGATCAAAATTATGTTGAAATTGTTCATTTAATTAAATATTCCAAAATAGTAATTAGTGTGAAATGTGTTGCATGGTTTTATACAAAAGTATCCTCTGTCAATTAAAGGTAATCAATCCGACCAGACGGTCCCCATACCAATTAAGACACAACAACAACAACAACATTTCTTCAAAAGACGCATTAGTTATCATAATCGATTTATTGCAACAAAATAATGCTAACCACTGTGAACTATGGTATCAAATTTCCTAAAACTTGTTATTTATCAACATTTTGCTCAACAAAATATGGCCGTATTATCACTAAAGTATCATGAAATTTTACCGTATCACCGCTTAATTTTAGAGTTATCCATCTTCATCCGGAATTTTGTCCGAGACCCTCCGTTTGACCACGTGTTTCTGGGCCACATATTATTACGCATCTCGAGAAATAACAAACTTCAAAAATCGATATCTGATCACTCTGAGCTTTGATGGGTGGTCTCATCCACTCGAATCAATTATGTTCTACCCCCGGAGCCAAAGAAATAGTAATTTAGGAGCGTCTGATCGGATTGAGTACCTTTAAAAAATATGCGTCTGAGGTACGCGCAATTGTAAATATTTACTCCTCAACTCGGGACGAATTAATCACGATAAACAAACGGCAATAATAATGGTAATGTTTGTCACTGCATATAATCCGTACATGGGTAATAACGATGTTGCCCATTTGCGTATAAACTTTATGAGAATAAAAAGGTCGTCCGCTCAAAAGAGGTGGCGAGTTGTGGCTGTTGGTTTCTTTTAAGAAAAAAAGTCAAATTCTAGTGAAAAAATTATTCAAAATTGACCATGGCGGTGTGTTTACAAAGGTGGTTCACACACCAAATATCAAGAGATTCTTTTGAAGTTTGATCGAGTTATCATTTAGAAACACAAACTTTACGATTTCTATGTCAAACAAAGGCGCATAACTCCGACAAAATCATTGGACCGTGAACAAATTCGAACTTGATCGGTTTTCTGAACTGTAAACCATTTACCAACTATCGAGAAATTATGTTAAATATTGCTCAAGTTATCATCCAAACAACCCAAAAAGTTATTATTGATATAAGTCTAAAAAGAGGCATAACTAAGTCAAAAATCATCGCGCCGTGGTTATCCATTTTCGAATTTGACCTGCGCTTTCTCAAATATGAACAACATACCAAATATAAAGAATTATGTTGAATATTGCTCAAATTTTCATTCGGACAACCCAAAAAGTTTTATTTATAAGACGAAAAAGACGCATAACTCCGTCAATAATCAACGGACCATCACCAAATTCGAACTTGATATGTGTCTCCTCAAATGTGTACCACATACCAGATATGAAGAAATTCTGTTGATCATTTATCAAGTTATCACCCAGGTAACCCAAAATTGTGATTTCTAAGTTGAAAAAGGAACATAACTCCGTAAACAATCATCAGGCCATGATCAAAATTGAATTTCACCTGTGTCTCAAATGTGATCTACGTATCTCGAGAAATGCTGTTGAATATTCCTCAAGATATCATCCGGACAATCCAAACAACAGTTTACTGTGAATTTTAGGTAGAAAAGGGGGCATAACTCCGTCGAAAATATTCGGACCGTGATCAAATTCGATGTTGACATGTGCATTCTTAAATACCAACTACATACCAACTCTAATGGAATTATGTTGCATGTAATAATGTTTATAATGTATAATCCGGACAACACAGAATCTGTGACAACTGATACCGTAAACTTTTCCCCCAAACGCAATCCCATGTGCAGCATCTGACTATTTAAAGAAAAGTTCTACCAAAAAAATGGTTCACGGTTAATAGAAGTGCACATGCGTGCTAATGGTACTCTGTGACATGGAAACATCCACACTAATTAATCCGCAGTTGTTAGGATGCACTGAGCACCAAAGGAGCTATATTTCGTTTACTACATAAATTTGTCACCAGGAAACAACTCATCTGCATAAAACGCTATTGTACTGGAACATCAAACGTATTGAGGCAAAATTGATTGGCTGTGATGCAGCATTTATGAGTTCTATTGAGGGGCGTATACGTCGCCCGAGGGTACACCATGAATGCCATTAGTGCCGAAGGATCTACAACAATGATGATTTCTAGTGACATTATCTGATATGTGATAGTCTTTGGAGTTGAATAAAGTCAGTCCGTGTATTCGAGTCGATTTAGAATCCCCCACAAAGGCACGATATGCCTGGTGTTTCGTGTCTCATTGTCGCGGTGGGTTGCTTGTTTTGGTTTTTTAATGGTTAGCTGTGCTAGCTGGTTATAACCAGGGACGTAAGGGAGCAGGTAGCTCATATTGTCATTTTATTCTTCATAGCATGAAGTTTCAAACTGTCTCATATAGCAGCTAAAACAGCAGTGTCCTATAAGATAACAGTATATATCAATCCCAGTATCTTGGTCCTTGAAAGTTATTTAATTTACAATGCCAGTAGGTTCAACAACATTGATGATTAGTACAATGGTAGTGACATCAACGTATGGTCGGATTCGTCAACTCCAGTTTGAACATCCGTGTTTTAAGCATGGTTTAAACCTACATTGGCGGTCCAACCAAAGTTGGTATAATGGGGAATTCAGTGGCTAGCTGATTTAGTGAGATGAGCATGTAATCAAACAACCCAGTTACCAGTCGGGCCATAATTAGGTCGGTATAGTATGGTTATTGGAACGTCCTGAGTAAGCCCTCACAAGAGCACGTTTATATCAACTCCCGTTTGAGAATGAATCAATTGTGACACGATAATATCAACTTTCAACTTCAACTTGTTATTCAGTCATTTAACATTTTACATTGCATAAGACTGTATATATTCATAACATATTTACAATATATAATAAATGAGTCACGTGATATATAGGACAAATCTGTCCTAATTTGGAAAAACATTCCAAGAAAGCCACCGAGGGCACAAACCCGGTCCGCCAACGGTAATGTTCAGGAACTATCACCATCAGAGGGCCGGGTCCACGCCCTCCGCCGCTTTCCATGAACTGTGATTCCATGGTGCAATCACTGCACAGAATCACCCCCCCCCCCCACAATATATAACACAAAGATCAAAGTCAAATTATTAAGTGATATGTAGTAAAACGTGTGGCACTTTTATGGGCATATATAACACAGATGTCACATACATACATACACACACATACATACATATGTACATGTACGAATGGACCCTTTCCGTCAACAAGCCTTTCCGTCGACAAGCCTCCACTCTCATACAGACTATGTACATCTCCACCCTTCTGACCGGTCGTCCAGAAAAGACGGATTCGTCATCCCAATTCTGGCCTTAGTAAACCGGGTTTAGCTGGACCGTCACATTATATGTTATAGATGCTGGTTTAAGGTTATAAAATGCAAACATATTATCGCAATTGACAAAAAACTCCCCCACACACATTACAGATGTGAGCACTTCTCGCTTATATATTTCCGACCAAAATATGCTCGTTGTCGTAATTGTTGATTTTCGCTGTCGATAGAACGCGGCGATCCGTATTAGGCAATTACGGGTATATTTAGCTCGACGATATACTACTACTAAACTACAGTTCTGGCTGGACGAGGTTTAAACCAGAATTGAAGTAATTCAGACTTTATTATCGGGTATACACCACGGATGTAACTATCAAACGGTGGTTTAAACTTAGAGGTTTAAGGAAACCAGGTTTAAACCGGAAATGACGAATCTGACTAAATTTTGGTTCGAATGAAGTCAGCTCGTATATTCGAGTTCATTTGAAATCCTCTGTTAATGCACGTTATATATCTGGTGTTTCGTGTCGCTTTAATGTGGTTGTTGGTTGGTGGGTTTGGTTGTTTGGTTGTGCTAGATAGTTGCAACCAGTAGCACATCTGCCCTTTACCAAGGTGGCACAAAATGTCCTTTATAACAAATACCTCATATATCAGCTAAAACAGCATTGTTATATACGAGAGAAAAGTATATCAATTCCAATGTAGCTTAATATTCCAGTGTAGCTTAATATGATCTTGGTCCTGAAAAGTGCTTAACCCTATATATACTAAAGCATCATTGACGAGTAGTTATCCCATAGGAAATGTTCAGATAATAAGTTCAACAATTGAACTTATTATCTGAACATTTCACTCAATAAATAGGGCTCCTTCAGCACTTGTATGTACCTGTCGTCCTCTTTTATATCCATCCTAATGAATATAATAGACAATTCCGACGTACACTTTTTAACTGACTGCGAGATTTCGTTTAGTATACGAAAGGGTTAAAATGCTGTATGAATAACAAATAGTTGTCTTTTTTATATTTATGCCAATACGTATGACTGAGCAAGTGCTATTTCTGTAAGTTGATAAACATACGGAAACGATCTATTCCTCCAAAAGTGACAATTAGACAGTTTAGATATAAATTTTATAAAGAACATTGAGCAACATCATCACCAGCACCTTTATCGTCATCATCATCATCATTGTCGTCGTCATCGCCGTCGTCGTCGCTATCATCACCTTGATCATCGCTATTCTGATCACCATCTCAGTATGTTCAGTTTAGTGATATTAGGGATATCATTTACTTTATGGGATGACTATATTCGTTTAAGCGCAATTAGTGGTATGCAAATTAAATTCAATTGCGCTTAAGCACAATTCATTTCACATTATATGGGCAGCAATTGTGCTTAAGCGAAATTAAAAGCTCTGTAATTCCAATTGCGCTTAAGCGCAATTGAATTGCGCTTAAGCGCAATTATAGATTATCATAAACAAACCCCCCTTAATTCGTATATATATAGAATAGTCTGCAGGATGACTATCCGGGCAAACCTGATTAAGAACCTCATTTGATCTTCGATGGTGAAAACCTGTTATGGCTTAAGCGCATCGCAATTGAATTGCGTTTAAAGAGCAATTGGGTAAAGATGTAAGTAATTGCGCTTAAGTGCAATTGAATTGCGCTTAAGCAAATAACAGAAATAAGTTACAAATAAACTAATCATATACACGTGTATACCATATTCAACAAGCGTATATAGATATCCTACATAATGTATATGTATATTTCTTGGTTATATAAACACAAGTTTTCTATCAGTTTCGTATCCCGATATTTCGATTTGTTCTCATTTCAAAGGATAACGGAATTTATCATTATTTTGTCTTCGTTCTTCGTTATGAATTTGAATTTATTAGCAACAAATTCATAACGAAAATTATATGTAAATTATATGTTATAATTAATTATATAATTCTTTCCTGATGTAGGCATAACTACCTATAGTGACGTTAAACGGGAAAATATGTATGATTACTTTGCGAACATGCCATAGACGTTTTGTTCTCTTGTCTCCAAATTTGGATTCGATAACGCATTCTAATTTGGATCTGCGTGCATGTAGATACATGCCTCTAACTGTAATTCCATTCAAGTTATCAATTGACACCAATAACAATAGCCAAAACCAATATAACCCGGTCACCTTTATTAATTTCTATATAAGTGAAACGAAAGGTAAAACAGCGTATAAATAATTTATTAACAAACTCCCGAGTGATTTGTTAGATAGGAGGCTGTGATAATTCCATTGCAACGTGGGATATATTTATTGTAGCATATATATTGGATTCGAGCAATTAGTTTGTATGTTCCCATATTGCATGATAAATAATTTGTAGCACCAACACGAAACTCTGGCACAGATGCGTGTCTGTTTATCAATAACTCGTTCGTCACATTCAAGTTCGAACTTTTACGTGCAACTTTGCGTGCATGCCCTTGTGACGTTCTGCACCCAAAGTATCACATGAATCACAAGATTAAAACATGGTGCATTCGTGTAAAATATTAAATAGTTCGTGTGTCCAGTCTGTAGACGTGATTCACAATATAGTGCACTGTTCCTTGTCCCGCGTGGCGGTTAGAAACCTGGAATAATTGAGCTCGCGTGCTAGTCTAAGTGTATATAGTATACATCCCGGTCCAGTTTCCATGAACCAGATAGGTCGATAAAACATTAAAGCCACTTGGCGGTTTGCGCTCAAAGACACATTGAGGTCATAAAAATTACAACGTTGAACACGATGTTTTGGGTCCCAAACAAAAATAAAAGAGTGCTATGTTGCTGAGTTTACATATATTATGAACGGTTGAATAGACAATTATGTCGAAACATGTATGCATATATTTACATTCGGCTAACCGCCATCAAGACCATTCACAATTCAAGCGACAAATCATGGTAACATAGGTATTGTTGAAATGCTTGTATAAGAAATAGTAATAGTCCAGGTCGCCACAACATTATGATGTATGTAGTTAGGGTGGATACACACATGCATGTAATGTCTGTATGTAAAATACATGTATTTTACATGGCCACACCAATAATTGACAACATTAATCACCTGCGCGCGAGAGGTCAATTTCACCAGTGAGTAGTTATAAGCCATTATCAAACAAACTGCCATCAAGAAATTTCAGGCCAGTCATAAACATGTCTTCTTTCATGCATGGATGCCGAAATGAGTAATTCTTGTCTGACAAATGTGCTGTTTTTCACGAGTTATAATTCATTTCGAAAAGTGGATTAGAGTCGGTCGATTTTATACTTGATTTGTTTCTGTCATTTCATGGAAACAGGGTCATCCAAAACAAAAATAAAATATACAGAATTCTTTTATAGGATGATACCGGCTTATTGAGATTTCTCTGATAATGTGAGAGCGAGCTCATGTGATAACATTAATTCAATTGGGATTGCAAATATTCATTATAGCGCCAAAATATAATGCAGGTACAGCGTTGGAATTAAAAAGAGTGACCCCCCATTTATATATATGTTTCTCAAGCCAAAGGTTGAACAAGCTCCAAACTGTCACAAGCTTTAATTATAACATTTTCGACCATAATCCATGATTGAGGGAGGGGCTGGTTCTCGAAAGCTTCCAATAACTAAGGGAGTTAATTGAATGTATCAGCCGGGATTACCTGGACAAGAATTACAATATAATGTTTTACTTAAATATTCCATAGTTGTAAATTTTGCGTATACATGTATAACTGTATAACACAAGAGAGGAAAGGTGACGTAGTTGGGAACTCGTAGCTAGGCAACCCTTTCGCCGAATGAAGACAAACAGCAACAACATGCATTCAAATTTAAAGCTGTATAATATGTTCATAATTATATGAATATCATAAATTGCTGCATGTTAGATTAATCACTCGTAGAAAACAGACACGACAGGCATGACTACGATATTTATAAAGCAGGGTGTCAGGACTCAGGGTGCTGGATGCACACCCCCGTCGAGGAAATATGCAATGGTGAATTCGGTAGCTTCTGGGATAGCCTCCCGTGCATGTTGGGGGTCATAGCCCCCTGCGTTGGGGAAGAGGCCATCACTGGTATTAACATCAATAGAAGACTGACAATGATTTAAACAGAACGTCGACCATTTGAGTTATCGCGCGAATAATTATTTTAAGCGGCCTGACTACTTTGTCCCAGTCAACGGCTCTTCAGCGGTTCAGAGTTTAACTCACTGTGGTCAAACACAGTCGCAATGATTGGGTTGTCAGCGGACACATATTACACGGTGTGTATGATCCATGTAAAACGCCAAATACACGATATTTACAGAGATTACATGCATGTGTGTATCCACCCTTAGGCTACTAGTGTATTATCTACACGATGTAAATCCGCCGCAATGGTGTTTAATATACACATACATGTATACTATTTCCCGCAATGACTAAGGGTCGTAACTGTCATCAGCTCCAAGATATAGGACAATATCCCAGAAATATTACGAAAATAGTTTTCTCAGTTTTGAATTCGCGCAGCTAGTAGTAGGTGCGCGAATTTGAAGTGCGCGATTTCAAAACTGAGCGAAAAATTGTACTGCGCGAATTTAAATACGAGTAAGGTATGTGAGAAAAATTGAAAACAGCTAGATAATCGCCGTGACCACAGTACCATCATACTGTGCAAAGTATTTTTCAGAGCATATGAAGCCGTTATATCAATATTTCGTGTATTTGTCAACCTATCTTATACCTCCTTGCAAATAACGTAGACAGAATTTGGAAGCTCCAATGAGCCATGTCCGTTAAATTTCGTATACAGATTGATATTACAAAAGAAAGACTCACTGTAGGTATTCAAGTCGAAGTTAGAAAAATCAAGTTTACAGCGAGTAACAATAAAGAGCGTTCCTCGTAAAACTATTCCTGATATGGTAAGCATAAAGAGCGTTAATTCAGCTGATGACTTTGCTCTTTTTTTTAGTATACACAGTACGCAGGGGGAGGGGGGTCGGAAAAAAAATTCAGGCACGTATGGCATTTTTTCCCTTTCGATCATTTTTTGTACCCACCCACCCCCACCGCCAAATTTTTTTCCGTTTTCGGCAGTTTTTTCCGACCATTTTTGACACCCTTTTAACACTAAAACAGATATTTGCGGGGGAAAATTCACTGTAAACAGCTGTATATGAATTTCTGTGCATACTATTTATCATGGATGTTAACATGGACATGTAAATAGGAATGAGTAATTTTGAGGTCATTCGGCCAAAAAAACATGGCTGCCAGCGGCCATCTTGGATTTCAAAATTTGCAACAAAATACAACACGATAACTGCCTGCAGTCAGTTTACCAGTTAGAATTACATTATTTCTCTCATTCAAACTGATTCAAAGTGGTTTTGAAGCCCAACTCATTTCCAAAACACTAAAAACAAGCAGGATTTTTTTTTTTAGTTGCGGAAAAAATTGCTTGTTGGTGGCTTTGACCACCCACCCACCCCGGCATACGTGCCGGAAGAAATTTTTTCACCCCCCCCCCCCCCCCCCCGCAGTACGGAGCATTTAAATCGATCATTCGTATATTCCAAACTGCTGTTGTCAAATTTGGTGCCATCACATCGCTTAAGAATCTTGGTGACCTCCAAACTACGTATAGAAGGCATAATTTGGAATATTCATTGTCAAATGATGTATGGTAAATATATATTACATAATTTGAGGAGAATTTCTGAAGCAAAAAATACTTAGCTGAATCACCGCTCCGTACAAAAATATATTTTTGAATGGGGACATGCATGGCCATATAAATGGGTGTGAATTGAACTCAAGGGTGTTGTCCGACTAGAAAGACTATAGCTATGGAGGGGTTCGACCAATCAATTGTGCTATGCTATAGGAGTTATATAGGGCGGTGTGTGGGTTTATGACAAGGGGTTCAAATTTACGATATTGTCCTACTATGAAGACGAAGTATTTAGGGAAAGGATCAATTAATTGTGGTACAATTTACTTGTATGAGTGATATATATTTATAATTATAGGGCGGTGTGTGGGTTTTCTGACAAGGGGTTCAACTTTTGAGTGAGTTCATTCACAACAAGTCATGCACAAACCGACCAGACGATATGACGAAAATGAGAACTGCTTAATTATGTAAGAATACTGTTCTCGTATAATTTATACATAAAACGTTAGTTTAAACGGACATGGCTCATTCGAACCTCCAAATTTTGTTTTCTACGTAATTTGGAGCGACGGATACGATAGGTGGATAAATAAACGAACTATTGATATACCGGCTTCATATATGCTCTGAAAAACACTTGCCAAAGTCACAGCCATTTTTAGCAGTTTTCAAATTTTCGCCAGAAGTCAGAGATATATACGCTCTTTATTGCTACCATATCAGAAATAGATTACCACCAAACGCTCTTTTCTGTTCCATGTCGCGCAATGGCTGTTTTGATTTGTGACCCGAGCAGCGTATTCACAGTTGTATTTTTCATTACTTCAATGCGTCTTTTTGGGTTACATAATGCTCGTAAAAAGGTAGTTCAGATATTTATCGACCTATTTCGATACTGAGAAAAATTCAAATGCGAATAATATTATGTGTATTTTGGAGCGCAAACCGCCATGTGGCTTTAATGTCACTCGTATTATAGCTTCGTGTAATATGATACACCAAGAGACATCACCGTCTGTATCAAGTCCGTGTGTTGATGTATATAAAAGGGGCAATGCATTAAAAAAGTGTTCCGCATCTTCCACGGGGATTCCACATTGTCGGCGATAATGTTTTAATGTTTATCAAAACTGAGGTCGGCACCGTCGCTTCAAATATTTCTAATTCGACGGAATGGGTTGAAACGTTTAGGCTTAAAGTCGACCATTTGCGCATGCGCTAACTATATATAAGTATTTATCATAGTGGCATCATTCAATGCGACTCCCGTCAGAGCACATATTAGATGATTGGGCGATGAAACCAAATAACTACATTCAATGCACATAAAAGCTCTATTTTAATAGTATTAAGTAACGCAGATGTTATACATGTAGTTTACAAAATGTGTCTGAAACACCCAAACGTAAAGAAGTTGGATTGGGAATCTTTTGAGGGTTTTTCTTCATAACACATATGTTAATTGACGAGTACCTGTGCATGAGAGCGCAGCGCGTGTATTCTTGTAATTGTGGTCGATAGAAAGGTCCCAGGATCAGTTGGTCCGAACAGGTTTTTAAAAAAACACTTATAAGTCAAAAATTGCAATAATGCATGTGTGTCTGATTTACAGATGTGGCACCGTTAATTTCGTAACGCTGTCAATATGGTCAAATAGGCATTTTAGACAAACCAAAAATGAGGAATTATATAGTTAGGAAATAAACTAGACAGTAAGATTGAATATCAGCGTCGATTTGAGTATAATTGCTTGGTATATAAGCTTTAATGTTAAAGATATATTCCGCAATAGGCGTGAAACCAAATAAATCACTTCAGTTTCCAATAATATTGTGTTAATTTCGACAGGTATCTTTTTTATTACGGGAACTAAAACGATTGTTTGAAATGAATTGGAACCAACAAAATCAATGTCCGGAACTTGCCGACAAATAATCAGAATAAAGATGTCTTAAAATCTGCTATATCCCAAATAACATTGGGGTTACCATTGTATAGATAAACTTATTTAAATCCGTTCCAAAGTTTGTTGTAAATTGTGAGTTATTTGGATTCCAATAATAGACACACACCGGTTGACTATCTAAAGATGTATATATGATATATTATTCAATTGTAAAGCAACACACTACATTAAAATTTTAATTCAAACTGAAGTTTTCAGTTTACATGACTGACTGGGAAAAACATTCATGAATCCGGGTCCTAACCGGTGCCAACGTCGACTCACCCGTGACGTAATAATTCAACACGATACCGACTGGACCTTCGCACATCACTATGGTCACACTATGATAAATAGCATCAAATACTCGTGGTTTACATATGAACATTCTACAAATTTCCTTACTTTCAAGAAACTATCTCGGACAATATTGTTTGACTAACTTTCAAGAAACTATCTCGGACAATTTTGTATTTTCAGCAGGCTACAATATTTTAGTATGCGATATCTTACACAATGTCGTAGATATAAAATCTATATAATACAACATAAACTAAACTTGTATAGTCAAATTTGTATATATAGTTAAACAATATACTAGCACAAGTATACTGTATATTACGTCTACATTAATTGTTGTATATATGTGTGTGGCTTGTAGACTATGTAAAGGTGATCTAACTCTCCCTGTTCCAACAACATACAAAATTCCATGAAACCCCTTTCAAGACACGTTCCAATTATTATTACCAAAATACACACAAGAGAAACACTTATTGTTGCAAAAAACAAATCTTAAAAATTTAAAAGATATATTTCCAATCAAAACAGTTGTAATGTACTGAAAAAAGTTGCATTTGCTGTCCCATTTCATAGCAAATAATTGGAGAAAAATTATTTCTTAGCGACAGAATCTCTCGTTGACTGGTCTCGATGTCTCAAAATCTTTTTTGTTTATACCCCAAAATCTATACAGAAAGTTCAGATAGTGAAACACCACCTTTAGTCTATATATACGTACGTTAAAGTGAAACATCACCTTTAATCTATATATACGTTATACCTGAGATGTGTCGATGTTATTCCACACGGAATGCGATCGTCTTAGTGGATATAAAACACAAAATGGACAGACACTAAAAGATGATCAAGTAAAGTTTTAAATATAATCATGCTGCAAATAACACTATAACATACGTATGCAAGTACATTAAGTCTAAATCAATTGTCACCAAATAACGTGTTGCCTGTTTAACTGTATACGTTACCTGAGAATTGCCGGTGATGTTATTCCACACGGAAGGCGAACGTCTTTTGTTGCAGTAATGAACCTTTAATTTGCGTGAAAGTGACAACACCGCATGTTCCGTCGCCAGTCCAATCACCCTCCGTTTAATATGTGTGCAAACAACTAATAGCCTCGTTTCCAAATCGATCGCAGCCGACTGGTATTATCGTACGTTAAAAGATAACAATCAATGCTTATTTATT
The DNA here is from genome assembly GCA_032622095.1 of Siphonodentalium dalli. Lineage (NCBI taxonomy): Eukaryota > Metazoa > Mollusca > Scaphopoda > Gadilida > Siphonodentaliidae > Siphonodentalium > Siphonodentalium dalli. The sequence goes on along the minus strand of CP136064.1, from coordinate 67,620,453 downwards.
TATATAAAAATCTCTGCATGCAATCATAATTGGTCAATGCGCGTTCCTTATTAGATTTCCATCCGTTTAGCGTTGGAGCCCGCTGTGTTGTGCCGTCCGGACGCTAGTTTATTTCCCGGGGTATGGGCATATGGCGACGAGGATGAAATAATATAAATCCCGCGTGATTTCCGACCAGAATGCCATGAAAGGCTGATGAACTGCGCCTAGACGGGGCATTCTCGTCCCAATAGTTTAGTGCGTCATTATTAATGAATGCAATTATTTAATCATATAGACCTGTGTACGTGCACTTGCCTTTACTAACATAATGCCCCCGATACAGCACCAAACGTGGCTATTATGACGTATGATCATGTTGGTGCATATGTCCTGTTCATTGAACTCCGACGTAGATAGATAGATATATCAGAATCGATGGTGGCACTGGTTCAGTATCATGTGTCCACGCTTCATTTCTGTGCGAACTCACTGTCATTTCTTATCGAAAATGGCCATGCATGCTACGATCGGAATGCCACATTGAGATATCCTCTATTCAGATCAAGCTTGAAAATCGGTCCCATGGAAAATTATCGTTCCCTATGCCGGGTTTCAAATCCACGACCTCGCATAACCCAGACTGCGATTACATAAAGCAATGGTAGACATGTTAAATATTATTGAATGCAGTTATTTAACCTGTACATGTAGATGTACTCGCCTCAATATAAACAGAAATTAAACTGTTTATATCCCCACAATACAATACCAAACGTGGTCAACTGCACATACTATATGTCTTATATATGACGCGATGATGTTGGTGCATGCATCCTGATGACTGAACATCGTTTACGTTAGATGTGAAAACTAATACACAGTCAGAGGATAGTGGTTGGGCGCGTCTAAGACACAGTATACTCACATTAACGCTTCTTATACTAAATGGATTCTCCCATTCAGTTATAAAGGTATACATTGGAATGATATATTATTCATGGCGACGGGTGTCCAGGATAAATTAGCAGACGATGGTTAGACAAAACAATAATACAAGTGCTGAAGTATTCATTTTAGTCCATCGGCTGGAAGGACCCCTCGTGCACCCCCACATAACTTAACTTCTTTGGTATTTATGTGTACCTTAATGTGTATTACTCAGGAAAAACGATGTTAACAGCAAATATTTGGGTTCTGGTGTCCATACTGGGTCAAAGTTGTTAGCCTTACTCAGTTACCATACCGACGAAAATCCTATATAACTGATGTAAATATGGTAACATTTTCGTCAGATTTTTAAAGAGACTGTATGCTCGCCTATTTATGCTAAACATCTAAAGAGAAGGCTTTCGTATGCCGGACAATTCATAACAAAATGTGATTCGGTCTCAACATGTAGCCACACTATAGCACCAGTCATTCTTTTATATATAGCGAACGTGTAGAAACGCGTGATATGTGACTTTACAACCACCCGCACATGCACACGCAACATCGCTCGAAGTGGAATCTAACTAACAACAGAATACTAGCATTACCTCAAATGACAAGACAGTGCAGCCAGTCGCTGTATATAGTTATATAGATCTGTCATCACTTTCATCAACCAAGTCACCATGACGTTCGATTTACCGACAAACGTCTAGCCACATTCGCCACGTAAATATCGTATAATATGCTTGAAATCGTGCCATGGATATTGCTACAACCTTTAGACGTCTGAAGTGCGACACAGTCGATAGAAGTGATCCTACATCTGATATTTTCCCTATAAGTTCCAAGACACATTACATTGGCCAGTGTGTGAACGTTTTGCCGCAGACAGTAGTTGACATCGTCCTATGTTTTAAAACATAGATATATTATGGTATTGACATCCAGGTGTATGATTCTATTTGCAATCGCAAGGTTCTTCAAAAGCGGGAGAGGATACTGACTGCTCAGTCGGCAAGGTGCAAGACGCATTAATTAGACCAACAGCCCGCGCGGCGATGGCGAAATCGGTTTGATCTCAATAAGCACGGATTTGAAATCCAGGCCAAGACTGAGTTTAGTGTGCCTGTCATTTTCAGAATGAGGTCCCCAGAGGGTGAATTTAGTGACGCTCTCCAGCATAGCGGGCTCGTATAACTAAATTCACCCTCTGGGGACCTCATTCTTCTTAGGCCTCATCTTCTCTGGAAAGTTTCTTTATTGTCAAATTTCAATAGAAACTTCTTCATATAGATTCTATTTCCTTTTTAATTTAGTTTCTCTATATCCTCAAATTGGCAGACGACACATTGCATAATCGAGGTTCCCAATGGATGTACATCACAATATTCACCATTTTTGGAACTTTAATCGGAGTCTATGTCTCCCATAGCAGATGAGGCCATGCATAATGAGGTCTCCAGAGGTTGACTTTAGTTATGCTAGCCCGCTGTGCGGGATACCGTCACTGAATTCACCCTCTGTGGACCTCACTGTTCAAATGACAGGCACACTAAACTCAGGCTTGATCCAGGCGCACAGGCAAGTTAACCTGATTCGTGTATCTGGTTAATTGTTAGTTTCGAGTGTCTATGATTTATATGTGCAGTGCAGTTGAACTGTGTGGTCTGTCCATCACCTGTAAGGTATATAATGAACAAAAAACAAGAATTCGCATCAGAGATACGGGATCAAGTTGCAGTAGCTACACGTGAAACATGGGCTTTCAAGAATTAAAAATGCATTTATCGTAACTGGCTATCATACAAAACACTGTTCAGGAAGTCTGACATTCATATAACTGAAATGGTTAACTACCGTAACCCGCAGAACATAAGCGGTTCTGGCTTTCGAACTCGATCAACAAAATAAATTGATATTTGTTCAAGTTGTCGCGCTAACGCGATCAAATTTCACAAATATGAACTAATTAAGGGCCGTAACTACGCCCAGGATACGCAGATCTGGTTCGGTTTTTGAACTCGATCAAGATATTGTTGACCAAGTCTCATATACCAAATATCAACTAAATCAGTTAATATTTCTTCAAGTTATCGCGCGAATGCCATATGTAGACGGCCGCCCGCGAACCGACCGCCAAACTATATATAGTTTGCAAACTATATATAGTTTGGCGAGGTCAGTTCGGCCCGGCCTTTTGGTCCAGTTAAAAAAAATCGACCTATTTGTTTTTTAACTGGACCAAAAATCATCTTCAATATATACAGGAAAAAATAGTAACAATGAACAGCCGTTTATTAATCAGATGACTAGTTCTACATGGAGCTTCAAAAAAAAACAAATTAGGAAATGAAAGCAAAGTGAAATTTGCGTGGCGGAAACAATTATGTGTGCCCATGGTCTTTATGATATTTGAATAATTTAATTATATCTATGGCGCAATCTTCAAACAGAGTCATTATGCAAACATGGCAGTTCGTGCGATCCCTGGAGACCATCCCAGACCAACAAAACGCTATTATCGAACTCCCGAGACCTCCTGCTCAGATCTACTGAATTTCTAATAATATTTGCAGCAGAAACTTGACGCTGTGCGTGAAATGAGTTTGCCTGTCTCTCGAGCATTGATTTGAATAGAAGCTTGTTAAGAATATAATCCGGAGCGACGTTACAGTACTTATCACTGATAATGATTACCTGTCCTTTGTTTCCGTCCAGGTTATTTATTTATTTCCACTGCTCGTATCGCTTCTGCGTGCATTTCGATAATTCTAAAAATGATCGCGATCATGTGTCGGGAGTTATTATTGCTCGAATCAATATATAATTCCCCGCTGACCCCCGCTTTCTCAGAATCACTACTAGCCTGTTGTCTTTTCTGTGTTCTTCAAATGCATATCAACGATATTGTGATCATGATCGATGTACCAAGGGCATAACGGTATATTTCATCGGTCGTAAGCCGTGGGAGTTGTTAGTAGCCGCCAAGTTCTTCCCACACACAGGGACGATGTGGCAGGAGAGTTGACTACCCCCCCCCCCCGCTTTAAAAAAAATAATCACGAGCACAAATTCCACAACTGTTAGTGTAAACATATGCACACAACTGTTAGTGTAAAAATACCCACATAACTGTTAGTGTAAACATATCCACACAACTGTGAGAGTAAACATATCCACACAACTGTTAGTGTAAACATATCCACACAACTGTTAGTGTAAATATATCCACACAACTGTTGTTCTGATACCTCAATTCAGTTCGCAATATTTGAAGTTTATATATTGTACATACTTTTATATATATATATATATATATATATATATATATATATATATATAACGTATTGATATATATCTCCATATCTATCATAATATATATTACTATATAGCCGATGTGCCCGACGTTGTCCGGGCTATTCAAAACCCCAATTTCAAGTCGATAGCTCTACCCAGCCCGACGTTGTCCGGGCTATTCAAAAACCAAATTTCAAGTCGATAGCTCTACCCGTTTCCGAGATCTCGTCTGCGCATGCGCGAAGCTGGCGTCGCGCACGGGCTCGGCGACCCGATAAAATTCGTATCCGGGGCAAGATACATTCACATACCAAATTTCAAGTCGATAGCTCCACCCGTTTCCGAGATCTCGTCTGCGCATGCGCGAAGCTGGCGTCGCACGGGCTCGGCGACCCGATAAAATTCGTATCCGGTGCAAGATACATTCACATAGCAAATTTCAAGTCGATAGCTCCACCCGTTTCCGAGATCTCGTCTGCGCATGCGCGAAGCGGGCGCCGCGCGAGCTCGCCAATACGACAACGACGACCGCCTGGTCAAACTACACACACGTACCAAGTTTCGTCCCGATCGGTCGAGAATCGTAGATTTGTATAAATGACATACAGACAGACAGACATACAGACAGAGGTCTTCAAAAAATATATGAGACTAGCCGATCAGCCCGACGTTGTCCGGGCTATTCAAAAACCAAATTTCAAGTCGATAGCTCTACCCAGCCCGACGTTGTCCGGGCTATTCAAAAACAAAATTTCAAATCGATAGCTCTACCCGTTTCCGAGATCTGGTCTGCGCATGCGCGAAGCTGGCGTCGCACGGGCTCTGCGACCCGATAAAATTCGTATCCGGGGCAAGATACATTCACATACCAAATTTCAAGTCGATAGCTCCACCCGTTTCCGAGATCTGGTCTGCGCATGAGCGAAGCTGGCGTCGCACGGGCTCGGCGACCCGATAAAATTCGTATCCGGGGCAAGATACATTCACATAGCAAATTTCAAGTCGATAGCTCCATCCGTTTCCGAGATCTCGTCTGCGCATGCGCGAAGCTGGCGTCGCACGGGCTCGCCAATACGACAACGACGGCCGCCTGGTCAAACTACACACACGTACCAAGTTTCGTCCCGATCGGTCGAGAATCGTAGATTTGTATAAATGACATACAGACAGACAGACATATAGACAGAGGTCTTCAAAATATATATGAGATATCTTATAGGTTTAGGATAATAAACTGTTTGATTGATTGCATATACACCATTCCCTGTGGGTGTAAACAATTATTATTCTAGCTCTCACATATACATGAATATATGATAACTAGCTGATGTGCCCGACTTCGTCTGGGTTATTTGGGCAGAATATACAGCGTCTGGACAAACTATTGTTCGATCGGTCCAGAAACATGCCTATATGTGCGTATATGGGCGAGGTCAAGTTCAAGGACACGGTCGCACGTGAAATTGGACCCGCCCATATTGTTCCCGGGATCAAAGTAGGCCTACATACCAAATTTGAATCGGATCGATCGAGGTCCAGAAACATGTCTATATGAGCGAGGTCAAGGACACGGTCGCACGTGAAAATGGACGCGCTCGTAGTGTGCCCGGGATCAAAGTAGCCGTACATACCAAATTTTAGTCGGATCTGTCGAGCAGTTTTCTAGTCTATAAGACACATACAGACAGACAGACAGAAGTTCCACAACATATAGTAGATTACATTATGAGAATCTGTATAATTACATTTTTTTCGTTTTGTTTGTTTGTATTTTGTTTGTTTGTTTTTTGTTTTTTGTTTTTTTTTAGTTTTTCAATTCTGAGATATAGAGGATCTGACCAAGCAATGCGCTTTTTTAAAGTCATCTCCTCGGTGTTTTACTGCTGAATCAGAACTTATTTCATTATGGCTATATGTCAATTATTATATGCCAAGTTAGCACATGATCATCTATAAGCGAATGTCATGACTGGGTAAAAGATTTCGAAAATATATAGTAACTGAAATTTCTCATGAACTGTATCTATACGATACTCGTATCAGTAAATAGTATACGACTATGATGTTGCAAAGAGAAACTAGAATAGTTTATCTAGAAATATTTAAACAGTTTCTTCAACTGATAAGTTATCAGATCCTTTTAGTAATATATCACGTGTTAGAGTATATGGTAAATTATCAAGGAATTTTATTCTTTGCTCCCTAAATAGTCGGCAGTGTAAGAGGTAGTGATCTGCGGTTTCAATGCTTCCACATGCACACTATGGATCACCTTTGAGGAAATTCTCTTTCAAATCTGAAATTAAATTGCTACACTTTGTCCGTATCTTAGTATGATAATTTTGACTTTCTCTACTAGTTGCTGCATGTGTAATAATAGGATTTTGGTTCAGAGGCAACTGTGTTAATAAGTTATTTGAATTCTTCTATAGATGTACAATTTGTTTTATCATCAGGCAATCTGTTCCATTGGATAGTTGTTGAAGGGAGAAAAGTGTCCCTGTAAGCATTGTATTATATGGAGCTACCGTATGGGGGATATATCTCATATCATATTGTCTGCTGATCGCGATGTTTTGGGGAATATGTGATAGGATGGTGCTTTAACAATTTTCATTTTAAGAAATTGTATCAGTTTGGCCTTTTTTCTACGGGCTGCAAGTGTCTCCCACACTGCCTCTTCGAGAAGTTGTTTTTAAGCTTCGTGTTGCCCCAGTGACAATTTTAATAGTTTTGAATCTTCAGCAGAACAATTGTCCCAAATATGGCTAGCATATTCTAATAGGAGTCGAATGATGCGAAATATATCCTTTAAAGTGCTCTCCAGTGCAACTGAAAGTTGTTTTCCAAATATACCCACCCGTTTTCATGAACAGGAAAGTATCCCAAGTAAATAACCTTGTGAGACACCATAATTGATCTTACCCCAATCCTGATGTAGTAGTTTCTAGCACTGCACGTTGCTCTATATGAGAGAAAGGTAGTTTTTCATCAGTCTCAGTAGTTTCCAATTAGTTCCAATATGTTTATTAAACCCATATGCCATACTTTATCAAAGGCCTTACTTATATCCATGAATGTGCACCGAACTTCTTTCCCGTTGTCAAGTGAGTTGCTAATATGGTCATATATGTCCGTTAACTGGAATACCGCGTCATCGCCTGCAGTGAATCCAGACTGTAAATTTGAAATTAGCCTATGTCCATGGATAAATGTTATTACTTTATTACATATCCGTTTTTCAAATGCCTTTGACAAGCAACTGCGTAATGATACCGGTCGGTAGCAAGGGCCCCTGGGGAAAAATACTAAAATACCAATATAGACTATACCAGTGACTGCTATAGTCTATATTGGTATTTTAGTAATTTCCCCCAGGGGCATGTGGTCGATAGTTACTTGGAATAGCTGGGTCACCTTTCTTAAAGATAGGGACAACATTAGCTTGTTTCCACTCAGCTGGAAAAAATTAATCATCAATAAATATGTTGAATATATGTAGCAATGGTGCACATAGGGATGCAGCTCAATATTTGAGTACCTTGGGACTAATTGAGTCGGGTCCAATTGCTGGATTTTGTGATTTCAATGCAGTGATTGCATCATCAATATTTAATTTTATGTGGTCACGTTTGGGTCCCAATCATGATCCAATTTTGACACTAATCTACTGTTATCGTTTAATGATGATATCTCACAAAAGTGAGTGTTGAGACATTGGGCTTTCTGAAAGCTGTCTGTTAGGAAGCTACCGTTCGACTGCAGTGGTGAAATTAGTTTATGAGTTTCATTCATGACAAATTTATTCATAGTTTTCCACCATATTGAAGATTCGGTGTTTTCATTATTTAGTTTTATTTCATTCTTAGATATGTAGTCGCTTTTAGCTTTCCTTACTACATCTACAACTTCATTTTGGATAGTTCGGAATTTTGCCCAGTTATATATATTTTGTGTTTTCTTGGTCAATGTATGTGATCTCTTTCTTTTGCGAATTAACTTTCTAATATCACAGGTTAACGAAGGTGGGGTATCACTTGTTATTTTTACTTGTTTGTGTTTTTACATCAGTTACTTTGTTGGTTATTTTTGTAAAGGGGCAAGTTTTTTAGTTCCTTTCTGAAGTTCCATTTGTTAATTTGATCAATTGTAGCATCGTAATTTGCAGCGGAATAGTCCCAATAACTCATTCTGTTGTTTTGATGTGCTTTTATTTTGATTAGGACAGGGCAGTGTATCTTATTTGTTGTGATGGGATAAATGAACCAATGACTGTATTAGTATCCACAATACTGGGGATATTTGTCAAAACAAGATCAATTAGCATTGCACTTGTTTCTGTGAAGTATGTGGGCTGGCTAACTAATTGTTTCAGTTCAAACTTCCCCTTAAGGTTTCCTACCTCTTTGCCTGGGCCGTTCATTTGATTTTCATTAAAATCTTCACATAATATTATGTCTCGTGCATGGTCACTCGCCGTTCCAATTGAGGTCTCTATACTTTCCCAAATTGAAATATCTGGGGGTCGATAGATGCATCCAAGAGAAAGATTTAATTTAGTTGATAATATATTCACCCATACTGCCTCTAGTGAAGGCACCTGTATTTCTGGATCAACTATTTGTTTATATGCAATCGTATTTCTGATAAAAAAAAATTGCTCGGCCTCCTTGTTTGCCTTTCCAAACGGATGGGTTCGTGCAATCCTGGTATCGGTAACTCAGTGTTATCGACAGTGTTGTCTAACCATGTTTCGGTACGAGTTAATTCCCTGTTGACCCGTGGTTTTCGCTGTACCTCTACTTGCCTGTCGTTTTCTTCGTATCTCCAAATGCTTGCATATCAACGATCTTGTGGCACCTGCATGAGCGACCGTGATCGGTGTGCCAAGGTCAAATTGGCATATTGTATGGGACGCAAGCGATGGGAGTTTCCGTTAGCCGCCAATATGCCCCCCCCCCCACACACAGGGACCTTGCACCATGACTGGGGTTGGAGTATACTTCACATGTATAACGTAGTTTCAGATAGGTTCGGAATTTGTTTTGTAATCATATAATGTTATCTTTAATAATGAAGAAAAACTCCCTGGATGTCACTCTCTCTGGGCTTTATTAAAACATTTAATAGTCTCGTGTCTTGAAGAATACACAGACATATCTAGTAATTCCAAGAAAAACGTAGATATACCCATATAGCTGTAGAAGAAATGTTTGTTATATTAATATGTCGAATATCTATATATCAGGAGAAAGCTTAGCGATGGCGCCTGGCGCATGCAAATTACTATAGACGAGCATATCAAGTTATTATACAAAGTTGTGTACAGTATGTGTTTATCTTGTACGAGTGCAGGTTGTGGTGAAAAGTCATATTGGACGAGACACGCCAGTGTCGAGTCCAATATGACTTTTCACCACAACCTGGACGAGTACAAGAAAAACTCATACTGTACACAACATTGTACAAGAAAACTAAGATGCATGCATCAGGTCGGCCGTGAACTATCTACCATAGAATTGTTGTAGCTATCGATTATACATTTTGAAACACCTGTCTGTATGTATGTATGTATGTGTGTATGCGTGAATGCATGTGTGTATGTGTTATAGACTCTAACACTGCTCGAATTTGGTATTTAACGTGTCAACTTGACCTCGCTCATAGGCATGTTTCTGGACCTTGACCGATCCGACTAAAAATTTGTGTGTAGGACTACTTCGATCCCGGGAGCAATATGGACGGGTCCAATTTCACGTGGGACCATGTTCTCGAACGTGCTGATATAGGCATGTTTCTGGACCAATTGAACAATAGTTTGGCCAGACGCTGTATATACTGGGTACTGTCCAGATGGAGGCGATCACAAAAAAAATCCCTAACTAGCCCGAACGAAGTCGAGTACATCAGCTAGTTTAATATATATTTTGGACATTTGTCTGTCTGTTTGTCTGTTAGCTATGGCCGGGAAAACTGCCGGACAGATTTGACGAAATTTGATACCTAGGGGAAATTATTTCCAGGGAGTATTTTGGACGGGTCAAATCTTGATCCCGACCTGACTTTGACATTCAAAAAGATCAATTCAAGGTCAAATCTGGTAAAACGGAAGTATTTCAACGAAATTTGATACCTACTGTTACTTTTGTCCCAGGAGTGTTTCGGGTGGGTCAAATCATGACCCTGACCTGATCTTGACATTCAAAATTGTCAATTCAAGGTCAAATCGGGTATAAAGCCGGGCGGATTTCGACGGGTACTTTTGTCGTGACTTTTGTCCGGGGAGTGTTTTGGACGGGTCAAATCGTGACCCCGACATGACCTTCACCTTTAAAATAGTCAATTCAAGGTTAAATCGCGCATTTCTCCGAAAATCAGAGGGGAACATCCCGGACGAAGTGGGGTCCACGAGCTACTATTATATATTTCTAGATTTAGTTACAAACTAACTACCTGTATATTGTACAAAGAAATGTTTGACAAATATATCTGTATCAATATTACCATACGGGTCATTAAAATAGATACGACGAAACAAATTTTGAAGGGTGCATGTATCAGGTAAATTTTTATATTTCAAATGATGACAGGAATGCAGAAAGTTGAAGTATCTACGTAATACTGGCTATCCGCATGAAGAGATATACATGTATATAAAAACCAGATGAGGGATATGTCTGTACAGTTGCTAAACAATTCAGTCATGCAAAAGAGGATCAAAGAGTAAGATACCAAATGGCTGCCTGTGGTAATGTTTTTTAACGAAATTCGGGAAAATTAGATTACTCTCATCCTGGTTATCCAGAAGATAATTGTGGAATCTGATGACGATCGGACAAGGGTGTCGTCTGTAGGATCAACCAAATTATTTAGCCATAAAAATAGTAAAATTGAAGATCACCGCTGGCAGTGATGTCTTCACAAGGACAGTTTGAGAACAAAATATGGCTCACATCTAGCGGTGACCCAAAATATCCACATAAGAAAAAGTTCTCCAATAAAAGCTGGCTGCAGGGTGCGCCAATTGATTCAAATTCGAAATTTAGCAGGGTGTACTGCTTGTGGCCATGTTTTCCCCGCAAATTTGATAGACTGATGGACAAAACCACTGAATCCGTTGAATCAATATACATGTATACATGGATTAATTTATATGCATTGTTATACACAGTACTGGTATATAAAGGTACTGAAAATAACTATATTACTAGTATACACAAAATAAACCATATATCATGGCTATGGGTTCTAATATCCGAACATGACAGCTGAGAACTTGGTGTGAATTAAAGAGTGGTGGTTTCTCAAGCATATCTAACTCTCCACGTTAGAAACATGCCATTAAATGTCATAATTATAATCTAGCTTGAGGACAGAAGTGATCCATAAAACCCCCCTTAATTCAACCAGGTCCTCGCGCGATGTATGATCGATCACATGATGATCTAGGGGGATTAGAATTGATGTATAAAAACAGCACTGCATGTAAATATAAAATAAAATAGTGCTACATCTTATTACAGATTATTGCCATATATAATCAGTGATTATACAGACAGTCTGACAAAATAAAGTTTCAGTGACACTCTATCCGAAGAGGGGAATAATTTCATCTGTTACAGTCAATGGAGCAATTATGAATCTGGAAAGGTGAAATTTCTAAGTAATACTAGATATCGACATGACGCGATAAAATATAACGTAAATGCAATATGGCCGCTGGCGACCATTTTTTCCTATGAAATTAAAAAAATATTTGATAGCTCTCATCTGATAGATCAATATCAAGATAAATATGAAGTTTGGTGATGATCGGATGAGTGAAGTGGACTGTGGTCTGTGCTAAACGGTTTAGTAATGCTTAAAAAGATTCTTACCTTAATATTTTTATGTTATGTATTGAGTTTGATATCTTTTGTTAACAGTTTATAAATCATGTATGTCTCATGTTTGTTATTTTAATTTATGTGTTTATTATCATTAAATAAAGTTGCATTCCTTAAAAAGATTCTTACCTCAATGTTTTTATGTTCACTTTTTAAACTCCACTGAGTCATCTTTGTTAACAGTTTATAAATTATGTATGTCTCGTGTTCGTTATTATATTATATACACTTTATAATGTGTTTTCAGAACGAAAAAAAATTGAATAAAATCAACAAATTTGTAAATTTAAAAACAATTCAAACGTTGTTGTATTCCATGTCCCAGCCCGGACATATACTCCAAATTTCAATAATATTCATTGAGAAACAACGGACCAAAGGCTATATAACACCCGTATACATCTTTTATTCCGAATCGGACTCGGGTACATGTTATAGTAGGTACCGAATTGACACACGTCGACTGGGCGAGTTGGCCATGGGGCGATTAGGCCGATTCCGGCACATTCTACAATTTACCGTATGTATCCGTTTACGCGTAGTTTACTTTAGAAAGTTCCGCAATTAATACCGTAAATAGAGCGACCTTATTTGACAGAGAATGCCTCTGTTATTGATTATCAAGTTGCTGTACATTAAAAACGACAAATTCACATGCTCGTTCAAGCGCAGTAGTCTATTTTCCCCATGTTAAAGGACATCCACAAATACTAAATAACGCTAACCTACTGCCGAATGTTTGACACGACAACTGTTAACATATTTGGGCTGAATTCATCTGACGCGGTATTATTCCTCAAAATAAACAACAAAACCATCGTTACTTGGAAATGTAGTTTGGGCTAACATTTACATAAATCCTCCAGATCAATTATCCGACACATACGTCAGATGAAAAAGTCACATGAAGTAACCGGCCAAATTGGCCGAAATAATGACATTTTTATTATCCATCTGTATGTTTATCCAAATTTTGGGAATCAAACTTTTGTGGTTATTTTTGGTATTTGTCGGCACTTAATTCTCTATTAAAACAGGGGGGGTCGTGCAAAAAAAATCCGACACAAGGCCGGGGGTGGGGGTCGCCGCTCCTGGAAACACGTTTTTTCGGGTGTTTTCTGGTGCTTGCAAATTTTTTTCTTTTGCCCTTTTTTTACCTAATTACAAGCTGTTTAGCCTATATAATGATTGTTTTGATGTGTTATGATCTAAATAACACCTGTAGTGTACACACAAGATACTCGGTACAGTTATCTGTGGTCAGGTTGGCCTCATAATTGTTTGATTATTTGGTCCCTTCTAATACTAAGTAAACCTTCGTGAAATTTTTAACTGAGCTGGCCCACCTGGGTTGGATAACTCTCCAAGTCTGGTATGAAACTGAAATAATGTGTAAAATAAATGTAGAACATGCCTGTTCTCTAATCTATAAACATGTTTCTGACACAAAGTTACTAATACTATAAAAGACAAAAGTTCTACAGTGTTACATACCCAATTATTAATGAACAGACATTCACATGGATCTCTATCAGTCTCAATAGCATTTTCTTAGTAAAACATGACTGTCTTTCACTTGTGAAATAATGAGATATTATTTATTTATATGTGCTATTCTACAACCATTTAGCTATTGTTAATATTAAAATGATCCATCTAACCACATACACTTCATATTGTAAAACATGCAAGAAACAGTTTTGTACCAGAAAATGTAACCAAAGTTTCTTGTTAAACTCATTCATGTCTTAATCCAGATTAGATACAGATTTTGTAAGTCACTTTGCACAACGATAATTGAAACTTCACCTGAGTTTAAATTAACTTAAACAATTCTTCAATCAGCTTCAACATTTTTCAAAATTCAATTTAGAAATGTCAGTTGAACGACATATCGATGATAAAATGAAAATGAATATATCTGATACATTTTGCATAGAAAGTCTGCTACATCTGACTCCATTAAATCCAATAAGATCGGAGTGGATCGTTCATAGGAAACTATATTAATACCACCAGTCAAAACACTCATAAGGACAAACTTCCAATGGTAATATATAGGACATACACTTTGTGAAATACTGCATAACAAAAAGAGCTGAACTCTCAGCACAAGCAATACACTCATATGAGATTTAAAACATTTATCTAGAAAACCCCATCTCAACCTGGGCAGCATATAATTTTCCGGTATGTTGTGTGTTTACAACTTCACTTTAACTAGCAACTTTAAAAATATATATAAAGTAAACACGAGTGCATTTCATGGATAAATGCACATTACACAAAGTCCAGTGCAAAGTCTGGAATAAATAATTATATAAAATATTTTTTTAAAGTTGTTTCACTGGTTGTGTCAGCTGGTTGTGTTGAGTTTTTCATGATAAATGTTGTTAATCTCATGAGTGTATTGCTTGTGCTCATAGTTATAATTTATTAGTATTTGAGTTTAACTGGTGGCGAAAGTACACCAAAGTTGGATGATGCTTTAAAAAACAGAATGGTCAAATTACGAATGACTGATAATTATTATATATGTTCAATTTAATTATTATATAGAGGATCTCAAACGAGTTACTATTTTATACGGAATTTATCAACCGAGTTCACTAAATTCGATTTGAGCCGAGGTTTACCGAGGCTCAAATAGAATTTAGTGGACGAGGTTGATAAATTACGTATAAAATAGAACGAGTTTGAGATATTTTTTATCACATGATCATACAATCGCTAAAATTTTATCGAAAAGAACAATTAACTGCATCCAGCGAACATTGTCCCAAAGAGCAGCGTGACGTCATTGCACGCGACGATATTACACGTGTCTATTACGCTCGAATATTACATCGGAAAATAGTGCTAATCATGTGATAAATAGAGGATCTCACATGAGTTTCTATTTTATACGGAATTTATCAACCGAGTTCACTAAATTCGATTTGAGCCGAAGTTTACCGAGGCTCAAATAGAATTTAGAGGACGAGGTTGATAAATTACGTATAAAATAGGACGAGTGTGAGATACCTTTTATCACATGATCAAATAAACCCGAAGCAACGCGAAATATTCATCGAAAACAACAATCATAAACTACAGCGATCGCAAGTTATTTGAAGAACGCCGTGACGTCATCGCACGCGCTGATATTAAACGTGTCTATTACCGATAATTATGAAACTGCTTTTATGGCCAAATTATGTGATAAATATAATTATTATATATGTTCTAATTTAACCATTCTCTGTTTCTCAACATCAGCCACCTTCACTGGACATTCTACACCCTGATATGTTTGCCTATAATGGTTCTCCAACTTGATAAATTTCATTCAAATGTGACTGGAAAGGGGGGGGTCCCAAAACCATGAGTGGAAACAAATATTTTGTTTTGCACAAAGAATGGGGGGGGGGGTCCAAAGTGCTGCCAAAAAAAAATTCAGCATTGTGTATGCAAATTCCCCCCCCCCTGATTAAAGCCTGTATATTGATCATCAGAAAGCATGATTTGGAAAAGTAAACACGGAAGTGAAACGTCTGCTAAAATCCATCAGTGTTGCGCGCTCATCACAATTTCACCGATTCATTTCGCATTAGAGTTAATTCGTGACGTCACGGAGTCCCAATAAAAAAGTTATATTGTAAAGTCGGGAATCCAATATGACTTTCGGGAGTCCAATGTGACTTTTTCCAGGACTATCACGTGGCGGCCCAATCGGAAATGGTGTTAGTTAAAGGATGAATAATAATAATTTTTATCGCGCAACAACCCAATATGTTTTTAAACTCCCCACCACTGTCATCATCATATATATATATATATATATATCTCTCTCTCTTTCTCTCCTCTCTCTCTCTCTCTCTCTCTCTCTCTCTCTCTCTCTCTCTCTCTCTCTCTCTCCCCCCTCCCTCTCCCTCTCCCTCTCCCTCTCCCATATTTGTTCAAATCGCCATCAACAGAAGGAATATGAAAAATATATATCGTTTTGTTCATATGCCAAACAGAATCAGCGCGTAAATATAGTATATTGCCGTCAAGGTGTACGATGGTGTACGTAAACAAGAACCTGTCCGTGTTACAGAAGTTTTGCTTCTGTTTACATAACACAGCGCAATTCTATTGGTTAATCACAAACAAATGATATAAACGCTCTTTATTATTTCCATATCAGGAAAACAGTAACAAATAACGCTCTTTATGATTACCATATCCGGATCTAAACAAAGGCCAGGTTCTGTAACGTTTATTGCTTTTGTATACATAATAAAGGAAAAACATTTGACAATAACATACTGTTTATGCCATATTTCTGATTGGTATATAAGAACAAAGTATGTCTATATTTTACCATTATTTCTGTTTATGGCGGTTTTTGACGGAGGTGAATATTTTAACAGCATACCCACCGCCAACGTCGCCCGTATCTGTAATCAGGAACGCTCTTTGTTGTTCCATGTGCGAACTGGATACTGGGGTGTATACTGTGCTAACGCAGATTATTGTATCTTAGCATGACTGGTGATAGTTCACCACCATCATTATCATTTGCTCCATCCTGTGTTGATTTGTTGTTGTCCACTATTTTACATGTTTTATCACATGTTATTGAAATAAAGAATGGAATTAATAATCATTTCTAGTCATCACTGATAGATTCGTTGGTCCGAACATTACCAGGTGCCGAAACGGCCGAAGTGTCGAACAATCGGGTGCCAAAATGTCCATGTGCCGAACCGCAAACCCAAGTGCCGAAACGTCCAGGTGCCGTATCGTCCAGCATTCAAGCCGGACCCATACCATGTGATATTCTGTTATAGAAGAACACATATTGGGTAAATATTGAAACTGGGAGCCACTTTGTCGTCATTAATGCTATAGATTTCGCGACCTGATTTCCATTCTGTCCTAAGTGACATGCTGGTACGAAACGTCCGTATGGGTATCGTTGGAATCGGCATCAAATTCCGCGTCTAACGGTACCGGCCTCTAAGCGGTATCTGTTGTTTTCGCGGCGATATTAGCTATTCTTTTCTGTCCGTTCTGCATAAAAACACTATTTCTTAGAACCATTATGTCCTATAACTAAAAAATACTTATAAAGCCAGTTATATCCTGTCTTTTAAAAACAAAGATGAATTCTATCTTGAGTTTCAGATACAACAGATAATTATTCAGATCGATGTTGTTCTATGTGCAGTTCGGCTTTACGAACTGTCACTTACTACAGGATGGAACTGAAATATTTTGCTAAATTCTCTCACATCGAACAGGTTGCAACTCAAGTTGCGATCGAACCTGATCGAACAGAGAAAAGATTTTCCGCGAAAAGAAACACACGTAGTCGAGGAGATATTGGTCGACCTCTGCACCCCAGGACTCAACTTCACCCCACTAATTTTCTTTCTTAATGTCTCCTCTAATTTTTTTCGGTTGTTAACAAGAACAAAAAGTGGCCACAGAGACTCCAGACAAGATGGCGTCCATCATGGCGTCCATTTTTTTTATATGTACCAGGTCTCTTTGATCGCCGTTATCGTAAAGATTATATCAAATGCGGTCTTGTTTTCTACGATTCGTTATGCCAATACATAACCCTTACAAATTAGCCAAAAGTCCGACACCATAATCTAATATGGCGGCCAAGATGGCCGCCGAAATGTGAAAATATGCTATTTTTCTGACATTTCACCACTTTTTGTTTGTCTCTATGGGAATATATTGGCATCTTGGCGTGAATTTATACATTTATCGTATAGAAGAATCATTGATGAACACAATGGGATCATAATATATATTAATTGTGGGATATTTTTGTCCGATATCCCGTTTTCCCCAAATGCCGATATAATAGGTCAAAGCCGAATCGACGCTAATAACGCGATGTAATGTTTCGAATCAATGAAAGTTATTACTATCATAACAACACCCATGCATATATGTGCAGGAGATAATCGAGCTATGATTCCTCTTATACCTGAGTTGAGGAATATTCACCCAAAATGGCCACCAGAATTAGAAAAATTGCCGAAAATCGCTGATTTTAACATCAGTGAGCGTTATTGTCACGACAACTCCACACCTGCTGATTATTGTGAATTGGGAACACTTAGACGAAGAACTGTCATTGTACCATATCCAAATAAAAGTTTCCAAAATGGCGCCACAATGGGACCGAAATGCCCTCACATCATTGGATACTATTGTCGAGACAACTCCACCCATGCTTACAGTTGAGTTGGAAATACTGAGGTACAAGAAAAATTTTCCAAATCTAACATGGCGGCCAAAATGGCCACCGAAATTTTAAAACAGGTCTACATTCCTTAATTTCCTATACTTTCTTACGATGGGCGTTAATGTTTCGCGATTTCTACCCCCCATTACATGTTGAAATGGAATATTGATATGAATTATTCATTTGAGTTTGGCAATTGATACTCACAGTCAAGATGGCGGCTAAATTGGCGGCCAGAAATTGAAAAGAAATGGATATTTTCACATACTAATTTCAACTTTTTGTCATAATATCGATATGTGTGGACGAAACTGTACATAAACAATCTATTTGTTTAACTTAATACGTATCAAAATGCATAAAATGGCTCGTATCTTTCTGGAAAGTCGAAAACCCACCATTAATATCGCGATGTGGCATTTCGAAATCCATTCTCCACTTAGCACCGATAATGGCCGTAACCGTAGGTGCGCCGAACAGTAATATTAGAACAATTACCTGATAACAGACTCTGATTTGCCACATCACGTCCATAATTATCTGGACCAGCTTCCATTTCTTTGTCTGGTAAATCTGGGTCGCTCACACCGACAAAGTATTCAACACCTCCTGGGAGAAGGGTCCCTCTAATCATAACGTTTCAAACAATTCATTCTCAGGTGTCTAGCTTACGCTTTTAAATATGCTAAATATGGGATTTGTGCGTCATCTTGAACTAGAAAGGCATATGGTCGATGAGTATACAAGCTTGCATAATGTCATCTCTATGTATGTGTCTCATACCCCATGTGGATAACGACACGTTCACCTGGCGAACCAATTAGCTAGTCACTTCTCAATAGATGGTTCGTCAACTCACAAACTTAGCGAACGCATTGGCATATGTGGACAACTTCGGCATTGTTTCGAAGGTTGCTAGCTGTCTCATTCCCTTGGATAGATGTATATCTGCTAAGGAGAAGACCATAATGTACCGACTACCTACATTTCTTGACCATGATCCTAAGGAAACTGTGTGATGTCCCGCAGTCGTCTCGTCGAATAGCTCCCAGCAGAGAAGAACAATACTCGCGGTGTTAGTTTGTGGACATACGCCATGATAGTGGGAATGAAATAAATTGGCCATTGTAAAATGGTCGGAATGGTGATGTTGCCAAGAAATCACTTGGTGTACCCAACGTATGTTGAACTGAATGCAAGATCTCATCAACGTAACATTCCTCTTGATGTTCTTCGCGTTGAACATTTCACCATTGTGTTGATGGCATTTGTACTTTCTTGAACCATACCGACCACCACCCAGTGTGTGTATGACATATCAACCAACTATGAAAGGCATCGTCTTTAAGACTACACCCCAGTCTGGGTGGGGCTTATATAGTAGTAGCCAGTGGTACACGCCTGGTCCAGTTGAGTGTGAACGGCTTCCAAACGGATGGGAACAGTCTTAGCATACAAGGAAAGCAAAGCCACACATGAGATCATGTCTGAATCTAAAACATACCCAAAGAAGGGCGGTGCAGTCATGGTCCAATTTCATTTCCACTATCATGACACATGCCCACAAACTAGCAGTAGCACCGTGCGTATTGTTATTATCTGCTTGAATTTGTTCGGTGAGACAATTGCTGTACGCAACAAGATTTTTCTTTTGTTCATAGTCAAGACGTGTGGGTATGTTATGCATTATGGTCTTCTACGCCTTAGCAGAAAGGCATCCGTCAAATGTCTGGCTTTCAACATTCGAAGCCATATACATAAGTTGTCCGGGTACGTCAGTGCATTAGATGAGTATGTGAATTGATGATCCATATATTGAGAAGTGGCTGTTTGGTAAGATCACCAGGTGTATATGTTTTTATCCCCATTAGGTCACCAAAGCTGAAAATACGCAGATAGCGAGGTCCTTCTGAAAGCTAGTATACGCATCGACCACATTCCTTTCTAGTTTATCGCACAAAATAACGCCCAGATCCCATATGTAGCATCTGAATTATACCATAAGCTATACCACGAATGAAGATCGCCAAGAATAAGGATAAGAATTCCCAACTTTCGAGACAAACACGTGAGCTGGGACCTTTCTAAAAAAGAAGTGTAGAAAACTGTGATGGTGTGAGAGAGATAGATTAATCTGACGAAGAGACGGAAACTGGTCCATGCAGATAATGCTGAATGTGGCAAATCAGAATAAGCTCAGGTACTGTTGTTTTGATTTTTGGAGGCCATACTATGGCTATTTGGCGCACCTAAACGGCCATTATGGGCGCTTATGGTGGACAATGGATTTCGAAATGCCACATCGCGATGATTAATTGTGGGTTTTCATCTTTCCAGAAGGCTACGACTTATGTTGAAACTAATAAATGGCCTATAGTATGTACAGTATCGTCCATACGTATCGATATAAAAGTTGAAATTAGTATGTGATAATATCGATTTCTTTTCAATTTCTGGCCGCCAGTTTGGCCACCATCTTGACTGTGAGAGTTTGCCAAACTCAAATGAATACTTCATATCAATGTTCCATATGAACATGTAATTGTGGGCAGAATTCGCGTAACAATAACGACCATCGTAAGAAAGTAAAGGAATGTGAGCTTGATTTCAAATTTCGGTCTCCATTTTGGCCGCCATCTTCGATTTGGAAAACAATTTATTGTATGAGATGCAAGGTAATTACTTCACCTCAGTATTTCCAAATCAACTGTCCGCATGTGTGCAGTTGTCTTGAAAATAATGCCCAATGATGTGAATATGAGGGAATTTCGGTGATTTTTCAAAATCTTTCTGCCATTGTGGGCGCCATTTTAGATCTGGGGAACTTTTATTTGGATATGGTATAATGAAAGTACTTCGCCTAAGTGTTCCCAACTCACAATAACAGGTGTGGAATTGTCGTGACAATAACGCTCACTGATGTTAAAATCGGCAATTTTTGGCGATTTTTCTATTTCTGGTGGTCATTTTGGCAGCCGTCTTGGATTTGGATAAATATTCCACAACTCAGGTATAAGAGAAATCCTAGCTCGGGTATCTCCTGCACATATATATGCATGGGTGTTGTTATGATAGCAATAACTTTCATTGATTCGAAACATTACATCGCGTTATTAGTGTTGGTTCGGCTTTGACCTATTATACCGGCATTTGGGAAACTTGTTATTGGACAAAACTATCCCGCTATGAATGTATATTATGATCCCATTGTGTTCGTCAATGACTCTTCTATACGATAGTTGTATAAATTCACTCCAAGTTGCCAATATTTTCCCATAGAGACAAACGAAAGGTGGTAAAATGTAAGAAAAATAGCATATATTCACATTTCGGCGGCCATCTTGGCCGCCATATTGGATTCTGGTGTCGGACTTTTGGCTAATTGGTGAGGGTTGTATATTAGCATAACGAAGCGAGCGGAAAACAAGACCGCTTTTTATATAATCTTTACTATAACGGCGATCAAAGAGACCTGATGCATATAAACAAAATGGCCGCCACGATGGACGCCATCTTGTCTGGAGTCTCTGCGGCCACTTTTTTTCTTGTTAACAACCGAAACAAATTAGAGGAGACATTACGAAAGAAAATTAGTGTGGTGAAGTTGAGTCCTGGTGGGGGTGCAGATGTCGACCAATATCTCCTGGACTAATATATACGCGTCAAATTCGCAATGTAACATTAACGAAGAGTACATTCCATGAAGCCATATCAACATTACGTATGCAATATATCATCAAGAGTCGCATGCTTTCCATACAACACCAATTCAAAATGCTTGTTTCTATGTCGATGTGCTGGCTAACTGTTCCAAAGAGCGCACATATCACACTCTGCTCACATTGTAATCTCTAATTCTATCATGTTATACGGTAAATTGAGACTAAATATTTCTTCATGTTGTCCCAAGTGCGTATTATCTCTTTTATAATCACCACTTGGAACAGACCGGTCCTGAAAAAAATTCCGTTTCCATAGTGTCCCACGAAAAATATTCTACTAAGACTGAGTCCATATTGTGCTAAATGCAAAAAATCGCACCCCACCTCCCGAATCTGGTCGAAATATCATATAAGAAAGAGCATCTCCTTATCGAAGTTGATGGTTATTGGCAGAATGAATACTGATTTCTCGGCAGATACCAGGATATCCACCATAAGTCTAATAACAACCAATTTCCAGAACTTTGAAATTTAAAAATCGATTTACTCGGAAACACAAAAAATGCACTTAGGACAGAATGGAAATCAGGTCGCGATTTGTCCAGTTTATAAGTCTGAACATTTATATCCATAGCATTATTCATAATTACAATGCATTGGGAAAATAGGCGACAGGGCCTCAGACCCACATACTCGGACATTGTATAAACATGTACCAGTCGCCAAATTCCAATTCGAGAAGGGGGTACAAATGGAAATTACAGTTGAATTGGTTTTGGTTTTAACTAAAACTATTCACATTGACAAAATGCAACATTATGCCGAAAAGTGTGTGTGATCATTAACACAAAAGAGGCTACATAATTGGAGATCAATCGTTTAATTAAACACTTATTATCACATCCGATCGATATAGCACCGACTATCCAATCAGAATGATTTCACCTAACTGAATTACCGATACCTGTAAACTAATTAGTCGTCTGTCGCGTTTCAAACAACCCGCCCCGAAATATAGGTGATATGTTCAGCAAACTGTGGCTTCTTATCACCCGCGGTACCTTGTTCCCATTCAGAGCTTATAACAACTTGTTCCAAGCTGTGATATCACACTCCCCCGTGGAGCATTATATAGCTGTCCCAATGTTCAGTATCGCTCACTTCCTGATCGGTCAATTCTTGCTTGCTGGTTTTATCCTTGACACAGTTATCACACTATCCGTTATCATGGTTTGCTCAACCGAATCAAGCTTTCCATCAGGCATGGAGGACATTAGCAGACAAACTGCATCCACGAAGATCAAAAGTAAGTTTATTCTTTATTTCTTTAAGAGTTTAAAAAAGTCCCATCAGATCTGACACCATAATATTACCATTGATTCTTTTTCTATATCAGAATTTAGATCGCACACACGGCACATTAAAGGGGCACTGTACATTAAATCGGACCATTTATAGGACCATCTCCTATTATACTCAACATAATAATATATATGCAACAGATTAATGAATTTGAGCCATGGATAATGAATGCAAAATACACTTATTAATGTGCTCTATTAACGGTTAAAACAACATAGTAATTACATGTATAATGAAAATGAGTTTATGACTCGAGTCATTTAGCCCACAGTCCCCCTTTAATATGAGGTTTTGGTGGCATCCGATAGCCACTTCGAAGAGAGAACGCTTTAAACGGACATGAATCATTCGAGCTCTTTAGACATAATTTGGAAGGAGTTATAAGATTGGTTGACAAATACAAGGAATATTGATATACTGGCTTCACAAGTTCTGAAAAGTACTTTCCATTGTCACAGCAATTTTGCAGCTGTTTTCAATTATTAACACATAATTGAAACATATACGCTCTTTATTTCTACCAAATCAGGAATAGACTAACACGGAACGCTCTTTACCGTCCCATTCCGCACCAGAGGCTGTTATTGTTTGGGAATTGGGACCCGAAACATCGCGTTTTAAACCATATGTTTTTCGAACGACACATAATCTTCAAACCTAAAATTAAAACATGTAATATACTAGATGGGGGTTTTTTCCAGTACATTGTCACTTCCGCGGGGCTAAAATATGTCGATAAATCACGAACTATTTATGTACTTTTCTCAAATAAATATATTAGCTGCTTTCAAATTTACGCACTAACACTTTTTTGTATATAAAATATCAAGAAAAATGAGGCGATAATATTTGCCACTTCCATAAGTCTTTCCAAGCCTATATACGTATTGCATATATTTGTCGACCCATTTCCGGAACGTTTCTAAATTGGGTTAACTCTATGGGTCTGAATATCTGGTGTCGTCTTGGATCAATGGATGTTTGCTAATTCGCGCCATCATTTTTATTCACAGAGAACCAAGCAGACGATGAATTTGTGTTCAACAACAGACAGTCTGTATCTGATAACATGAAGTTCGTCCTGGCGATGCCCGAATTATGCGATGTCGCCTTCCTGGTCGGATCTACACAAGAACCCGTATATGCGGTCAAGGCCATCCTCGCTACACGAAGCAGGTATATACATACAACATATATGAACATGGTCTCCAAGCCAATACCAGAGTCGCCGATGATTAGATTCTTCTCTTCTTTTTTTTTCCTTCAATACATTGGCCCATTTCAACGCATGCATGTTGCAGTATTTGAGTATATATGTCTGAATTCATACAGAAAATTCCATTCCCTTCTGGATCATTTTAATCAATTCATCATGGATTTATCCATCGGGCTCTCATTAAAATGGCATGTATACGCCCTACTATTAATTTTTCCAATTCTGGTGGTATTAACATACATATATTGCCAAGAAAAATATTGAACGACAGTCCGTTCCATGCGTCAATAATATACTTTATCATAGAAAATAATTTAAATGCATCAATGGACGTTGACGAGGTTCGTTGGTAGTGATATATAGTTGGTTGGGACGTACCGTCGTTGCAGCCGACAGTCCATATCACGACAACGCCAGCTTATTACAGGGGGTGACACCACAACGCAGAGGGATACTAATTTTACTACGAAACACCACAACTATACATACACATAGAAACAAACGGGCTGAGGCGATCTCAATAAGCCGAAACTAGCACACACGCACAAGACATGCTATAACCCCCCACCTGACCTCATCGGGTTTGGAACCGACTTCGTCGCTGCTGCACGGCATATGAATGCCGACCTAGTGCACCACGAACCGAGTTAGCGGCCGGGGTATATCAGTAACAAATTGATATCTTGATATTTCAGAGTTCTTTGCCAGATGATCTTGTCTCACCAGAACGCGATCCCTTACAGACGCGCGAGCAGCCATGGATCATTCTCACGACTCCTCAACAGACTCAAGAGAATCAGCTTGTGTTCGTCGGCTCGGCCATTAGACACAGACACAGAACCTTACGACAACATGCTCACAATTGCGATCAAAGACTTCGATGTTGAGACCTTCCGGCATCTTGTACGGTTTGCTATGTGTGGAACAGCAACCATCTCCGTCCGTAATGTCATTGGTGAGTATACAATTGGTATATGTCAAGGTTTTGGTTTCTTTGAAAAGGAGAACTGCTTTTTACGCTTTATAATAGGTACATTACAACGGGGACGTGGCGAAATTATTTCTCGTCTTCAGCCATTATATATATATTATACCACAATGGCTTAGATCTTAATATGAATCTGAAACCCAAGTTCAAATCATCGATATTTTTTTCAACATTTATTAGTTGGGAGGAGGTTGATGTTGGTAAAGTTCTGCTACAATTACGCTCTTGGCCCCTTCTATACTGAATACGCATTGACGAGTAGTTCCAGTAGGAAACTTGTATATATTATCTTTTCCTATGACTGTCGTCTGCTCGTGTTTCCTTAACAACCTTCCAAATGAATAATAGATTATTCCAATATATACATTTATAATTGAGTGGCATATCCTTTTAGTGTTGAACGGGTTAACTGGCTCAGACTATGTCACCATGGTCGTTGTTCCTGGTATCTCACAGAAATTAGTTCTCGAGAATGGTTGTGTTAGCCTCGATGTGTTGTTTCATTTTGTTTTAATGTGCCGTAAGTTTGTTTGGCTTATATAATGCGATTCGCTACCCATCCACAGCTATACCTTCTGTAAATGCACCATGCTATACTGCTATAAATATGCATAGTACTTACAAGATAATTGGACATTGGACATTTATAGGTAACTCATTTACTGTGAAAATCCATTAAATGACAGAGATATCTCTTCTAAAATCCCACCTATGCATGGTAGCGTTTTCAGTATATTTGCATGTTGCCATCAGAAGCCACAATCAGTTGGTCAATGCTGTTGACGACTTGATTGTTTAGAAATGTTCATCAATTCCGTTCTAAAACCATTCTTGAGAAATACCATAAGCAAATTGGAGGTAGGGAGTTGCAGCTTTTATTTGTCGTTGCGTCGTGACACCTTTTTCATTGTGTTTTGTTTTTGCAGGTTTAATGAATGCGGCGCAGACATATGGATTCCAGGATCTCCACGAGACGTGTAAGCAGTTCGCAGAAGAATGCGCCCAGTCTTCAGACAGAGCTCTTCCTCTAATATATTCATCACAGAAACACCTACACTTCAAACATTCGAAAGTTATCATGCAAAAGGTAAATACTTAGACTATATAGATTTATTATATGAACACGGGTGTAGATATATAAAAATGGTCGGATATATGTTGTGAAAAAACTGTATTCATACTTTAAAAAAAATTTATGTTATATATGCGATAAAGTTAATATAAAGATAATATTTAGTGTCTAGCAGACCACATAACAATGGAGTTTGTCGAATTGATGATTTTAATAAGTTACATGGAATCACCATTGCCATTGGTATGCTCGTCAGAGCAAATCAATGGTCATATTTTATAATATTCGAAATTGATTCGTTGTGGTTATAAGTTGGTATTACCAACATGTGGTTAACAGTCGTGTGCATATTGCTTTGAACTCTGTTCCGACTGTCTTTCTATGATTTTCTGACATTTTTATCACCGAAAAAGCAACACAACCCGAGGGATCTCATTCTTCGAGGTTTGGGCCACCTATACACAGGAATAATGTTCTCGACATTGACCGTAATTGTTTGTCTTCTGCTACTTACTCTTTTATATCAATGATGATTGGTGACAATAAATTGATTGATTGCTTGCAGGCTGTGACGTTTGTCAATGGGAGCAGCAGTCTCCGCCGCATCCAGAGAAAGGCGGCACGATCGGCATCCGATGCGGGATCCACGCAGACGGCAACCAGCGACGACTCCGGCTTCTCCGAGGAAAGCTCATCCGCCAGCCAATCGAACAGGACCGGGGACAAGAAGGTCAGATTTGTGTCTTTGTGATCAATTCTCACAGGATAGGACGAAGTGAACCTTCTCCGGAAACATTCATGACCAGTTTATATCTCTTTGTTTCCGATACATGTTTATTAATAAGCGAGAACACTGAGTCGCGGCCATATTGGATTAATCCAGCCCCGTTCCGCGATTTAAGTGCTACATGTCAAATTGCTGGATGTGCATATCATATATGGAACTATTGAATATTCATGATTCCATTTCTGGAATTCATGAATATTCAAAAGTTCCAAGGAATGTACCTCTTTTATAACTTTAACCGTGGAACATGGGGTAGCTGGGTGAATCCAACATGTCCGCCACTCAGTGATCTCGCTTATTGCTATGGCGAGCAAACAGCTGAGAAATTTATCACCTGTGTACCATAGAACGGAAGGAAGTTCATCGGCCTTCACACCGAACATACCTGCATGGATCGGCCTTCACACCGAACATACCTGCATGGAGACTCCACACCGAACATACCTGCATGGAGACTCCACACCGAACATACCTGCATGGAGACTCCACACCGAACATACCTGCATGGAGACTCCACACCGAACATACCTGCATGGAGACTCCAGGGTCAGATTTGTGTCACTCTAGCGATCAATTGGGTTTTCATATTTTATTGATCATCCCATATTAACATTTCAAACAATTGGGTTCCGAGCAGTATCCTGCAAGCGGCCATCCTCTCAGTATAAACCAACTCAGTATTGGGCATGCACATCCATGCTAAGACCCGTCAGAAATATATGATCTGGAATTGAATACATTGGTCAGTGTATTCTGCAGAACTGAACACAATTAAAGGAGCGTTATGATTACCTCTGCATTTAAGTTTGAACTATAGATTCATATACCGTTGACTCCCAAAGCAAACGTCAATGCAGTGAAAGTGTCGAATATGATAAATCCTTCGGTCGTATATACATGTATATATTTGATTTGATGTGTATAGTGAGTAGTAGTATATATAGTAGTGAGTAACATGCATGTGTTTATGATATAATGATATAATATCTCTGGATCGTGATAAAAGAATACTTACTATGTTTAATGTGAGGCACAGGGAAAACATGTCGTACTCATGGAAACCAGTTTGTATAGATAATGTAATATGCTCTATAGCCACTTACGTGTACGGGTATTTCAAGATATATATTTGAAACCTTTGCAAAGAAAGAATGTGAAGTTTGTTGGAAGATATGCTCTGCGTGTTGTCTGCTGTGCGTTTTATTTTCTGCGTGTTTGTCGGTTCACCTATAGTGCTACTTGTTATGTTGGTGCTATGTAAGAATGATCAAATAAATTATTAAATATATTCAAAAATATTTTATTATTACCCAAAGATGAATGTATTTGTGTGAACATTTTACATAAAGATGTAAAATATACAATTGGCCAATGGGTCTTTGGGGGAAGGGGGTAACCAAACAAACCATTGGAGTTTAGTGTCAGGCGTCGTGAGTACGGAGAGACACATACGTGGGTTTCGTCCATCCCTTTTATCATAGTTATATACGGCACTTGTTTGATTTTGGGAATTTAGGGACCTTTTGTAGCTCAACTTTACTTTGTGTAAAGTTTGAGCTATTGTCGTGGGTTGGTGTCCCTCGTCAGTGCGTCCATTCTGGCTCACCCTACAGACCGCATCCCTCACCCGATCATCACCAAACTTTATATGTATCTTCGGGGTGTCCTCTAGATGGGAGCCATCGATTTTATCCGTAGTTCGTTAAAAATTCAAATTCGAATCCATCGGCTCAGTCCGCATTTATTGGAGAACTGTTTAAAAAAATTGCAGGCATGTTTAGGATCACCTCTAGATAGGAGCCATCGAATTTGAACAATTTTCAATGAAAAACATGGCCGCCGGTGGCCATCTTGAATTTTACTCTTTGCATCACTAAATAATTTGGCTCACCCTACAGACAACATCCCTCATCCGATCATCACCAAACTTCGTATGGCTCTTCGGTGTGACCTCTAGATGGGAGCCATCGATTATTTCCGAAATTCGATATAAAAAAAACATGGCCACCAGCAGCTATTTTGTATTTTACTCTTTGCCTGACTAAATCCTTCGGCACACCATACAGGCTACATCCGATCATCATCAAACTTCATATGGATCTTCGGTGAGTCCTCTAGATTGGAGCCATCAATTATTTCTGAAATTCGTTATAAAACATGGCTCCCAGCAGCCATCTTGGATTTCAAATTTGAATCCATCCGCACACCCTGCAGCCCACATTTATTTGTGAAATGTTTCAAATGAAAATAATTTCATCTACACAATACAAGACCTTTACTGTAACTTTTTTAGCTTTCCTTCTTTATCATTCTATTCATTGCTCAGAAAAAAATAAACTCCTTCCCAAGATGAGATTGAGTGTCATTTTTTGTCCGTATTAACATTTCAGCTTGTAACTTGGGTATGGATCATCGGATTTTCTTGTGCTTTGGTATTTGTATAACCCAGTTTAGGGGGAAAGAATAGCCAATTGCTATGGGGTTCGTCCATTTATGGTTACCAGTTATCGTCATTGTTGGACTTAGAATTATATTGAAATTTCACTTTGTACGGACATTTTGCATTGTAACTCAAATAGCAAAGTGGTGTAACGGGAAAGTCAGCGCAAAATAAACCCAAAAAATTAAAATCTAAAACTAAAATTTTGTTCATAGCTTATCTTAAAGGGCGAAACCATGCATGGCGTGGGGAATTGTAGACCTTGAATATCTATGGCTCAGAAGGTATGGTATAATATATATGACCCGCCATATCAAATCCAGTCGTAAGTCGGGATTATTTTACCCTGTGCCAATGCATTCTCTTATATATGCGAGTCGACCATAGGTCGCCTCGCATATATAAGAGAATGCATTGGCCTAACAATTTTTTACAATTTTAATAATTTTTTCTTGTATTCTTTAACATTTTTATAATTTCACCCATACAGAGCCCCAGACAAACATGAGCAGACGACACTCTTCTATATGCTTCATATATGTGTGGGGCTCCCTGCAGGGTAATGGATGTTTTTTTATTTTATGTCCTAAAAATTGTAAGAAACATTTTTTTTTTTTAAATGATAAAAAATTGTTAGGCCAATGCATTCTCTTATATATGCGAGGCGACCTATGGTCGACTCGCATATATAAGAGAATGCATTGGCACATGGTATACAAAATCCGGACTTACGACTGGATTTGCTATGGTGCTAAGTGCTAAACTGAAATAACGGCACAGAAGCTAGATAAGAACAAATTTACTGAATACAAACTCACGAACAATCATGCTTGTTGGTTTGTTTTTGACAAATGTCACCTTTCCCGTTAAAAAATATATTCAATATATTCAACAATTGTGTGGTACCAAATTTTACCCAGTGCATGAGCATGGTAGACACCTCGCCATATTTTCTTAAATTTGTTGAACACTTATAATTATACTTCTCTAAACAGAAATATAACCATATGAATGATAATAATGACTTAAAAGTGTATATCAGAGCACACATCAAAATAGGTAATGATTATTGGGTTTCTTGACTATTAAATACTAAAGGTACTTGCACTAATTTTCAGATATCGTTCAGAATAGGACAATTTTTAAACAACGCTCTGCACTAAATTGTGGCGCATGTTTGAGCATGCTCATTGCTAATATTAGCAGTGTTTCGTTTTTCAACATAGTACAGATGAAACAATACACTTCTTCCTCAGATATATTATTAGTTGGGGCTATACTATTATTTGATATGTCTAACCCTTCCATGGCCATAACTACACAGACTGCCATACTGTTTTGTGACGATAATGACCGAAAACATTTTACTCATAGACCATCGCTATTCTTTTTTGCGCAAAACCTCAACCTTAATTTCAGTAAACATATGGCATTAGTTGACGCCTCAAAACATGCATGTATTTGACAGGGTCGAACCCTTGTTATAATTAATAAGCATTACGTCTGGATTATGTAAATGTGTTCATTTAGCCACAACTGTATAATAGTGCTATACTCCCTTTTGCAAAGCGGAAACCACGTCAAAAATTCCGAAAGAGATCAAAGGTAATTCGAGTAAACCACAGGAATTTTCAATTTAATTGCGAAAAAAGGTTATCTAATGTATAATGTCGGACTGTTTGTTGCAAAAACAAGTATAAGTAAGCTGAAGTTAGCTTATTTTCAATAGAAAAGTTTCAATGACCTTTCACCTCTGGCACCATTTTGGGTGTGGTTTCCAACTTAGCAAAAGGAAGTACAAGACCATTGAAATCACAACGTTCTGTCAGCCCAGGGCGTGCATTCTACATATTTATGTTTTTAACAGAATATGGTCAGAATCAGATAGAGAAAATGTCCTTGCAGATGTAGAGATAGGATAAGACTGCCCTATTTTGGCAAGAATGTGTTCAGACATGATGTGGCAAATGTCCCTCTTCCTTGGCCATGCGAATGAATTTGTAGCCGATGGCTTCATGAAGTCCATTTCCGGGTATTGGTGATCATCATCCTTGCTAACAACTTCACCTGAAAAATATTACGCATATTGATATTCCAACAAGAGCACCGTCAGGCGTGGTTTTATACGCCCGTTTGCAAAGTAAATAGTTGTCATCTTTCAATTACTACCACAGAAATTTGGCTATCAGGCAGTGTATCAGGTACCAAACCCCAATTCGAATTGTATGTATGTAATTTGCTTGACCACTTATAAATATTAATTTCCCATGTATACTTGCATGTATTTCATATTTATCTCAAATACTGCATGAATATGTACGGTTTTATTGAGATTAAACAAATTCAATTTGACCTGTATTGTGATGTAATAAACATACAAAATATGAACGCAAAATATCATCTGGAAACCAAGAATATTCAAAAAGTCGAAAATGCCCACAACTCCGAAAATAAAAACATTGAACCAATTTATTAAAATATTTTTAAATATAATTATCAACGCAATCAGTTTCTTTGTGCTTGGACTTAAAATGAGCCCACGGATAATATTGCATGGTCATTATTGTTTAGTAGAGGACATTTCTTTAACAGTACAATGTAGTAAATTACACTTACCAGCAATACCACGAGTCAAGACACTAAACTTCTGCATACATGTCTTCCCTGTGTGATCTCATTTCATTTCTATGGTGCATGAAACCTTGTCGGAAATTATCGATAATGATTCTCGAGCTTGTTTGTAAATCATTAAGTGTTCAGCCGCCGTAGATTGGCGTCTGTCAGTAAATTTCAGACCACTATTTCAATAGAAATTAGAAGAAAGAAAAGGTACATTCCAGTCGAAAAC
Source organism: Siphonodentalium dalli (assembly GCA_032622095.1). Classification (NCBI taxonomy): domain Eukaryota; kingdom Metazoa; phylum Mollusca; class Scaphopoda; order Gadilida; family Siphonodentaliidae; genus Siphonodentalium; species Siphonodentalium dalli. The sequence goes on along the minus strand of CP136064.1, from coordinate 67,587,748 downwards.
AATTCAAATTTCGTTTAAGAGAACCGAGAAACTAACAGTTTAGTGCATTTGACGCGAGCTGACAGCGCGTCAAAAACACAATAACGGGTCAATCGTCAAGGCGTTCGTCACTTTTTTGGCAAGGGGTGTGTGGTTATTGGTGTATCAATGCAATTGCCGTTGCATGTTTGGCGATGAACCTTTCGACCAATTGGAACGTATGCGCCCTTTGTGAACACACATCATATGGTGTGTAGATATCTCATAATTATCATAACTTTAGTTTGGCACGTTCGATTTTTAAAATGTTTCCACATGGTTCCTCACTAAGCGCACATTGTACACACATACAAAACAATTACGTTTAATCAACTACATAGCCGTTACACATATAGGCATTTTTCACAATCAGTACATTAAAGCTCCACTTTATTTTATATTTACCTAACAAGTTGATCTTAAGGGTGTTACCATTTCTGACTATGGTTTTCTTGCTGTCTATTATCTGCCTGGTTTTCCGCACACCAACAAATTGACAAATTCGCTAATAAATAACTAAATGTTCTTCTGTGTTGCGATTACTTCATATAATATGCCAGTTTGAAATACATATGATCTGAGTGAGAATTGTCAATTTGGTCATTGGTCACATTGCAATTTGCAAAAAAAATCCCGAAATGGAGATTTGGATCGTGAGTGATGTTGTTCCTTCCGCTGGGACTACATCACTCCCTCGGGGCACTACATTGGCGTAGTCAACTCCAACCCCGTACTATATTCACTAAAAAAATAGGCCAGAAAATATGGTCAATATTGTTACCGTATATACCTTGAAAATCCCCACCGCCGTAGCTTTAGTAAAGTTTTATACCAAACAAATTATGTTACTACGGTTGATGTATGAAAGTGCTCTAGATAATACCGTGGCCAGTATTATCAAGAGCACTTGCATACATCAACCGTGTGTCGCTGAGTCGTGATGGTGCGGTTTATCAACACGAATAACATTCGAGTTTTCCCATAGGCCCTATCTAACGGTTCTAGCTTTATTGGCCACCAGAGTAGATCTCTTATTAGCAATCGAATAATGGATGATGGGGAATTTATAACGAACTATCAAATTATATCCGACACGGTTTTTAAATATATTGGCAGCTTCCTATCTCTGGCATGGGACTGGGGTTTCTGTCAAGGGAACGGTTGCAGTGAACAAAACGATGTGGTCACGATGTAGATGGACCAGGCTGGATTATTGTATATTTTACAATTATGTCACTGTGTCACCAGTCATAATTATTGACAGCTTTATAAAGGACACGTTACCCCATGCGTTGTGTGTAGATAGAAACGCCAACATGGTCATGTGTTCGTTCGATGGTGTTCAACTTCGAAATTCCAACTATACACCCTCACCCAGTTAAAATGCTCAACTCTGGCGGATTTAATTTGCACCATGCCTCGAATTAGTATTTCCAACTGGTGCCATGACAAGAATAATTGTTAGGAAATTTTCGAAAGGGGGCGGTTTCAGTCTGAAATTTGTCTGCATGTAGCAACGTATTTAACTCTTGGTCTAAAATTAACATACTTTACACTAAATACTCGTCGGGTATATAGACTATAATAACATTCTGCAGTGTGCAAATATTTACAAGATACACCGTTTTGGTGGCTGTTTTTTTTTTCTTTTTTTTTTTCTGTTCTTGTTATCTTTTTCTTCTCGTCAATTAATTCACTAGTGCAATCAGGATTGATGGTGGTGTGAGGCGTTATCTAACATAACATAGCATATTATGAGGCATAGGAAAACCATATACCAAACCGACCCAAACCCACTGATTACTGACCACATATCCCATATTATATTATCGTATATTTATTCATATAATGCACTGCACGCATGCACAATTCCGAAATATATTGAAATTTAACATTGTATATTGTTAACCAATAGTAGAGTTTTACTTCGTAAATCATTGGGATTTAGAATTAACTGGTTAACCCCAAATTCACGATCGTAACGCCACAACGAACTGCTGTCCGCCCTGCATGAACTGTTGCCCGGTTTGCAATCACGGTCAGCTTTCGTGACGTCACGAGTGAACTGTTGCCCGACCAGAGCGAACTGTTGACTGGCTCCGAGCGAACTGTTGACTGGCCCGAACGAACTGTTACATGGTTTGCAATTTCCGTGACGTTTCGGCTATTTCCGGAAATTTCCGGTTTCGTTTTTAATTATACGGTATATTCCAGTTAGTTCTCATAATTCGAAATAACACTATTAAAGAGTGTGATTAATTAGCAATGACCTGATTATATACAAGTAAATGTATTGGATAACAAAGCAATTATTTCATGTGTCATTTGGGAACAGTCAAAATTGTTGTCCCTCGGTATCAGGAATGACTATCGAACTGTTGCCCAAGGCCGAACAGTTCGATAGTCATTCCTGATACCGAGGGACACCAATTTTGACTGTTCCCAAAAGACACATGAAATAATTGCTTAGTATCCACTCTATATGTCAAAATGACGACGAGTATATACCAATACAAATGTACAATGAATTGAATTGAACAGGTCTACCTGTATTAGTCGCCAGAATATGTCTGTTGTTGGTAATTTCATAATTGACGATGAGGGATTTATAACGAACCTATCAAATTATATCCGACACGGTTTTGAATTATATTGGCCTCATCCTATCTTCGGTCCGGGACTGCATGGGGTTTCTGTCAAGGGAACGGTTGCAGTGAACTAAGCAATGTGATCACGATGTGTATGGACCATAATTGTATTTTTTCTATAACTAAGTAACAGTGTCACCAGTCATAATTACTGAACTATTGATCAGGTTCAGGGATGTGGCTAGAGGGGGGGTGTGGGGGGTGTCTCACCCCCCCCCCCCCAGCAGAGAGCTATATTTTCAATAGTTGGAAATTTCATACCTGCCACAACGAAATTTCACACCAACAATAGGTTGAAAATGTTCTTGTAGTTTGATTATAAAACAATTTATTGGGGGAATTTATTGTTTTTCGACCAATATTTGCATATGTTCCTATTTTCAAAAATTTTGACAGAAATGGTCATCAGTTGGAAATTTTCCAACCTTAGGGGGGTGACAGGTTGGAAATTTCCAACACTTGGAAAGCTTATGTCCTGGTCTCTTCCCCCGTGGCCAGTCAAAAACTTCTAGTTAATTTAAGAAAACAATATTGTCATACAATTGGTCAACATTGTCATTGGAATTGTCATCAGTTGGAAAATTTCCAACCTAAGTGGGGGTGTAGGGTTTGAAATTTCGAACAGTAGGAAGGCTTGAGGCTAGTCTAGATGTTAGGATTTTGCGATTTTCTTGTTCAGATTTCAAAATTTTCGCACACCGGGCCGAACCATGGTCGGCCCGGTGTGTCATTGCCCCATTCACATGGCCAATACAAAACTGCTAATTAGTTTAGCAAAACAATATTTTACTACATTTGGTCAAACTTGTAGACATAAATGGTCATCAGTTGAAGAATTTTCCAACCTGAGGGGGAGTATGAGGTTTGAAATTTCCAACACTAGGAAAGCTTCAGTTGAGGCCAGTCTTGATGCTAGGATTTGCGATTTTCTTGAATAGTTTTCAAAATTTTCTCACACCGGGCCGAACAACCATGGTCTGCCCGGTGTTTCCTGGTCTGTTGTCGGTAGCTGTGTGCATTTGTCTGGAATTAGATCACTAGTTGTTTTTTTGGGGGGGGGGGGCAATTTTCAGGTTAAAATATCTTAATGTTCTCATACTGGGAAAATAGAAGCATGGCTTATGAATATATAGGAAATTATGCCTGAGCATGAGGTACAAGGGGGGGGGGGTGCAAATGAAATATGCAAAAAAAGTTGTGTTGGTACGATTCCGACTCAAGGGGGGGGTGCAGTTGGAACTTCCCAAGGTGGACACCCCCCCCCCCCCCCCAGCGGAGACCCTCTAGCCACATCCCTGGTCAGGTTACTCCATATATAGAAGTCCACCGAACTAAGCGCGAGCAGGGACGTGTTATATAGCTCAACAGTTTCTGGTAACACAAGCTTTCCAACTGCTGGTGACGGCCCGTAAGTAATCGTTTTGTTGAACATGTTCCATATGATAGAAATTTCAGTGTAATATTTGACTGGCAGTCATGATAGATTCGACTTTTGGTCTAAAATAACACATTTTACACTAAAATATTGGTTGGGAATCTAGACTATCAGAAAAAATGTCAATTTATTTTTTCAATTTCTATGGTTTTAGGCATGTAATTTTCAAATGTTTGGTTAATGTATTAAAGACGCCCTTTTTATTTGAACTTACACGCCACTGTGTTGCGTTTAAGCATGTATTGTGTATTCTCGGTGAGGAACCAGATTTTTTTTCTCGTTCTCTTTATGAGACCCAGTTGGTCATTTGTGCGTATATATATCTCCGTTCAATCCACTTTATAATAGTATTTGTTTTCAATGTCCAAATATAATGAAATCGATTTTCACTTTTATAAATAAATGTTAACCGGAGACCTCTCAAAAAGAGCGTTTATGCCTCCCTTGCCGACTGTCAATGTATATGAAAGAGCGTTCATACATACACGTATACGCGTTTTACTTGTTTTATTTTTATTAAAGATGCATAATCCGAATTAACGTTGCAAATTACTATTTCCTTGGGATTCGGGGATAAAAAATATTTGATTCGAGTCTATAGGAACGCACCCACCAAAGCTCAGAGTAATCAGATATCGATTTTTGAAATCTATTATTTTTCACCACCTATAATTTTTAGTGGCCCAGTAAACAGTCGACGAGAAGACGGTCTCGGACCAAATTGCGCTCTAAAATCAAGTTGGTATTTTGTGTCAGATATGTTGAACAAAATGTTAAAAATTATTATACTGCGCTGTTTGAGAGTATCTTTAGATAAGTACATGTATATGTCAGCACTGCGTGTCGTGCTTACAATGTATGGCTTGTGAGGTGTATTCTATGGATGTCTGCGATGAGACCTATAGCCTATAGGATGGGTCGTTATTCGCTTGGATTTGACTATTATAATTACATAACTGTATAACCCGGGGAGATTGACCGAATTGGCGTGTCTGCATTTGAGATGCCCATTTCGATTTTATATTATGCATATACGGTTATAGGTTTTCAATGCCTAAAATAGGTGAAATTGAACCTTCTCATTCATGGCAGATAACGACATCCAATGAGGTAAATTTACCAAAGTTCCCCCGATCGCAACGCAAATTAAAGAGCGTTCTTCCATATATACCTTGTTTTATTTGTGTAACAGTATTGATGTTAGCTGCGTCCTTTTTGGGGATTATCATGACACATTTTATCTATGGACGCTGATTTATTGTTCAATATTCAGTAGTCCATACATGTAGTTGGCTCGCGCATTTTTATTTTTTTAGTCTTTGACGTTCAATCGAAAGGAAGCTCTATTCGAACTGATTGCAGCTATCGATTGCAGGGTTTATCTCCCTTGATGACTCGATGCGACCGTTGCCACCGGCGATATTTTACCACATTTGGTGGACTTCCACGATATTAATAGATATACTCAGCGAACAGACCCCCACGCGTTGACCGTATCAAGAACACACAATATCGAACAAAAGTTGTGTAATTTCATACTTTAAGTTTTGTGTAGTCCCACCAGAACCAAATAACGTTAGTACTATATCGCGAAAGGGTGTGATTTGGTTCTCCCATTATGTTATCAACACAAAAATCTAGACTCACATGGACAAAAACACACATGGCAAACATCAGTACCGTAGTCTACAATACTATAGTGTTCTAATTCTCAATTCTGTGTTTTCGGTTTTTATTGCGGGAATTGTTCTAAAAGCACACAGGAAATTTGACTTTGGGGCGATCGGTTTCGCCATTTTTGACAGGAAAAACCCGCGCTAAATATAGAAAATCACAGACCATGCAGTACCCAGCCGGTGACAGAGTCAGAAAGGAAGTAAGGAACTATGACTGGTTCCCTATGGTATAGAGATTTGAGCTCTTTTATAATTGTCGAATATAAACGCAGAAAATGGATTCGCGTTCAGTTACGGTATTTGAGAGTATATATCTTTGATTGGGTAAGTCTACAGTAAATGTCGGCATTGCGTGTCGTGCTTACAATGCAGAGTTCGTGATCGAGGTGTATGGATGTCTGAGATGAGGCCTAGGAGGGGTCGTTATTAGCTGGGATTTGCCTATCCTAATTGCATAACTGTTAGCCCCCGGGGAGGTTGGCCGAATTGGCGTGTCTGCTCTCTATTCATTCCACATTCTCTCTATACGGCTAATATGAGTGCCTTGGGACATCAAAGACGATGAATTATTGTCCTGAACCCCACAATGCGCCAACTATTCACCAACATTCGTGACTAAAATGCCAAACACACCCATGTATACATCCATGCAATCCCATAGATCAATACATATTTACTTGGGATGGCCAATTAAAGGCAATACTGTTATTAAGCTACGTACGTACAGACTCCAAGCCTAAATTATAATACCCATTTGGTATAAGACAGTCGAACGAGTAAGTTCCAAGATATAATAACATCGAGTTGTATACCATATAAAATATATAACAAACAAACAAAAATACACTTCCACGGTGCTTGAGTGCAAATATAATCCATTTCAACTTCCTTAGCAGAAATTACATTGACGATATTAAAGATACGTCCGGCCTTCGTGGTGGGTGTAGCTGTTAAAATAGTCACATCTGCTAAAACCGCCATAAACAGGAAGAATATAATAGACAGATATTGTTCTTATACCAATCATAAATATCGCGTACATTGCATGTTATTGTCACGTTTGTCCGCTTTGTTATGTAAACAAACACCAAGAACGTTACAGAACTATTTGTTTATAGACAAACACTTGGAACTACCGGTTGCGCTGTGGAGGCTAAGATAAAATTATTGGCGCCATCAACAATCACATTCAAAATTTTATTTTAATTAACCCATTCTATCGCTGTCATTTCAAAATCCAGCTAATACACGTTACTTTGTGATTGGGAAATGATCAGACAGAAAAGGTGTACATAATATAATTGTTCTTGCAAAGAGATGAATATTTTTCAACCCAGTTAGTATTTTTCTCCTAACCTATATATGGTAATACATACCAAATAAGGAATTTATTATAGTATGATTGTGAGTTGCAGACGCACCAAATAAGGGGTTTTACAACCTACGTACAAATCGCACGAATCTAATTAAGGAAATGGCGCAATATCGTGACTCTGCCAATGAACAATTCACTGGACCTGAATTTTCTGACACAGAGCGTGTTTTGTGAATAATATCACACACTGGAGAAATAGTCCCGTCTGTGGTTTTGGTGTCATTCTGAGCGGATAACACTGTAGAAAATAATATCTAAAATCCGATGAAATTCTCTTCGGTGAAAATTCACGTTTTAACAGGGCGGCCAAGATGGTCGCCAGTGTTTAATAATATTGAATATTCACAATAGACGCTATACAGTTTTCATGATATATAGTTTTAATTAACATGTACATATATACAAACGACAGACCATTGATAGACCATATTTTATATTTTGGGACTTCTGTTTGTTTGTTTGTTTGTCTGTTAGCTATGGCCGGGAAAACTGTCGGACGGATTGAGCCCAAACTTCCTATCGAAGGGTAAAATCCCAGATGGAGTGTCATCGCACCGCTTCTGAGAACGTCAGAGCACTCATTCTCCAATCTCCCGCCACCGCAATGGGTTGTTCATGGGTTAAAGGGCGTTCGTATCCGCAGTGTCGTTGATAAAGAGCGTGTATGTGTCCAGACATGAGCGTGTTGTATCTGTGTACAGACATGAGCGTGTTGTGTGATTCTGTGTTCGTACTTAGGGGTTCCTGGGAATGGGGGAGATTTTCATCGGGTCAGTTTTTCCGCCCGAGGTGACCTTCACCTTGAAACGGGTACCCACAAATGATCTAATATATATTTTGGGACTTCTGTTTGTTTGTCTGTTAGCTATGGCCGGGAAAACTGCTGGACGGATTTCGACGAAATTTGATACCTATGGGTGATTTTGTCCGGGGAGTGTTTTGGACGGGTCAAATCGTGACTCCGACCTGACCTTGACCTTCAAAATGGTCAATTCAAGGTCAAAGCCCGGACGAAGTCGGGTCACCTGCTAGTAATATATATATATATATCTTTCTCCCCCTCTCTATCTCTATCTCTCTCCCCCTCTCTCTCTCTCTCTCTCTCTCTCTCTTTCTCTCTCTCTCTCTCTCTCTCTGTTCGTATGTCTGTCTCCCTCAATCTGACTTTCTTCCCTTCTTTCTTTCGCTCTCCCCCTCTCCTAATTCACTTGTCTCTCATTTATAAGCCAAACAAATTTCCTTAACTGCTGCAATTTAAGAAGAAAGTCCGTCAACTTGACACATGCACAAGAGTTCAGACTTGTATGTGATAACTCCAAATCTCCAACCAACACAGATTTTGTTTCTGTCCATACACAGAACTGACCTACATATTGATTTCCCCGCATGGTTTCAATCTTCTATGGAACTGGAAATCAGATGGGCAGATATGAATTTATAACGAAATCATTAGGGAATTAGCGTGCTGTATTCTGATGGCCAGGGCCATAGAGCCTTTCTGCTATATATGTAATGGTGAGAATCACGCACATACCGCGATACAGCGAACACGAGGTATTAAAGATGTCCTCCCATGCTATCAGTTATATACAACAACAACAACAACAGGGACGACGACGACAACAACAACAACAGCAACTATAATAAAAACTACTACTGCAGCAGCAACGTAAAGTTAGATATGTTGTGTTCGACTAAATGACAAATATACAACAAGGCACGAGTTTCACATGCAATGAAACCTCATAAACTCATAATTTGAGCTCTTAAAGGCCCACTTAAATGTTAATTTTCAAACCCCCAGATCACATTATATAAAAAATATGTCATATTATATACCATTTGAAAGAGGGTGCTCCGAAACATTGTACTATCAACTGATCGGTGTAAAAAAACTGTGAACATGTTGTTTTTGTTGAGGTACCGACGTGATTTCTGTGATTACGTTTCATGCAGGCTGTACTGCAAAGTCTATTCTTTTCAATAGAAGGGAAATAACTCTATATCTTAGTTTGAATTCTGCTGAATTATGGGAGTGAAACGGGGGAAATGTTTCTATGATTTCAGCTATTTTCTATTACTCTACCTTCTGAGACACAAACTTTCCAAATGGTGATGACTTATAGTATGTTAATCATATTTTATTTCATAGATTGTTATTAAAAACGTATATCAAGGCACTATAAAAACAATAATCGGTGACTCGAAAATTAAATGGGCCTTTTTTATTACAGTTTATTTGATAAGTTGATAATTGACAGTATTAGATCGAGGAACGTTAAAATTCGAATTCAAGCATCAATCACCCCATATTATCCTTCTAATGTTATCTGAACTATACTAGAGAGATTTCGCTTGTAGATTGTGGGCCTAGACCCCGAAGCCACGACAAATAGTTTTCATGGCTGGCTCAACACATTTTCGTGGCTGGTTAGCTAGCCAAGCCGGCTCAGTCACGACGTTCGTGGCTGACGAAATATGGCGGCTCAGCCGGCTGAGATGTTATCATTCAGCGTATTTTCGTTTCCGAAGTGTTCCTAATCCCCTGTTACCGGTTATAGACGCCGTTTTTTTAGTGTTTGTGGTGAACCCGTAGAATTCCAGACCACACGTAATCTTTTGATGTTGGGCTTTCTCATTATGACGAAAATTCACGAAGGACTGGCATGGATGTACAGTGTAGTTTCCCATATAATCGGTATAAGTAGTTACATTTGGACTTCTGTCGACTTCAGACTGCTATCATCACTGCCATCTTGCGATATATGCATGCATCATTGAATGATGAACCCGATAGTAATGATATATAATATTTCAAAATATTTTCTATTCTTATGTGTATATATTGACAAATTCAAGTGATGTCTGAGACTGGGTGTTGTCGATATAAACAATTTATATTTTAACCCTTGCAATACCGAATGGATGCACCCATTCAGTTGTATGAAAGCATGTATTGGGATAGTCTATTCCACATTAAGGGGCCGGTGTTCTGATAATATAACAACCATACCGTGTCCATGCGAGTATGCCAATATTAGGCAATGCGGTTTAGTTCTTTGCGATTCACAGCACAGTTGTGCTTGACATATAAACCCATGCACACGGCTCAGCCATTCTACAATTCCGGCGGCGGAGATTTTTAAATGTGGCTGGCGTTAGATATAATATGGCTGGCGACGGCTTGTGACCATTATGGCTGGCGGCGGCGGCGTACGATGGCGGCTTCGGGCTCTAATTGTGGCTATAGTTACTTGTAGACATTAAACTGCCATTTTCGGGAGATGTCCAATGATATACATGGTTCATTTTGATTGCTAGATATAATATAAGTCAGAGTTATATGTATCTGTATATAGTTATCATATAATCCACTTTGATGATTGACCTCTAGAGTTTACAACCAGCTCTCTCGTATTCATCGTCTCTATGGCATGTTGTAATTTACCTTCGAGGCTACATCAAGTCACCATTTACAAGCATAATATCTCTAATGCTGATGAACTATTCGTAGCAGCCGAACTATATTATGCTACGTACGTTCCAGAACTCGCTGTCGACTACCCTGGAGAGTTTCCGGTTGTATATTGTGGCCAGTTGCTTGTATGCATTAAATGTACTCAATCCGGCCGATTCGATGGTTCCCATATCATCAGATTTCAACAACAACAATATCTCTTGAAATGCCGCTTCAGTTATCAGAATCGATTAAAGGTACTTAATCCGATCATATGGTCCCCATATCATCAAGATACCACAATAACATTTCTTCAAAATACGCTTTAGTTATCAGAAACAAAATAATGCTAACCATTGTCAACTATGGTATCAAATTTCCCCAAAACATGTTATTTTTCAACATTTTGTTCAACGAAACATGGCCTTATTATCACTTGGGTATCCTGAAATTCGGCTGTATTACCACTTGATTTTAGAGTTATCCTTCATCCGCAATTTTGTCCCATACCATCCGTTTGACGCCGTTTTTCTTTGCCACAAATAATTGCACATCTCGAGAAATAATAAACTTCAAAAATCGATATCTGATCACTCTGAGCTTTGGTAGGTGGGTTCCTCTACTCGGATCAAATATGTTTTACCCCAGAAGCCAAAGAAATAGTAATTTAGAAGCGTTAATTCGGATAATGCATCTTTAATTGCCAACGAAATCAAATATTTTTTACCCCCGAAGCCAAAGAAATAGTAATTTAGAAGCGTTAAGTTGGATAATACATCTTTAATTGCCAAAAAATAATGCTGATCACTGTCAACTGTGGTATAAAATTTCACAAAACGTGTTATTTATCAACATTTTGTTCAACGAAATTTATATGTAATCTGTATAATACCATGGCGATCACACGGGAAAGAATATGTTTGTTTACATTAGTGAGTAACAGGTGCTGGGGAATTCCAGTTCGATACAGGCATCACCATATATGGAATCGAAATCTAAGCTTTGAGGGGCATGGGTTCCTCGACTCAAATAAAATAGTGTTCAGCACAGAAGCCGAAGAAATAGTAATTTAGATGTGCCCTCTCATGACGGGCGCCGCGCTGATGCAGCATTAAAGCTCCTGTGCCAGTGTACTCTCTTATATAAGCGAGTCTCGCATAGGGAGCCTGACATATATAAGAGAATACACTGACTTACAAGGTCAAGGTAAATATGTTTAGGCCAATGTATTCTCTTATATACAAACGAGGCTCCCAAAAATTTCAGGAAGCTCCAGTCATGAAAGGGTTAAATTTGACAGGACATCTTTAAATGGCCGTGTGCGCGCCATGGGCATCATGAAATGTCAGACTAAGTGCTTTGGTTGCGCTGCTATATTGCCAACACATATAATTCATTCACAGCCGAAATGTTCACAAACTTGAAAGTCACAGAGCTGCCCAGGGACCAGTATTTTCCGTAAATACACAAATTAATATCATATTGAGGACCCTTCTGTGCCGAAAATGCGCCGCATAGTGTGGTTAGATAGATTTTTGATTTTGTAAATTCACACCTTAAAGTGGCGGATTACATTCACACGGGGTTTAACCCAGACAGCCAATAATCAATCTAATAGCATGTTTTCTTTGATCTAGCGTTTCACATGAAGCCCATTCATTCAAATCAGTCGCAGAAGACCGGGATAAAGACTTCCCATAGATCCAATGTCAATAACGAAATTCTCCGCCAATTTGTCTTACATTCTCGTGGGATTTCGTTCCGTTTCACTCCATTCGAACGAAATTACATGAGTAAATTTATGTGTCAAATCTGGAGTATGTTAGACAGACGAAACGAAACAAGAGTGCACAGACCAACAGCTTAGCGAATTGACTGAAACCATTTGGGACCTTATCGTGTATTGAACGAAATGTTATCAATACATCATAATATAGATAACCACCTATTTAGCATCGTTTGGCTGCTTATTGTATATGCTATTTGCGGTCGTGCTGAATTAATACCGCACTATAACCGCACCACAATTTAACCGTTTAATCTATACCGTTCAAATATAACTGAGGCTCAATCAAGGGAGAATGCACAAGATCCTCAAATTACATTTTCTCGCGTTTCTTCTCGGTTGTAAAATTTCTCAGAATAGCTATTTTTATCGGGCTTTTTCTAACAATGCAAACTTTTAATATATATATATAGTTAGTTTTTACTATTTTGCATAAAATCAATAAAAATCACAATAAGTAGTTACATTTTTTTAACATTCTGGGAGGAGGATATGTCCCCGATATATGTATACAATTTCACACAAAACTATCAAAAATATATAAAGTTATAATAGGTTTTATCGACTCACTGTAAATCTCCCATAGTAAATGCACGTAGCTTCCACCCACGTGTTAATGTTTGGGTACGATACTATCTCACTATATCCGGGAAATAGAATGTGGCTCTAGTTCAATATGCACTGCAACATCATCATTCTGTGATCCAATAAGTATCATGCCCCCCCCCCAACATCATCATTCTGTGATCCAATAAGTAGCATCCCCCCCCCAACATCATCATTCTGTGATCCAATAAGTAGCATGCCCCCCCCCCACCCCAACATCATCATTCTGTGATCCAATACGTAGCATGCAATACAATAGCCCATTTATACAATGATTATAAAGAGTAAGGACACCATTATAATCAGCAAATACAGTTTTAAAAGATCTGTTTGGACTTCTGTATACTGGTATATATGAGAGAAGTCATTTCTCCCTTGAAATTAAATAGGGAGAAGTGGCACAATTTAGGGAGAAGATATATCCAAAGTCACCCTGGACGTTACTAAGTTCCGTTTCCCCCCCGATTCCAAAATTGCAATGAATACAATTCCTGCAATATTTGATCGGGACCCGATCCTCATCTTCAAAGTTGTATTTTTTAAGACTTCAATGCGTCTTTCTTGGACATATAATGTATAGATGGTAGTTCAGGAATTTATCGACCTATTTATATACTCGGGAAAATTTCAAAAGTGAATACTATAAGGTGTATTTTGGGAGGGAAAACCGCAATGTGGCTTTAAAACATGGCGTCTTCTCGCTGGTAGGTCACCGAATTGATACATTAGATTTGATTCGCGAATACTGATTGTGCAGTATTTGAACGAACATGACAATTGGAACTTATTCCCTATTCCTTATTTTCAAAAATGTCGATTTCGACCGATTTGATGGCACGGGTGGGTGGCCCGCCCCAAATACCACCTAGAAACACTCCGACTCCCACCATCACCCCCGGTGGGTGCCACCCCGAGGGGGTGAAAATGGGGTATTTACCATTTTCGAGAACGGTAAGGATTTCGACAGATTTGACGGCATGGGTGGGTGGCCCGCCCCAAATACCACATATAAACACCCCGACCCCCCCCCCCACCCATCACCCCCGGGGGTGCCACCCCGAGGGGGTGAAAATGGGGTATGGACCATTTTCGAGAACGGTAAGGATTTCGACCGATTTAACGGCATGGGTGGGTGGCCCGCCCCAAATACCACCTAGAAACACCCGACCCCCCCCCACCATCACCCCCTGGGGGTGCCACCCCGAGGGGGTGAAAATGGGGTATGGACCATTTTCGAGAACGGTAAGAATTTCGACCGATTTGACGGCATGGGTGGGTGGCCCGCCCCAAATACCACCTAGAAACACCCCGACCCCACCCATCATCCCGGGGGTGCCACCCCGAGGGGGTGAAAATGGGGTATGGACCATTTTCGAGAACGGTAAGGATTTCGACCGATTTGACGGCATGGGTGGGTGGCCCGCCCCAAATACCACCTAGAAACACCCGACCCCCCACCCATCACCCCGGGGGTGCCATCCCGAGGGGGTGAAAATGGGGTAGGGACCATTTTCGAGAACGGTAAGGATTTCGACCGATTTGACGGCATGTGTGGTGGCCTGCCCCAAATACCACCTAGAAACACCCCGACCACCACCCATCACCCCGGGGGTGCCACACCGAGGGGGTGAAAATGGGGTATGGACCATTTTCGAGAACGGTAAGGATTTCGACCGATTTGACGGCATGGGTGGGTGGCCCGCCCCAAATACCACCTAGAAACACCCCGACCCCACCCATCATCCCGGGGGTGCCACCCGAGGGGGTGAAAATGGGGTATGGACCATTTTCGAGAACGGTAAGGATTTCGACCGATTTGACGGCATGTGTGTGTGGCCCGCCCAAAATACCACCTAGAAACAACCCGACCCCCCCCACCCATCACTTCCGGGGGGTGCCACCCCGAAGGGGTGAAAATGGGGTATGGACCATTTTCGAGAACGGTAAGGATTTCGACCGATTTGACGGCATGGGTGTGTGGCCCGCCCCAAATACCACCTATAAACATCCCGACCCCCCCCAACCCACCCATCACCCCCGGGGGGTTCCACCCGAAGTGAAGATCTTATTGCACAGAAGGAATATCTAATTGCGCTTATTACGTGCGCTCGCGCAACAGTATGGCGATCAGACAGATTCGTAGGTTGGTGTCACCCTACTCCATTTCACTCCATGACGTCACCAAAAACGACGTAAAACCTCGTGGCGTTCTGACATTTTTACTGTGCCGCATTTTTGCTATGTTTATTTTATGTGTTGTTTTCGATTATTTGTTTGTCGCCGATATCGTCATTTGTCGGGATTCCCTGTTTCTATATTTAAAACTGGCATGCTCGTAGTGAGCCTCGATTTCGATTTTTTCTCCCAGGTCAAAATACGTCAGAGTTATGACAAAAATAGATCGACCTACATTTTCTCCATCAGAACTCTACATCAAAGAGTCTATATATAGACTCCTTCGGGACCTACATAGACTCCTTCATTTGGGTATTTTTACTTATAATTTGGGAAGTTTTATTATTTTTGGTTCGTGCGAAGACTTCTTTTTATCGTGCGGGGAAAGAGAGACATTCAAAACGCGATTTCGTAATTCGACGCAATAGGCTGAATAGCCTAACCTTCAGCCGAGTCCCGGGTCAAATACGACGAATGACGTAACACAAAACAAAACGCATTTGTTGACACAAACACCGTTTGAAGAGTTTATTATTACATAAAATGATCGTTATTGATTAATTATGGATATTTATTGTTGCATATTGGCTGCTATCAATATTTACACAAATAGTATTAATTATTTCTTATAATTGCTCCTTTGGTCAACTTTGACTATCGGAAAATGAAAATCAAAACATGCCGCTGAAAAAAATGTAATCGATATTAAAGTCTCATCCTTTCGGCAACATGGAATTGGTTTTAATTACTTAAATGATTAATATAGTAATTTGCATTTATCTGTGATGAAATGAGAAATGGTAATTTTTCTAACATTAAATTAAATTAAATAAATTAAGTAAAATACAGTGAAATTATTTTTTTAATTATTGTTTATTACATTTTTGCGCACGTTGGCATCTCTCTGAGAGCATTCTAGTTGTTTTGGGAGTGACTCACGAAAATATTGCTTTATCATTTTTGATAGGTTTTTATATTGAGAAAAAACAATTTTCTTATTTAAGTAAAAGACTTAATAAAATAATTTTCGTTAAAAACACTTTCTACGTAAATATAATTGCATGACATACAGGGGAATATTTGGAATAATGTTAGTTATTCCTGCTGTCTACTTGAACATATGGTTTGGTCTGGCTGGGTGATAACAAACGTTTTCATTTTCTTATTAGATTAGAATCAAGTCATGCATTTCTTATAGGTGTTTTATTCTTGTTCTATAAAACCTTTTTTTCTAAAATCAGGAACGAAATCACACTACCACTTTTTCTGACACAAGAAAACATTTCTTACTTTCCAAAACTTTTTTTTTTAAATCAGAAGAAAAACGTATCGCTTTCACTAATCAGTTTCTAAACACAAGCACAAAATTCTTGCTTTCTAATAGGTGTTCTTATAAGCTAGAATGTTTCTCTTAATTCTAGAAAACAATTCTAGACAGCAGAATATGTGATAAATGTGAATAACGTTTTCTAAACGTGTTCTAAGAATATTATTTCTTAAAATGAAAACATAAATCTCAAATGAAGAAATATTTTCTTGATAGAAAATAGTTTCGGTATAAGTGTCTATTCGTTCCCGCCCATATGCAGTAGAAGCACATGGACATCCCCGGAATAAAGATGGGTGTTGAAACCACACATAGTGTACTATTTCCCAAATAAAATATCACATTAAATAAGACTACACAAAATAGTGATGTCTCTCTGTAACGGAGTGGAGAATTATTAGTATTATCATTTTAAACATCCATATTTTAGACTAGTTATAACAGGTTCCCTTCGGGGGCCTCCATACACAATCAGATGACCATGTGGTCCCTTTGTCCACAAGAGGACGAACACCGGCGATCGCCCATACGAGCGTGAGGTGTATCATAAGGAATACATCATATATGGAGTCTGACAATGCATAAGAGGAAGAACACCGGCGATCGCCCATACGTGTGTGACGTGTATAAGGAATTCAGTTATATATGGAGTTTGGCAATGCATAAGAGGACGAACACCGACGATCGACCATACGAGTGACGTGTATGAGAAGGAATTCAGTTATATATGGAGTTTAGCAACACACAAGAGGACGGACACCGACGATCGACCATGCGAGCGTGACGTGTATGAGAAGGAATTCAGTCATATATGGAGTCTGACAATGCAAAAGAGGACGAACACCAGCGATCGTCCATACGAAAGTGACGTGTATGAGAAGGAATTCAATTACATATAGAGTCTGGCAACGCAACAGAGGACGAACACCGGCGATCGCCCATACGAGCGTGAGGTGTATCATAGGGAAAACATCATATATGGAGTCTGACAATGCATAAGAGGAAGAACACCGGCGATCGCCCATACGAGTGTGACGTGTATAAGGAATTCAGTCATATATGGAGTTTGGCAATGCATAAGAGGACGAACACCGGCGATCGATCATACGAGCGTGGCGTGTATTATAGGGAATTCATTCATCATATATGGAGTCTGGCAATGCATAACAGGACGAACACCGGCAATCGACCATACGAGAGTGACGTGTATGCGAAGGAATTCAGTTATATATGGAGTTTAGCAACGCATAAGAGGACGGACACCGACGATCGACCATGCGATCGTGACGTGTATGAGAAGGAATTCAGTCATATATTGAGTCTGACAATGCAAAAGAGGACGAACACCGGCGATCGTCCATACGAAAGTGACGCGTATGAGAAGGAATTCAGTTATATATAGAGTCTGGCAACGCAACAGAGGACGAACACCGGCGATCGACCATACGAGAGTGACGTATATGAGAAGGAATTCAGTCATATATGGAGTCTGACAATGCAAAAGATGACGAACACCAGCGATCGTCCATACGAGAGTGACGTGTGTGAGAAGGAATTCAGGTATATAGAGTCTGGCAGCGCAACAGAGGACGAACACCGGCGATCGCCCATAGAGCGTGGGGTGTATCATAAGGAATACATCATATATGGAGTCTGACAATGCATAAGAGGACGAACACCGGCGATCGACCATACGAGCGTGACGTGTATTATAGGGAATTCATCATATATGGAGTCTGGCAATGCATAACAGGACGAACACCGGCGATCGACCATACGAGTGACGTGTATGAGAAGGAATTCAGTTATATATGGAGTTTAGCAACGCACAAGAGGACGGACACCGACGATCGACCATACGAGCGTGACGTGTATGAGAAGGAATTCAGTCATATATGGAGTCTGACAATGTAAATGAGGACGAACACCAGCGATCGTCCATACGAAAGTGACGTGTATGAGAAGGAATTCAGTTACATATAGAGTCTGGCAACGCAACAGAGGACGAACACCGGCGATCGCCCATACGAGCGTGAGGTGTATCATAGGGAAAACATCATATATGGAGTCTGACAATGCATAAGAGGAAGAACACCGGCGATCGCCCATACGAGTGTGACGTGTATAAGGAATTTAGTCATATATGGAGTTTGGCAATGCACAAGAGGACGAACACCGACGATCGACCATACGAGAGTGACGTGAATGAGAAGGAATTCAGTTATATATGGAGTTTAGCAACGCATAAGAGGACGGACACCGACGATCGACCATGCGAGCGTGACGGGCATGAGAAGGAATTCAGTCATATATGGAGTCTGACAATGCAAAAGAGGACGAACACCAGCGATCGTCCATACGAAAGTGACGTGTATGAGAAGGAATTCAGTTACATATAGAGTCTGGCAACGCAACAGAGGACGAACACCGGCGATCGCCCATACGAGCGTGAGGTGTATCATAGGGAAAACATCATATATGGAGTCTGACAATGCATAAGAGGAAGAACACCAGCGATCGCCCATACGAGCGTGAGGTGTATCATAAGGAATACATCATATATGGAGTCTGACAATGCATAAGAGGACGAACACCGGCGATCGATCATACGAGCGTGACGTGTATTATAGGGAATTCATTCATCATATATGGAGTCTGGCAATGCATAACAGGACGAACACCGGCAATCGACCATACGAGAGTGACGTGTATGCGAAGGAATTCAGTTATATATGGAGTTTAGCAACGCATAAGAGGACGGACACCGACGATCGACCATGCGATCGTGACGTGTATGAGAAGGAATTCAGTCATATATGGAGTCTGACAATGCAAAAGAGGACGAACACCAGCGATCGTCCATACGAAAGTGACGTGTATGAGAAGGAATTCAGTTATATATAGAGTCTGGCAACGCAACAGAGGACGAACACCGGCGATCGACCATACGAGAGTGACGTATATGAGAAGGAATTCAGTTATATAGAGTCTGGCAGCGCAACAGAGGACGAACACCGGCGATCGCCCATACGAGCGTGGGGTGTATCATAAGGAATACATCATATATGGAGTCTGACAATGCATAAGAGGACGAACACCGGCGATCGACCATACGAGCGTGGGGTGTATCATAAGGAATACATCATATATGGAGTCTGACAATGCATAAGAGGACGAACACCGGCGATCGACCATACGAGCGTGACGTGTATTATAGGGAATTCATCATATATGGAGTCTGGTAATGCATAACAGGACGAACACCGGCGATCGACCATACGAGAGTGACGTGTATGCGAAGGAATTCAGTTATATATGGAGTTTGGCAACGCATAAGAGGACGGACACCGACGATCGACCATGCGATCGTGACGTGTATGAGAAGGAATTCAGTCATATATGGAGTCTGACAATGCAAAAGAGGACGAACACCAGCGATCGTCCATACGAAAGTGATGTGTATGAGAAGGAATTCAGTTATATATAGAGTCTGGCAACGCAACAGAGGACGAACACCGGCGATCGACCATACGAGAGTGACGTATATGAGAAGGAATTCAGTCATATATGGAGTCTGACAATGCAAAAGAGGACGAACACCAGCGATCGTCCATACGAGAGTGACGTATATGAGAAGGAAATCATTTATATATAGAGTCTGGCAACGCAACAGAGGACGAACACCGGCGATCGCCCATACGAGCGTGAGGTGTATCATAAGGAATACATCATATATGGAGTCTGATAATGCACAAGAGGACGAACACCGGCGATCGATCATACGAGCGTGACGTGTATTATAGGGAATTCATCATATATGGAGTCTGGCACTGCATAACAGGACGAACACCGGCAATCGACCATACGAGAGTGACGTGTATGCGAAGGAATTCAGTTATATATGGAGTTTAGCAACGCATAAGACGGACACCGACGATCGACCATGCAAGCGTGACGTGTATGAGAAGGAATTCAGTCATATATGGAATCTGACAATGCAAAAGAGAACGAACACCAGCGATCGTCCATACGAAAGTGACGTGTATGAGAAGGAATTCAGTTACATATAGAGTCTGGCAACGCAACAGATGACGAACATCGGCGATCGACCATACGAGAGTGACGTGCATGAGAAGGAATTCAGTCATAGATGGAGTCTGACAATGCAAAAGAGGACGAACACCAGCGATCGTCCATACGAAAGTGACGTGTATGAGAAAGAATTCAGTTATATATAGAGTCTGGCAACGCAACAGAGGACGAACACCGGCGATCGTCCATACGAGAGTGACGTATATGAGAAAGAATTCAGTTATATATATAGTCTGGCAACGCAACAGAGGACGAACACCGGCGATCGACCATACGAGAGTGACGTATATGAGAAGGAATTAAGTCATATATGGAGTCTGACAATGCAAACGAGGACGAACACCAGCGATCGTCCATACGAGAGTGACGTGTATGAGAAGGAATTCAGTCATATATGGAGTCTGACAATGCAAAAGAGGACGAACACCAGCGATCGTCCATACGAGAGTGACGTGTATGAGAAAGAATTCAGTTATATATGGAGTTTAGCAACGCACAAGAGGACGGACACCGACGATCGACCATGCGAGCGTGACGTGTATGAGAAGGAATTCAGTCATATATGGAGTCTGACAATGCAAAAGAGGACGAACACCAGCGATCGTCCATACGAGAGTGACGTGTATGAGAAAGAATTCAGTTATATATAGAGTCTGGCAACGCAACAGAGGACGAACACCGGCGATCGCCCATTCGAGCGTGAGGTGTATCATAAGGAATACATCATATATGGAGTCTGACAATGCATAAGAGGACGAACACCGGCGATCGATCATACGAGCGTGACGTGTATTATAGGGAATTCATCGTATATGGAGTCTGGCAATGCATAACAGGACGAACACCGGCGATCGACCACACGAGAGTGACGTGTATGCAAAGGAATTCAGTTATATATGGAGTGAATTTAGCAACGCATAAGAGGACGGACACCGACGATCGACCATGCGAACGTGACGTGTATGAGAAGGAATTCAGTCATATGTGGAGTCTGACAATGCAAAATAGGACGAACACCAGCGATCGTCCATACTAAAGTGACGTGTATGAGAAGGAATTCAGTTATCTATAGAGTCTGGCAACGCAACAGAGGACGAACACCGGCGATCGCCCATACGAGCGTGACGTGTATCATTAGGAATTCAGTCATATATGGACTCTGACAATGCAAAAGAGGACGAACACCAGCGATCATCCATACGAAAGTGATGTGTATGAGAAGGAATTCAGTTATATATAGAGTCTGGCAACGCAACAGAGGACGAACACCGGCGATCGACCATACGAGAGTGACGTATATGAGAAGGAATTCATCATATATGGAGTCTGGCAATGCATAAGAGGACGAACACCAGCGATCGTCCATACGAGAGTGACGTGTATGAGAAGGAATTCAGTTATATATAGAGTATGGCAACGCAACAGAGGACGAACACCGACGATCGACCATACGAGCGTGACGTGTATCATAAGGAATTCATCATATATGGAGTGTGACAATGCATAAGAGGACGAACACCAGCGATCGATCATACGAGCGTGACGTGTATCATAAGGAATTCATCATATATGGGAACTGGCAATGCAAAAGAGGACGAACACCAGCGATCGACCATACGAGAGTGACGTGTATGAGAAGGAATTCAGTCATATACGGAGTCTGACAATGTATACGAGGACGAACACCGGCGATCGACCGTACGAGAGTGACGTGTATGAGAAGGAATTCAGTTATATATGGAGTTTGGTAACGCACAACAGGACGAACACCGACGATCGACCATACGAGCGTGACGTGTATTATAAATAATTCAGACATATATGGAGTCTGGCAAAGCATAAGAGGACAAAGACTGGCGATTGTCCATACAAGTGTGACGTGTATCAGAAAGAATTCAGTCATATACAGAGTCTGGCAAAGCATAATAGGACATAGACCGGCATTCGTCCATACGAGTTTGCAAGAAAAACTGTCAACTACTGTGTCATGAAATGGATTATCATGTGATCTGACAGCTTTTCCAGACTAATTAAACGCCCTATGGTTGTATGGCCGATTGCGGCTGTTCTCGAAAATGGTCCATACCCCATTTTCACCCCCTCGGGGTGGCACCCCCCGGGGTGATGGGTGGGGGGGGGGTCGGGGTGTTTCTAGGTGGTATTTGGGGCGGACCACCCACCCATGCCGTCAAATCGGTCGAAATCCTTACCGTTCTCGAAAATGGTCCATACCCCATTTTCACCCCCTCGGGGTGGCACTCCCCGGGGGGTGATGGGTGGGGGGTCGGGGTGTTTCTAGGTGGTATTTTGGGCGGGCCACCCACCCATGCCATCAAATCGGTCGAAATCCTTACCGTTCTCGAAAATGGTCCATACCCCATTTTCACCCCCTCGTGGTGGCACCCCCCGGGGGTGATGGGTAGGGGGTCGGGATGTTTCTAGGTGGTATTTGGGGCGGGCCACCCAACATGCCGTCAAATCGGTCGAAATCCTTACCGTTCTCGAAAATGTTCCATACCCCATTTTCACCCCCTCGGGGTGGCACCCCCCGGGGGTGATGGGTCAGGGTGTTTCTAGGTGGTATTTGGGGCGGGCCACCCACCCATGCCGTCAAATCGGTCGAAAGCGACATTTTTGAAGATAAGGAATAAGTTCCAATTGTCATGTTCGTAGTATACGATTTGATACGATCCTATTTGAATATTCGCAAGGCCCTAGGAATTTCTGGTACTAATACAAGGTCGCCGACCACGTGTCCCCAGAAAAGGTGGCTTTTTCGTACGGATAGCTTTGTTTAACTTCTGAAATTGGAACCACGTACCAAATATTAAGAGATTCAATTGAATTTAACGAGAGGCCGATGTTAACCCATCCCTTGGCGATAGTACATTACTATGATCGGAATCATAAATGAGAGTTTTGGTGTTGAATTATAGAGTATACTAGATAAATGTACATACCACAAATTATTGGAATGTATGGGTCACTCGCATTTATATAAGAGAATGCACTGGTACAGCATATGTAATGCTGCACCAAAACAGCATTGGGTTAAATGTTAAAGGTGATCTGGACTACTGGGGTTAAGATAGTCTATTTTAAGTTTACAATGATAATGTATCAAATTCTACCAACAATATAGATCAAGATAAGCCACCTCACTTCTGACCCATTAATATAAATTATATAGCAGAGCTGTCAATCACAGGAATTGTTTATGTTGAAAGCTGACATCTCTATTAAACCAATAACATTTATAATGACCTCAGACAATCTGTAGAGTGATATATTCAGCTGTGCAAGGCAGCACAGATGTCCAAGTCTACTGTTAATATCATGTGATGTGTATTGTTGAATCTTTATTTTAAATTAGATACCATAGCTTTCTTTATCAGATTATCTGCACATTGGCATAAGAGACATCAGAAAATAACATAGCCTTATCAATAGCTAAGTAGTCCAAAGGCATGGGATGAAATTGGTGAATTGGATTTAATGTCGCTCCAAACAAATTTACCAGTGCATAACACAAGATTTTGGACCGATTTAAACCAAATTTGGTGTGGTGACTCGGGGTAGTTTTTAAAATTTTACTAACTTTAAAAACAAAAAAAATTCAATTATTTAAAAACAAAAAAATTTATTATATATTTTTTTTTAAATTGAGCAAAGGAA
Source organism: Siphonodentalium dalli (assembly GCA_032622095.1). Classification (NCBI taxonomy): domain Eukaryota; kingdom Metazoa; phylum Mollusca; class Scaphopoda; order Gadilida; family Siphonodentaliidae; genus Siphonodentalium; species Siphonodentalium dalli. The sequence continues at coordinate 67,563,478 of CP136064.1, read as the reverse complement.
TTAAATCTAAAAAAAATTGTTTTCTAAGAGTGAATATTTTTTGGAAAAAGGGCCATAACTCTGTTAAAAATAGTCGGATCAAACCCATATTCGAACTCGATCTGTCTTATGTGCTGAGAAATTCATATACAAAATTTGGTTCCGATTAGATAGAAAATATTTGAGTTATCGCACCATGCGTAAAGTGTCTACGGACAGACAGACAGACGGATGGACTGACGAACGAACGACAAGTGGTCAATCCGGACAATGACACTATGTTTACCATACTATGGTATGGGGTAAACATAAAAACACTCAGATAACTAAAAGTAACATTATCATCCGGAAACCAAAATAATTGGAAAATTCCAAGTCGAAAAGGACCATAACTCCGGCAAAAATGGGCGGAGCGAACTCATATTCAAACTTGCATTACCTGTATTTGGAGCTGATAACCTCACATATCAAAATTGGTTCAGATCCGATCACACAAACTAATGTTATCATCCGGACACCTCAAAACGACAAAGTTCAAAAGGGGCCATAACTCTGGCAAAAAAGGCGGACCACACCCATATTCGAATTTGACCTATATTTTGAGCTCATAAACTCACATACCAAACTTGGTTTCGATACGATGGCCCAAAGTAAAGTTATCATCCGGAAACTTTCTGCATGTCCCTAACTGGGCCACATCCTGACGGACACCGGCTATTTTAGCAACCCCCCCCCCCCCCCCAAATATATTTTGGGGTACAATTAAATATCAGCACGATCACCACCATATATCATGCTATGAATCTATACTCTGGTTACACACAGAGATCATATTCAAAACCTACGAACTGTTTGTAGTTCGATCTATGAGATTTAAACGTTGATAAAATGCCGCTCGGCCAGAGTCACCCGACATGGTGGCTTCATTTGGAGAAGAGGCTTTATAGAAATATATTATATGGAATAAATACTTGTTATATTTCAACTTTTACAAGTTTTTTTCTTCAGATTTGGTTATTTGTATGCAGCTCAGTTATAAGACAATGCACAAGTATTTATCAAATTGGCGCAATATCAACAAAATCCTAAGAATACAGGTTCCGACAAAGATTCATCCCAGGATGTACAATTCTATGTCGAAAAAGTGCCAAAATGACTCCGACTAAACTCAAAATCTCAAATGCGCAGGTTCCCATGCTGGTTGACATCTGTGCAAAGTTAAAAAAAAATATTGACTGGAAAATGACGGAATACAGGCTCGGACAAAAGATGCATTCCAGGATGTACGATTCTTTGTCGAAAAAGGGCAATAACTCTGCCAAAATGAGTCCGACTGATCAAAATCGCAAATTCCCATGCTGGTTCATATATGTGGCAAGTTTAAAAACATTTACCAGAAAATAACAGAATACAAGCTCGGACAATGTTCCGGATGGATGGACAGACGCAATCACACACGTACGAGGGTCAATACTGTAGTCCTCCAACGGAATGTCAGGGGAGATAATTGCTTGACTGAGGTTGACTATTTATAATTGGGGGAAACTCAGGGAAACTAACTTTTTTTTAGAGGCATTTAGCTAATATAGAGGGCTAGGCTTATGTGAGCTAAAAGCATAGAATGATAAAAGACAAGAGTTTATTCAAAGTGGAGAAATGATTGTTTAATATTAAAACAGTTCCTTGACATTCCATCATAATTTACAGGAATTGTACACTATACAATGCAATATTTATCAGATTTGATTCAGGCACTAGGTTTCATGCACATGAAATGAATAGTATTCACAAAGTACAGAGGTAAAGGTGAGGAGGGCTTCTAGACATACATAACTAATATATCCAACAGATATGAATGGATTGGGAAGGAGTGACCTTTCTCTAGGATTCTCATGGAGAAGTGAAGATAGGTACAGTAATGCCCTAAATAATCGACTCCTTAACCACAGCAGAATTATGGGTAATTTTTCAGGATTTAATCGGAAATATGGCTTGTTGCATTCATCGGAAAGCTCTCAGTGAGTGCTTTCCGATAAATGGCAACAAGCCATATTTCCGACTAAATCCTGAAAAGTTACCCATAATTCTGCTGTGGTTAAGGAGTCGATTATTTATGGCATTACTGAATTAGAAACACAAATTCATGGACCCTTGAAGGCAATTTTGAGCTTCTGTTTGGTTTATTCTGGTTTATCGTCATTTAGCACAAAGCCTTGACATAGTGTGTCTGTTATTTGTGGAATGAGGACCCCAGATGGCGAATTTAGTGATGCCATCACGCATGGTGGGCTAGCATCACCAAATTCAACCTCTGGCAACCTCATTTTGCTTAGGCCTCAAATGCTATAGAAGACTTAGGATCAGAATGCAGTTCCCCAATTGAAGTGCTAAAAACTGTATGGCTCTCCAAAATCATGTTATTGTTATATTATTAAGTACCTAAGACCTAAAATAAGAAATTCTGACACATTTTTTCATGGTGGGCATAGCTTTTACTTTGAGTTAACCAATCAAATACCTGAGCAATCCTGGAGGCAAGTTATGAACAATTCAATTCATGAATAATATGAACAGAATGATATGAAAAGAATGGATGACATATAAAACAGGAAAGATAGAATGATGAACAACCTCAATAAATTAGCACTCTCAAAACCTACCACTGACGTAAATCTCAAGATTGATTTAGCCCTATAAAAGGACTCTTCCATTAAGCTCTACAAAGGACTCAGTTTGCATCATATAGGCTGATCCCTGCCCCCGCTCACATCCGAGACAAACAACAGTTGGCTCATGGGAGTCTCCATTCATTGAGATTGCATATTAATGAGAAGCAATGAGCAATTTACAAATTAAAACTATTGTGATAAATAATTGGATTCCACAGTATTTACACACAAACCAACTAACCTTGGAAGGTGAGCTGATCACTATTTACAATAGGGGGGGCAAAAATAATTCTCATTGTGCACATATAAATCAACAGCTATAGCAACGTGTGCAAAATAATAAGTGGATTTAGTGCTGAAACGCAATAATTTACTCATAAGCTGTAATTCATGAAATAATTTAAAACTGGCTCTCGATTAGTTAACCAGATCAAATATATATCCGGATAAACATCATCGCAATCGATTGATGCTGACAATGGTGTCACTTTGAGGAAAAGCAGAGACATGTGGAACCAACATTCTGACATCAGTCCCACAAATGGCTACGAAGGAAATTTAATGTAATTTGTCATTGATTCGGTGATAAAAATAAATTATCTTGACAAAAGATGTGGTTATTATTTGAAACATCAATGGCATTTGTTTTTTGATCAGAGTACACAGGAAGTAACTGTTCTTCTGAAATGTTTGACAAACTATATAGCTATTCTTTAGACTTAATTATAAGAAAAGACTTTCAATTTAGTTTATAATATTACAACCATACAGCTTTAAGACAAATTAATTATAGCTTGTAAGAGTTTGTCTCAAAGCTTTTGGTTAGAAGATCATAAACATTATATAATTTTTTTACACCCATCGTAATGATCACATAAACAGGTATAGAACTTGAGTGGCCCTATGAATATTATAGGTCGACATTTCTCATTTTATATTGTGTTTTAGATTGCCTTGAACGCGTTGTGAATGATGCTGGCACAATTTAGTGGTATGAGGCAAATGATGAATTTAAAAACATGAACAGAATGATATATTTTGGCGGCAGAACTAGATCTCTATGAGAAACATACTTATGTTTTGGCAGAAACAACTAAATGTTAAGTGTGAGACTATATCACCCGAGGGAAGTGTCACTTACCACATCACAGTGCGAAGCGATACTTATGCTTCCCTAGTTACGATACCGGAAAAACATAATGAATGAAAAGACTGATCAGTGAAACGGTGAATACGATAATCTTGTGCGGATAAATGAATGTGTTACATGACTATACCTATATTAAAAAATGTTCAGCTCTATACCAATAATAACACGACATGACATTGACCACGAGAGCACAAAATGTGATAATTATAGCGTTTATCTCCATTTCGAGTTAGATATCAGAGATCGCAGATTCTGTCAGGAAAGTTTTACTTTTGTGCAGTTCATCATTATAAAAATTTGTGCCTATTTTATCAACAGATCATTGTCAACTTTTCGGCACGTCATTATGATGCAGCAAATTCTCAATGGAAAATCATATTTTTCAAAGATTTTTTTTTAGAAAAATACAAGATAGATAGCCGAACAGTTTCGTTGAATTAATTAAGCAATATACGTTATTTTTTATGCAACTCTAGGTGCATAGAAGTGTCAGATGCCGAAAATCATACTTTGTATATATGTGCCATACATTATGTTGTTCGGCATCTGATACTTCTACACACCCAGATATATATTGAAAACGACGTTGATTGAATATATAAAACAGCTCAAAGTTATCATGCGCTCTAAGCTTTGTATCAAATAAACCCTTCCATGACTGGCGCTTCCTGAAATTTTGTGAAAACCCTGTGCCAATGCATTCTCTTATATATGCGAGTCTCCCATAGGGAGCCTCGCATATATAAAAGTGTGCATTGGCCCAACAATATTTACTGTGTAAGCCAGTTCATTCTCTTATATATTTGAGGCTCCCTATGTGAGACTTGCATGTGTAAGAGAATGCACTGGCACATGATCATTAATGCTGCACCAGCTCAGCTCCCATAATGAAAGGGTTAAGTAATCGGCAAAAAAAATCTGTTCCTCATTCAAGACAATTAGGGAGTCTATCATTTGCAGCACAACAAAAGCAGAGATTCAACCAATGACCGTGTCATGGTTTCATGCAAAATGTCCATGCTTTACACACCATGTCATGGTTTCATGCAAAATGTCCATGCTTTACACATTTCTATCTCTAAGAAGCCAGAAGACAAAAATAAGATAGCTCACAGAATTTGGCTAAACATTACTGTCAAAACACAAAAAAGCTGATGTACCAAACTGAATTTAACCCATCTATCAAGTAAGTTATAATGCACCACAAATGAATTCAACTTGATGTTCTAGTGTATGAAATAATAAAGGGACCTAAGGCACTCACAGTGGGTATTACAAGCTTAATCCGGGAGTGCGGGAGATGAGGCCTCAAACCGGTAGTCTCCCTACGATCCGGGAGATTAAACAGGTCTGGTGGGTAAATGTGCAAAAATTATAAAAATCTATAAAAACATCACCACTCTGAAGAACATGGAGAAATAGATAAACTTTGTTCTTATATTATTATTGACAGTCTCCAATAACGTACTTTCGTGTATTGAAACCATTGTGATGTAAACAAATTTGTCTGACATCAAACATCGCTAATCGTGTAGCAAGTTCAAATATATCTTATTCTGAATATGACTTTCAGAATATTTTTTGACCTTTTCCAATGTTTACCATCAATTTTTTATCAAACTGTTTCTTATTGGACAAATTGGACTTTGATCGGTAATTCCACTGTAACTAACATTTACATAACAATGGTCTTGACATGCGAAATCAAACTATTGGAGAGCTATTAATGAAAATAAGTCAATGTATTTTTACATGTTCTTGTTGATCATAGTGTTTTACCGACTTCTACGTTGTTTCGCTTAAACCCATTTAGTGCCAAGTCCGATTTTTGTATCAATTCATATACCCTGTGCCAATGCATTCTCTTACATATACGAGTCGACCATAGGTCGCCTCGCATATATAAGAGAATGCATTGGCCTAAAAAAAATTCATTATTTTTTACAATTTTTTTTACAATTTTAATAATTTTTTCTTATATTCTTTAATTAACTCTTTCAGTGCCAGACTTATTTTGTAGGTTTAGTGCCAGGGAATCTTACATTTTTCATTTTTAGGACCGATTTTACAGACCGTAAATTAGGGCCGATGAGATCGATGAGATCGGCCCCTGGCACTGAAAGGGTTAAAACCATTTCAAACACCTTCAGTCCCGTTAAACAAAATGGATGCTAACTCGTGATGTAATACCTCTAGCAAAGCAATTATTCTCAAACCAAAATGACTATAATTTGCAGCACCATGCTCAAGCAATTTAACATGACATTTGACATGTGGGGGGCCGAGCCCATATTATGAGTAAATCAAAATAATACAGTCAATACTTCAATGAAGAGTATCACAGTCTAAACTACCAAATATTATCTCAAATCATCAACAACCCTCTTAACAGATTTAAATGATTAAATGAATGAAAATATTAATGTGTCCAAAACATTTACAATACAAAATATGTTTTATAAACAATATCCAATAAGCATTGTAGATGTGGGTGCAGGGAGGATTGGAACACAAGTTATGTAATGTAGATTAGTTTCTCTCCATACAGATTGTAGCCTGATATATGTATATTGTTACATTATTTATATTCTTCTGTTTATGTACCTTTTGTAGGGAGCGGAAGTCCATGTAAGTTTAAAAAAAAAAATTGTCCTCCAATCCCTTGTATTGTAATGTACTCATCATACATTATTTCAATTAATATATGTTTAAATCAAAAGAACTGATTTTGTTATTTCCAGAAAAAATAATTTAATTCAGACAAAATACCTAGGTAGGTTCCAATGGAAACAAGGTTTTTGATTGGATGAAATGACAGCAACAGTCTTTATGTTCACCGAGAAGTTTTCTTGCTTTACTGGAATAAGATTGGCCACAATTATAATTGCCTCCGGAATAGGGTTGAAACGATTAATCGACTAGTCGTAGACGACGCTGAAATGTCAGAACGTCGACTAGTCAGAATATAGTGTATTAGTTTCATGTATAACCTTTTCAAGATCGATTCCGGCATAAACGGTGTTAACTGCGCGCAAGTTATGGTAAGTATAACGTTTGGTGGCACCCGGAATTGATAGTGTTACTAGTATAGACACACACAGACCGGTGACCCGACTATTAATTGAACGAATGAAATTGACAACACAATGTCTCACTCGTCGTTTGAGGTCAAAGACATGATGGCAATGATGACGTGGCTTTGTCGTTTGTCCGAGACCGCTTTGATATAGACACTGTGTACATTTCAATTGATCTCGCACCGTCGGGTTATGATGCGACGCTGGGTGAAGGTCGCTTAAGGTGACGTAATTGGTGCTACCGTTTATAAATGATACTGACATTAAGAACTGGCTATCGTATTCTACAACGTAGCCTACTATATGGCATATTTAGTCGGAACATTAACATTTTATAGTGACACCGCTCGGCACCGGTTTATTGGTGATCACGTGACTAAACGAAATAATCTCGAACGCTGATATTAAATTAAAAACCTATATAAATGATTGTGTTTCTAATCATTATCCACCACATGTCTAATTATATAAAATACATTCAGTGTGTTGGATAAATATAAAGATGTTTACAGTATTATTTCCCAAATAAATTGGTGTGTATGCAGGGAAATGCGCAACAATGTTATGTTTGAAAGTTTTGATATCGGGTACCGACTAGTCGACACAACGCGACTTTTGGGCCTCGACTAGTCGACTCTGAAATTCACTAATCGTTTCAACACTACTCCGGAATATTGAGAAAATAAAGAAGGTCTGTTAAGAGGATTGTTGAAATCACATACACATATAGCATCAGTTAACACTTTCTATACTAAATAGAGTCTCCCATCAGTTATAAAAGTATACATCAGAATGATCTATTATTCATTTGGAGGGATGTTCAGGTAATAAAATAAAACAGAGAGGAAAACAGATAATACAATAGCAGAATGAATTATATTCATTGGTGGGAAATGTTCAGATAATGAGTTCAACAAATGACCTATGGTCGTTTGTTGAACACATTATCCGAACATTTTCTAAGGGAACCACTCGGCAATGAGTATTTAGTATAGAAAGTGTTAAATATCTAACAAACCGTTCCGTCCAACTAATATCAGAAGAACTTCGTAAACAAGTTATCTTCTACACTTGAAGACAAAAGCACAAAATCGGGATTCAACATCCACTTAACTCAGACTGGAACAACAATTTAAGTACAACCGGTAAGCATGTAATTTACATAATGAAAATACATACCAAAACATTGACTGATTAAAGAAACTCAAAGGCATTCAAAGTGGGTTCATGCAAAATAAATTAAATTTTAGAAAAAGTCTGTAAAACTACTATCATCAACAAGTACATGTAAAAATAGATTGACTTTTTTCTAATTTCGTTATTAATAACTCTCCAGTTAATGAGATTTCACATTTAGAAACCATTGTTATGTAAACATTATGGTTGCTGTGGCATTACCAATCAATATTCAATTAATCCAATAAGATACCTAAACCAAAACTTGATGGTAAACATTGGAAAATGTCAAGCATTGAAATATATTATGAAAATCATATTCAGACTTAAATATTTGATATACTACCAGTGTTTCCGCTACTACAACAGGCCGTCCAGCGTCCTCATTCCCCACCCCAACCTTGACTTAATATTGGCCACAAAATAGCCACAGAGTAACACTGCTAGAGTACACTGGACACTGAGTGACAGCGACTTTTGCCAACTGTGGTAGTTTCTATGATGTCGGCTTTTAATATTGCTGTACTCTTATAAAAGTCATTGTATCCATTGTATGTTGTGGTGCTTACATCAACTTGAGATCAAAGAAAGACGATCTGTTTTAATTTGGTTTCCATACGAAGCTTTGATGTTCCTGCTTGTTGTCTCAAGTGCAAGGAAATGGCTACTTTCAGCGATAAACATCAAAATTTTCTCCCAACAGAGAGCCCGGTATGTGCTTCCTAAATACGGCCACATTCCCCCAACCCCTAGCGGAAACCCTGATACTACACAATTAGCAATGTTTGTTGACAAACCACTAACAGTTTTGTTTGCATAACAATGGTTAAATGCGTGAAATTTCCTTATTGGAGAACTATCTACAATACAAAAAGAACAAAGTTTATCTATTCTCCATGTTCTTCTTAGTGGTGATATTTTTACAGACTATTTTTTGCACATTTACCAACTGCGAGTGCCTTGTGTTCCTTCAATGACGGGAGCTTCCTGAAATTTTGTGAAAACCCTGTGCCAATGCATTCTCTTATATATGCGGGTCTCCCATAGGTAACCTGGCATATATAAGAGAATACATTGGCATAACAATATTTACCTTGACCATGTTAGCTACTGCATTCTCTAATATATGTGAGGCTCCCTATGGGAGACTCACAATTATATATAAGAGAATGCACTGGCACAGGATCTTTAATGCTGCACCAGCACAGCTCCAGTCATGAAAGGGTTAAGTATCTGTTTCTGCCAGTGTCCATATGGAAAGGGTGAATTTTTTGTGGATGTGATATGTTGTGCAGGAAGATATATAATTGAGTAAGCATTCATAGAACAGTTTCTCAATTCAATTGTTATTTTCTAGCAAGTCAATTACAGGGCAAGACATTAAAATAAAAAACCAGTTAAACCATCAATATGGCATCTTTTTCTATTTATTTAACAATTTTAAATCTGTATATCAGTCAAATGTTTCATACTTGTTTAATATCATCGACTGCATAATCATATCCGATGTTACCTATACCAAGAGTTATGACTCCATCTTTTATGGGAATTATATTAAAAAGATAGCATAATTTCAAATTAACCCTTTACCCAACAAACCGGCCAAATAAAGCTTCAACAGCCTAAAATATCTTTGGTCTGTCTCAATAGAACCATACAAATATGGATATCATTGGAACCGGCTCCTTGACCACATTGTGATAGTTACAGTTATGCCCTGTGCCAATGCATTCTCTTATATATGCGAGTCGACCATAGGTCGCCTCGCATATATAAGAGAATGCATTGGCCTAAAAAAAATCTTTTTTTAACACTTTTTACCATTTTTTCTTACATTCTTTAACAATTTTATAATTTTTGATTGTGTTAAGCCAATGCATTCTCTTATATATGCGAGGCGACCTATGGTCGACTCGCATATATAAGAGAATGTATTGGTACAGGGCCGTTCTGTTGGGTAAAGGGTTAACTGTTTGTCCCAATTGAAAACATTCTTTGACTTGGACAAAAACCGCTAGCTGGGTCAGGATAGGTATAATAAAAGTTCTTAGAGATACAAAAACTTAGTTCAAGAAATTAAAAAAATCAAGATTTGGCATAAATACACACTTACACAATACATTTGTACTTTTTTTGGATGTCGGAATCTGAGACAGAAAATAAAACATTCTCTTATTTCTCAAATAAGAAGAATGCATTGACAAGTCTCAATTTTCTTGGAAGCCACAAAAAGTGACATCGCACTGCGTACAAGGCATATTCTTGGAGAGGCTTGCATTTGGTTTGAATTTCAAAACAATAAATTGCTGTTTGGCTTTGGAAAGTACCGGTAGTCTACTGGGGTTTCATGTCACATCACGTTCTCAAGACATGGAATCTCTTATGAGTGCAATTATTATAGGATTCTATAAAAAAATCATTACACTTGAATTAGATCGAAATATGGCGAAAAAAATTAAAACTTATCATGCAACATGAGAATTTCAGTGTATCCCAAGTTTGATGATTCCCAAGAAGGTGAGTATAAAGTGTTCCATCTTGTTGTACAATATACACATTTACAACTTTTCCAAAGCCTAACAGCAAATTGTAATAACTATGGAGGATGTGAATTTGATGTTATATATCAAAATTTCATTCTATCATACCACCACTCAACCTACTCAACATAAATCTTCGAACCTCATGCTTCAAGTGCTTATTATTTCCTGAGGTTGCACCAAAAGCACTTGAACCATGAAGCCAACATTCACAGGGATGACTGTTGAACATTCATACATCCCTTGCAAACACAGCTCCAAGCAAATTTTTTCATATTTATTTTTTTTTCCACCACATTTTTCAATTCCCCACTAAAAGGGGATAACAAAATATAAATTAACAGAGGATCAGTTGTGGTCCATTGTCTGCTACAGTAATGCTTTAAGTAATCGACTCCTTAACCACAGCAGAATTATGGGTAACTTTTCAGGATTTAGTTGGAAATATGGCTTGTTGCCATTCATCGGAAAGCTCTCGGGAGAGCTTTCCGATGAATGGCAACAAGCCATATTTCCGACTAAATCCTGAAAAGTTACCCATAATTCTGCTGTGGTTAAGAAGTCGATTACTTAGAGCATTACTGCTACCTAATGCGTAGTTACATTATAAGAAGTAATCGGGCTGTGGTTTCTTGGATGGAATTCCTCTTGTTTCCTGGAAAGTAAAATATTTTTTTTAGTAAATGGAGCATCGCAGGTTATTCTACACGTTTTGTAAAGGTTCCTGGGCCCCATCCATTAGTAACATTGCTGTCTTAGAGGCTTATAGATGGGAATATATAGAAAATATATAAACCAGAAATTTCTTTGTGAAGAGGACTTGAAAATATTAATCAAAAGAAGGGGAAGTTCTGTCATTTGTTCACAAAACATCTGAATTTCAGCATCAGAAAATTGGGGAAAAACTATAGCTGTGCAGTACTTAGGTTCTTCGGTTCGGTTGTGGTTCTCACATAAAAAAAAAAACTCTGGGAGGGTTGTTATACCCATTTCGATGGTGTGGATAAGAGATCGTGTAAATGCAAACTTTGTCTGAATGTTATAACTGCTGATCATGGCAACACAAGTAACTTAAAATGCCACATACGGTATATCGTTTGCACAATGTGTAAATCTTTCAGATTCAGAAATGTATAGACGAGGAGTCTCAGTCGGGAGAACAAAAGTCATCAAAACATAAACAGGTAACTTTTTTTTTTTTTTTTTTTTTATAATTTATTCATTTTTTTGTTACAATTTACATTCAAATATTAACATACATATATTTTCTGCAAAAGAAATTGAATGGAAAATGGATCATATACATGTATGTTTCTTATTATTACTACTAATCAATGCCAAGTTGTTGGAATTAGTTCAGTTGGAAGGCATTGTTGCTTCTTTTACAGTCACGAAGCTACTAAAAAGTGTGTCATTCATTTACATACATACATACACATATCCATGCACATATATATACCCTTATATATATACATATATATATGCATATATATATACAAATACATATGGACATATACATATCTGAGATAATGTTTTCGACTGTATAATGCTGTTTAGGTGAGAAGGATATGGGTCTTGTAGAGTTCTGGCTTTATGTGGATTCTATTTGTGATAGCTCTTTTTTTGCAATACTTTTTTTCTATTCTCTTTTTTTTTGAAAGTTTTTTTTTTTTTTTTTGAAAGTTTATTTTTTATTTATAAATTTACTATAAGGACATAACTGTAAGGACACTGTCCCATTTTTTCCCTATGTTTCTATTCAAAGACATATTGCATTTGGTTGCTAGTGTTTCTGTTTGGTACTCTTGCTTTAAGAAATGACATGCAGATTCAATGCTTAAGACTTTTTTCATACATCTGGTTACATATATGTAACGCTTTATCAATAATATGATATTGTTTATCGGCAAAGGGTTTGTCATTGTTTTAATTCCAAATATGATATCTTCCGTTTTTAGTGAGTACTCCAGATCACAATACAGCTTTAGTATATTTGAAAAAAATTCCCATAATGGTTTTACTTCGGGACAGTTGACTAGTAGATGTTCTGTGCTCTCTATTTCTTTATCACAAAATGAACACAAGTTAGATGTTATAATTTTGCATTTTTCTAGAAATATATTTGTAACTATGATATTGTGATTAATTTGGAATTGGAGGCTTGTAATATTGTATTTTTTGAAATTTTAAATGGCCTTTGGTATATTTCACCCCAGTCAGGCTGGTCTAGATTTAACTTTCTGTTCCATCCAAATTGCCCGCATGGCTTGCTTGTTACAATGGTATTAATATATTTCCAGTATAGATATTTGTTCAGTTTTTCTACTTGTCGAATATCTTGTAAAAGTTTACTGTTTTTAATATCATTTAATTTGCTGTTCACATTATTTATTTATTTTTTCCACAATGAAGGTATTGAGGTTATCACCCCTTGAAGAGTTAGGTAATTGACCTTCAGTCCGTACATGTTCTGAATGTCTCTACTATTCATAAAAGTGCCATCCTGTTTTAAGATATCATTAATGAACAAGACCTGGTTATCTATCCACTTTTTAAAGTAGATTGGCTGATGTTGTATCTTAATGTGGAGATTATGAAAGATTGGTTGGCTCATATAGTTCTCGGCTGATTTGGGCTCTTGAGATAACAGGGCATATGTAGATATTACTTCTTTCCAGAAAGGGTTGACAGGTAACTTGGTAAAATAATTATCTTTCAGTTATTACTGTGGGCCAGTGTGGGGTGAATTATCGTGAAGCTTTACATCAATTACATAACATCTATTTGTTTCTGTTGAATGATAATTCATAGAATTTATTGTTCGATTGGATTTGCAAGGGCGACTGTCAATGCCAGATTTCAGAGCAGCAATGGTAAATTAGCAGAATAGCAGTACAAGATAGATAACTCTACTTGTTTGCATGACTAGTGAGATTTGAAACTTGCATAGTGTTCTATGTTAATCTATTTTTAGACACTTCCAGCTGCTAACTGGTGCATGTACCTGCTTTACCAAAGGACGCATTTCTGGCTTATTTGTGTGTGTGTATTATAAATAAAATAAAATCCAGTTCATATTTATTTGTCAATTAATGCTACTATCGGCAGTACTATGGTGTATGCAGAAGAAGAAGTCACGTGACAACCAGACAAAGTGCATTCACTGCAATGCCGTGAGGGTCCACACGGTTCGTTTTGATTTAGTGAGGGTAACTACCTGGGGTGTTCAACAAACTATGCAGATATTTTGACATTTGTCATGCATTTGTACATCTTCTTGATGGCAAGTTTGTAACATTGTGCATTGACAAACATTGCATATTGTTGTTTCATCATATATACAGCCTGTATATTGTATATCTTCAAGTTCAAATATCTCATAACATCACAGTCGTATAGTTCAGTGACTCAGTGTATAAAAAACCAAGTTGTTGACAAGCCAAAGATAGAAATCATCTGCAATATGTGCTATTTCAACATTCTTTTTACTTCCACCCCCTCCCCAAAAAAACATAAACAAATGCAAGTTATGCAACCAGGGTTTTATTTCATAACAAACTGAAACCGCACTCTAAATTTAAAAACTGACCAGCTCTTGGAACAACCTGACTATTTTGCATCGGGAACGGGGCCCATATTTGGCTCATGTCATTACCTAAACAAGGGGTACGCATCTAAGATGCTTTTGTCGAGTTTTTTGGCAGTCCAACCAAACTTCTGCCAATAAGGTACACAACTTCGGGGGAAAAAAGTCGGACGATGGTATATTATTGCAATAGACCTATATACCAAATATCAATTGAATCTGTTAATATTTCATTGAGTTATCGCACTAACAGTGATAAAATTGTTATTACAAGAGGTGGCAACAGAGATGCAGTGTCTCGTTTTCGGTGGCTTACCGCCGGTGGCTACCGCCAATTGGTGTGCATCAGTATCGGTAGACTAATTAATAGGTAAAATCGAAAAATGACTAATTAAGGGCCATAACTCCATCAAATTTTATCGGGCCAGGCTGGTTTTCGAACTCGTCCGAAATATTCTTGGCAAGTATGTCGATTCCAAATTTTAAACAAATCGGAGGACGTTTGTTGAAGTTATCGCGCTAACGAGCTAAAAATTCACGAAAAATGACAAATTAAGGGCCATAACTCTATCAAATTTTATTGGGCCAGGCTGGTTTTCGAACTCGTCCAGGATATTATTGGAAGACACTTATATACCAAATTTCAATCAAATCGGATAACGTTTGTTGAAGTTATCGCGCTAACAAGCTGAATTTCGTGAAAAATTACTAATTAAGAGCCATAACTCTATCAAATTTTATCGGACCTGGCCGGTTTTCGAACTAGACCGAGATATTCTTGGGAGACACCTATATACCAAATTTCAATAAAATCGGATAACGTTTGTTGAAGTTATCGCGCTAACGAGCTGAAAATTCAAAGGGCCATAACTCTGTAATAAATGTGCGGACGAACCCGATTTTTTGTCTGCAGCTTACGTGCATGGATATGTACTCACACACCCCATGCGTTTTTGGAAAAAAACTCGACTAAAAATAGACAAACTAAGACCCATAACTCCGGAAAAAAATTCGGACAAACCAGGTTTTTGAACTCGTCCGAGATATTGTTGCAAGAGACCCATATACCAAATATTGTTTAAATCGGTTAATATTTCATTGAGTTATCGCGCTAACGGTGATAACATTGCTAAAAATAGACAAAGTAAGACCCATAACTCCGCGAAAAACATTTGGACAAACCTGGTTTTCGAACTCGTCCGAGATATTGTTGCAGGAGACTCATATACCAAATATTGTTGTAATCAGTTAATATTTCATTGAGTTATCGCGCTATCGGTGACAAAATTGCTAAAAATAGACAAACTAAGGCCCATAACTCCGCGAAAAAAATTCGGACAAACCTGGTTTTCGAACTTGTCCGAGATATTGTTGCAGGAGACTCATATACCAAATATTGTTGAAATCGGTTAATATTTCATCGAGTTATCGCGCTATCGGTGATAAAATTGCTAAAAATAGACAAACTAAGGCCCATAACTCCGCGAAAATAATTCGGACAAACCTGGTTTTCGAACTCGTCCGAGATATTGTTGCAAGAGTCTCATATACCAAATATTGTTGAAATTGGTTAATATTTATGTGAGTTATCGCGCTATCGGTGAACAACTTAACTAAAAACCATCTAAGATGGATAACTCTTGTAAAAAAGTTCGGACGTGACCCATTTTCTACAGGCAGTAAATAGTCAATGGGAGCAACTGCCATACCAAAAAAAATTTTAATCCGTTCACAAATGTCAAAGTTATAAGGCATTCTTTAGAGACTTACTTGCGGAGCTGCCTCAAAGATTGTGAAATCTCTTTGTAAGTGTTCGTCTAGTTCTAATATGGCCGCCACATTACCACACCTATGTCAAGAAAAAAATACAGGATAAGTTAATATCAAATTTTTTACATATAAAATAATTAAAGAGTATTACACTGAAATATTATTTATGGTTGAAAGGTTCCTGATGGTTCTGAAGATTTCTTGTTAAAGACATATTATGCACTTGTTCGGATGCGTGAAACTAATAAGTTAGTATTCAAATGCTATGCCCACTGGAGGAATGTAACATTGTACTAACATTGCCGAAACTATGAAGCAAATCGACTGTACTACTCCATAGAAAATATCAACTGAACTATGCTCAATTGTAAATATTTACTTCTCGATTTGGGACACAACTATCGGCGATAAAGTGACGAAAACAATTTCGCCATCAAGAGTCACTGCATTTAATTAATAAATAAGAATGACGGTGTGTGTGTGTTGCCAATTTGGATAAAATATTTGTAAAAATTACTACTTTGAACAAGATTATTCTCCATTTCTATTTTATCACCCTACCATAGTGTTTCACACAGTCCTTCGAATTTGGAAAACGTAGGTGCGCGATATATCGCTCGGAGCTTTTGGAATTTGCGCGCGCCTTTTTTTGCGGGAGCACAATTCAAATTAACATGGATGAAATGATTACTGAATAAAGACAAACACAATTATAATGATACACACGTGTAATTCCAAGTGTGCCTTTGGCAACTTAAAGTGAAAACAGAAATAAAAACATATGTTTATATTGTAGTACAATATCTAGTCCACAATAATCCGATTATCTGGCAATCCAGGTGAATCTAATCACGGTAATGAGTCCACTTCCGCGTCTGAGAGCGCATGCTCACCAGACTCGCAGTCGCTTAAAACTTCAAACTCGGAAGTGGAATCGTTACCGCAATCAGATTCACCGGAATCCGACGAATCAACCGGGGCTCTCTTTCGTTTTGATATAGTCGGTATTTGAGGAGGCTCCAATGTCCATTTTTCGTTTTTCTCCGAGTCGAGAGATACTGGCTTCGAAGTATAGCTTCGAAGTATAGTTAAACTTAAAACCTAATCTATGCCAATAATATTCAAATGAATCGGCGAATCCCGCATGCCGAAACATCAAACGAGGCTGCCAAAGAATTGACACTGTTTTTTGCGGGAACTCGCACGTGCAGCAGTTGTGACGAGGTGTACCCCAATCATTGAGTGAGAAAGACGCCGGCGGCCGCTTTGATCTTTGTTATTATGTTCGTAATCAACGTCATCGCTACTGAGAAAGATACACGGTGAATAGTCTTGTCTGCGTTTAACCATTGATGTGCTGTTTGTTAAAATCTCGTTCACTGGCTGCAAATTCCGACGCGCGCATTTAAATTTTTCGGCGTGCGCATTTAATAACTCGCTGGTTTTTAGATCCGCGTGCGCCAAGGCGCGCAAGCGCAATTGCGCGCCTCAAAATCGAAGGACTGTTCACATCACTTTAAGAAAATCCACTGTATGTGTATTGATGTTGATGTTGAGGCACTCACAGTGGGTAAATGTGCAAAACAAATTTAAAATATCACCGCTAAGAAGAACATGGAGAAATATATAAACTGTGTTCTTATATTAACAATGTAAATCCATTTTTTCATGTATTTGTTGATCAAGCCTTGAAATAGTGTCTGTCATTTGCAGAATGAGGTCCCCAGAGGGTGAATTTAGTGATGCTACCCCGCATAGCAGGCTAGCATCACCAAATTCACCCTCTGGGGACCTCATTCTACTTACATCTCAGCAGAATGAGGTTCACAGAGGGTGAATTTTGTGATGCTAGCCCGCTATGCGGGGTAGCATCACTAAATTCACCCTCTGGGGACCTCACTCTGCAAATGACAGGCACACTATTTCAAGGCTTGTTGATGATAGTTATTTTACAGATTGTTATGTTATTTCACATGAACCCACTTAGAAAACTTCCCTTTAAGTGACATTATCACTCTTGCAGCAACAGAAAGATGCTGTCACATATTTATCTATACAGGATAAAGGAATAAGGAGAAGTGACTTCTTTCAATTTGAAAATCCAGGTAGATCCTGGATTCTTTTTTTTTAACTATATCTGTCTTAAGGAAAGCAACTAAAAATAGATCAAAGTATGGCCAAATAAATAATGAGAGGTTGATTATGTTCATCAGATGTTTAACCCACACCTTCAACCATACTGACTACAACAATCAAAACCATCAATCTAGAACAGAATATATAACTGTTCTCAAAAGCGACGATACATGGCATAAAACCAGAATCTATCCACTTAAGCAAAACATTAATCGGGATGGGAATTATAACAATGATTCGGTTAAAAATATTTTATTATCACACAGGATATCATGTGTCTATTAAATAGGTGGATGGGATAAATATTCCTAAGCCTAAATATTTTTATTTGCAAATTCACCCAGGAATATTCCAACGGTTCAAACCTCAAAAACACGAATATCCACAGTTATAAATTTAGAGAGGTGTTTGTCGAAGATATAAATAGCTAAAACGAATTGGCAGAGATTCAATAGATTGCTTAGAAAATTGTCCATGCAAATATCTATATTCTATAGAATTATGTATAAATCATTAATTTCTTGGGGGGGGGGGGGGGGGGGGTAAAAATATCCTCATTCCCTCATTCAATTTTACATTTATATTTGCCTGAGAACACAGGTATTTATTTTTATGGCCTAATCAATCCAGATTGGTAAAAATAGCTCAAATTTGAATTTACTCACCGGTAGCAGTAGTTAGGTGCTGACCACACCGTCAATACTGTTTCATTAAAGTGCCATTTATACCCCTCCATCACTAACTGGTGGGCTCTGCATATCAAGTCTATATCATTGGAGGCATTGAATTGACTAACAACATCGTTACCGAAGAGATAACCAGCACCTCGAGGACTCACTCCCCAGCCCTGCATATCTGAAATGAGTCAAAGATAAAGTGATGAGTTTCACCTCACATGTAAAATATATATATATATATATATATTGAATGGCTGAAAGTTCAAACATAGTTATATATATAGTTAAGATGTTAATAAACATAAACACATTTTATTATTCTAATTAGTTCTATTGTGACATCGCTTCAGGGAGGTTGGTGTGTGACGTCGCGATTATATGATATAGTTTAGTTTCGGATTTAATTTGTTCCGAAACTTTTGTTCCATCTGTAACTGTTTGAACGTGTTGACTTCCATTATTTTGTGTATTGGGAAAATTCGGAAGGATCCATCCACACATTCATCAAGATGTTTACTTAATGGAATCATCCGTAATTCCGATTGTCTGATTTGTTGGTGGTGGATCCTTGTTCTTTCAACAAGGGAATATCCCGTCTGTCCAACATAGAATTCCTCACATCCAGACCATACTATGATATAAACTAAATTTCGGGTTTTGCAGTCCATGTTCTCATTAGGGCGGACAACATGCACATTCTTGAGGGTAAAGTGTGTCCCGGTGTACAGGTACGGACATGTTTTGCATTTGGAGTCGCCACATTTGGTGATCTCTTGTTCACGATTCTCACCGCTGTCAAACTTGGCCCGAGTTAAATCTTTTGTATATTCCAAGGCTGTCGTCTGCTCTGCAGTAGGTGATCATTATTTACCGGTTCTTTCATCTTTGGACTTTTATGAAGTACAGGTATTAATAATCTAGCATAACATTTGGATTGCGAGGATTGTGTGTAACCACAAAAGCAATTAGATCGGGGTCACTTTCTTTAGATTTATCTGTGCGGACTTCTATGAGAGGAATTTCCTTGGCTTCAGAAATACCATTATCAATTAGCTTTCTCGGGTATTCTTGTGCCAGTAGAAATGTCCTCAGTTCCTCCAGTTGGATATTTCTCTGCGTGATGTCATCCACAATGGTACAAACCCTCCGAGTGAGGGAATAAGGAACATTCCGTTTGGTATGTGATGGGTGACACGACTTAAATGTAAATACTGGTGCATGTCGGTAGGTTTATAGTAAATGTCCGTTATGATTTGCTCTTCTGTTTTTTTCACGAGGACATCCAGGAATGGCAATTCACTATGGTCGGTATCCATCGTAAATTGTATTGCCGGATTTAATGAATTCAGAATAGTGTGGAATTCCATCAAGTCCCCTTGAGTAGGGTCCCAAATAACGAAACAGTCATCAATGTACCTTTTCCATGAGTCTTTTATATGTGTTGCATACGACTCGTTGAAATTTCTTTCAATTTTCCAGCTAGATGAGTCATCGCTGTAATTCGATCTATTTCGATGTTCATTTCATCATGTTGTAGATTTCTTCATACTTTTGCTTCTTCATTGAAAGTAACTTCATATGGGTTTCAAAGCTATGAACTGCGAGTTCAAACCTTATTGCGGTTTGGTTGTCTGGTTCGGCTTCGATAATAGGTATGATGAAATTATCTGGAAGTATTGGGTCCTCACGCTGTATCCAAGTTTTGTAGATATCTAAGTATCTGTTGCATTTGAGAGCATTCCAGTAAGCTTGTTTCCACACATTAAGTTTGCGTCTCCTACTTATAATTTCTTTTCGTTTTCTGTAGGCTTCTTTCTCAAGTGTTATCATGTTTAATTCATTGAACATTTCCGGTCCAATGGCTTGTGACATTTCCCGTCCGTTTGGTTCTGCATTCTGCGCAGTTTGAATAAACATTCGGATGTCTGCACTCAGAGAGTTGTGTGCATCTTTTTCCTGGTTCGAACTGAGGACATTTCTACTGGCACAAGAATACCTGAGAAAGCTAATTGATAATGGTATTTCTGAAGCCAAGGAAATTCCTCTCATAGAATTATGCACAGATAAAACTAAAGAAAGCGACCCCGATCTAATTCCTTTTGTGGTTACACACAATCCTCGCAATCCAAATGTTATGCAAACGGCTAGATTATTAATACCTGTACTTCATAAAAGTCCAAAGATGAAAGAACCGGTAAAGAATGATCACCTACTGCAGAGCAGACGACAGCCTTGGAATATACAAAAGATTTTAACTCGGGCCAAGTTTGACAGCGGTGAAAATCGTGAACAAGAGATCACCAAATGTGGCGACTCCAAATGCTAAACATGTCGCTACCTGTACACCGGGCACACTTACCCTCAAGAATGGGCATGTTTCTGCCCTAATGAGAACATGGACTGCAAAACCCGAAATTTAGTTTATATCATAGTATGTTCTGGATGTGAGGAATTCTATGTTGGACAGATAGGAAATTCCCTTGTTGAAAGAACAAGGATCCACCGCCAACAAATCAGACAAACGGAATTACGGGTGATTCCATTAAGTATTTTTTATTTTATGATGTGGCTTAATTCGAAAGATATCTTAATCTGGCCAGTGATAACTAAATAAAACATGCATGAATACCAAAGAATTTGGTTTGGCCTAAGTTACTATAAAAAATGGCCACACAAATTTAGGAATGGCCCCTGGTGAGAGTGCTGGTTTAGTGTATCACAATATTTATCGTATCATTGACCATGAATCGCGATCCAAATAGTGTTGCAATAAATTTGTATCATTACAGCCCTAGCTACATTCAATTCAACTATCCTAAAATCAAGATAAGTAATGCAGTAATTGCTTATAACTTTTCAACAAGTATGGTAGCATTATATCATTATGTTTAACATTATTTTGTAGTTACAATAAGTTGAGTTAGGAATTAAGGTTACATAACAGTTTCTCAAATTAGGGGAAAATACTCATCAGAGTTCCTAATATTGTCTTATGGTTTTTGGGTTCAATATGGACACCTGGGTTGAACATCACCAATCTAATCCTAAGTCTCCCATGCAGTTGAGGCCTAAGCAGTATGAGGTTCACAGAGGGTGAATTTGGTGACGCATCACTAAATTCATCATCTGGGGACCTTATTCTGTGAATATCGGACACACTATTTTCAGGCTTGATGAAGCTATAAAAATAAGTTTGAATTACCTTCAGGATCTGACCATAGTAAATCACACATGGGACCATCGTGTGGCACTTCTTGTTTTCTATCAATGGCTCGAATCTGATCGAGTGTTTGTATGGATGGTGATAAACCACCATGGACACAAAATATCTGCAAAATAAGTATGTTTTTAATAGAACGCATTAACACGTTGAGTGCCAGCTCCCATTCAATTACATGCAAAAAAATAAGAGATAATTCATAGTTGGCACTCAATGTGTTAAAGACAATGAATGATGATCACAATGGAGAAAATCACTTATAATTCAAATATTATATGAATGATAATTTCAATAGTATGGAGACATTAAATAATTATTTGAATAGAGTGTGTCTGTGTGAATAATTTGTAAAGTGGAAAGACAAGTGAATGTTAAGGTAAAAAGTACGGAGTAAGAAGATAGGCACGGTTTGAGTGCGTCTTGGGTGCAAAATAAACTTTGTCCAACAAGAAAGTGAACCTTGTGAAAAATATTTTCAGCAACTTAAACCCAACAGTGTATATATTTTGAAATGAAATGAAGAGGTTAGATTAGATTAGATTAGATTTATTTTGATAGTTCAGGTTATACATGTGTACATGAATACATACTATGGGTATGTTTACAAGTTGAATCAATATAATACACAACAGTATATATATTATAATTATAATAGTTTATATTAAATATAAATATGTTTATGTTGGGTTCTGATGAGACAGTTCGAGTTCAGACTGTGTAAATAATTGATATATAAGAGAATATATAATTTTTCTCAAGAATTAATTCATTTTATTTTATAGAGGTTGCCGTCAGAATATAAGGTAAATTATGTGGCAGAAATCTGTATAAAAATAGAAATACTCATGTGACCTGAGACCATCATGGATAACGCAAAAAGTTCTCTAAATGAGAACTTAATTCCATTGCGGTCCCTGGTGGCTTTCGGCACATGGGCAGTGAGTGAAGTTTGAAACTTCGGAGCACAATGTATAAAAGTATTTAAAATATGAATTAAATTAAATAAAATGTTCAACAGGATGGTTTTATTGATGCTAACATTTATTTTTTTTATACATTTATTGAGTTTTGGGGATACTTCCCTATGTTATGAAAAGCAAATTTTCCATCGATGCTTAGCATATCAATACATCAATGAGCATCTCTAGGGCATGGCAAAATATGCCCGTGGTAATTTCAACAAAGGGCCATAACGAGTAATAACCCAAATTCGAACTTGACATGTTTCGAATTCGAACTTGACACATTTCATTCAGATTTACTAAAGTTATCATCCAGAAACGAAAATTGAGTACAAATTCCAACAAAAAGGGACGTAACTCTGGTGAAAATTAGCAGGCGGAACCTGAATTCGAACTTGACCTGTATTTTATGCTAGTAAACCCACATACAATTTCATTCCATTGAGTTTAGACTTACTAAAGTTATCATGTGGAAACGAAAAAAAGCAAATGGATGGACGGACAAACAAACTAATAACATAACACGTTCCGTTTTTTTTCAAACGGGCGTAATTTTAGCACAATGAAAATCAGTGCTGTGGAATAATTCAAGTGATAGTATACTCACTTTTCCATCTATAATTGCTGAAAGACTTAGATAGTCGAATATTTCTGTGCAGTACCTCCACACCGTCACTGATCCATATTTCCTGAGACATTCATCGTAGAACCCATATACTTGTGTTATCTGTCGACTCTCATGATTACCCCGAATTAATGTTATCCTATCAGGATATCGCACCTGCATGACAGATAATCACTGAATCAACATATGTATCTTGTACCAGAATATTATTATGTCAAAGACTCGAACCACATCTGTTTCAACAGAATCGAGAATAACTTCTTATTTCAAACATTTCCAAGAAAAAAACAAAAAGAGCGTGCAGATCTGCTTATGATCATTGTTACAGTGTAAGAATTCAGATGAATAATGAAGAAACAAACGGTTACTGATGGTGAGATTACAAAGTTACATCAAAATGTGGATGGCTTCAAACGTTGAAACGATCAGCAAATTAGTGCTATTATAACAAGTGTTTGCTACTGAGGGCTAAATTTATGTAAGATCCTTCATCCATACGAAAATAAATTGTCTCAAAATGTAAAATAATTTTGGAAGACCTTAAAGGGACCCAAGGCACTTGAAGTTGGTAAATGTGCAAAAAAATAAAAGCCTCTAAAAACATCATCACTAAGAAGAAAATGGAGAAATAGATCAACTTTGTTCTTATATGCATACTTGATAGTTCTCCAATAACGCTCTTTCATGTGTTGAAACCATTCTTAAGTAAACAGAACTGTTACAGTGATTTGTTAACAAACATCTCTAATTTTGTAGTAGGTTAAAATATTTTAGTCTGAAAATGATTTTTAGAATATTTTTCAATGCGTTGACCTTTTACAATGTTTGCTCTAAAGACTTGATTAAACTTTGGTATCTTCTTGGACTAATTGGGTTTTTATCAGTAATTCCACAGAAATGTTACATAATAATGGATTTAACATGCAAAATCTCATTATTGGAGAGTTATTATTAGTGAAAATAAGAATAAAGCCACCAACTAAAGACATTTATGTTATTTCCCATGAACCCTCTTCGAAGGCCTTGAGTACCTATAAATAGACACTAAAAAGTGTCTCTTTATTTCTATATCCTTAACCCTTTCATGATGGAAGCTGCACTGGTGCATCACTAAATATCCTGTGTCAGTGCATTCTCTTATTTATGCGAGTCTCCCATAGGGAGCCTTGCATATATTAGAGAATGCACTGGCTTACAAGGTCAAGCAAGACCATGTTTACAAATTGAATATGGTGTTACATAACTGTGCACGACTAATCAAGAATGTCTCACTATATTCCCACATAACACCTGTGATGAAAGATTTGCAAATGATGACTTGAATATCGTCGACAATACAAGTGTGCTATGGTTGTATATAAGTCGTTAAATCATAATATGCCTTCCTATATACAAGATGTGCTTATTGTGAGTACTGGTCGTTTCACTCGATCCACTGCCAGTGGATTATACTTGAAGGACATTGCCAAGACCAATGTTAAATATGGACGTAGGTGCTTTCAAAAAACATGTATTGATGTGTGGAACTGCTTGCCATATGCTATACAAAGATTGGACGATGTCAAGGACTTCCATACGGCTGTGAAGACTCATCTCTTCAAATTATGTTTTGAGATATATAACCAGATAGCTGTAAGTGGGTGGTGACAATCATAGGCATTACTTATTGTATTATATGTTTTGTGGGATTTTCCTATATTGTACGCGCATTGGAACTACATGTAATTGATTGTGGAATGCATTTGAAATGAATTTTATAATAATAATAATAATAATAATGTAAATATTGTTAGGCCAATGCATTCTCTTATATATGCAAGGCTCCATATGGGAGCCTCGCATATAAGGGAATGCATTGACACAGAGTTTTCGCAAAATTTCAGGAAGCTCTAGTCATTGAAGTGTTAAATGTAGAGTATTTTTCTTTTGGATTTAAAATTTTATAAATTCAGCAGTAAACTATTAATAACTTACTTTTAAAGCTATTAATAGGAGAAATGTCTCCACACTGTAAAATCCTCTATCAACAAAATCACCCATGAATAAATAATTTGTGTCTGGAACATCACCGCCAACTTTGAATAATTCTTTGAGGTCATAGAACTGACCATGAATATCTCCACATACCTACAATCAAAGATTAAGATATATTTAGGCTAAAAACAACAAGAACAACTTATGAGTAAACAAGGTAAAACACACATTTTTTTTTAGATAGGAATGATACGAGGTCCCCCGTAATCCCAGCTTAGTCACTCTGAAGCTAGGTAACACATTGCGATCACCGTGGTTTCGGCCTGGTCTAGACTATAGTTTATCCGAAGCCTGGTCCAGACCAGAGACCAGAATTCGACTGATTATGTCTACATCAGATTATCCATATATCTTTAAATTCTCTTCTATCAGAAACATTACTATCTAATTCTCCCTTTTTCTCCCACTGATCTGATATAAATTTTTCTAATACCAACTGTATTACTAATACCAGCTCTTAGTCTCAGTTAAACTGTTTATTCCATAAAACTTAATATCGACACACCTATCGAACGAGCCCACTGCGTGAGTTAAATGCGAGACAAAAAACAAATAAACGCCAACTGTGAACTTCAAATTGTCTGAAATACATCGCACTTAATACAAGCACTCACGTTATGGGCTCGGTCACACCATAACCGGAGACGACACATATAAGCTATCAGCTTGCTGTCGAATCCCCTCCATACCATAACTTGTTATTATATTGTAATTACTTTATGAATTATATGGATTAAATATTGTTTACATCAACGTCAGTCATCAATATGGGCCATTCTCTCCTTCAGTGATAACTCACAGGATGGTAAAATAAGGTTAAATTCCACAAGATGTGACAAACCCCAATCTAATAAATTTAGTGTTCCATAACTCAAATAGTTTGACATAATTTACGCTGGTATATAGTGCCGGCAAAATCAACAGCACGATTTTAAAATTGGTCATTGGGCGGAGTTGGAACAAAAAACATAGGCAAATGCAGCTTCCTTGAAATAAATAGGCCTACATGTAAGTTCATTTATATTAATCTCAATAAATCTCTTCTTTTTAAATGGTGCCCTGTCAGTTGTTTTTGCAGTCTGTATACTCAGATGCACTTGTATAAGCGCATTGTTCAAAGAGGTATTCATGACAGAGAGTGAAAACTGTGGCATATAACAAACATCAAAGAATTCAAATGCCAACAAATAAGACAACCTGTCCAAGTTGACATCTGGGAACTGCGATTCACGAAAGCATGAATGCTCCAACTGATTTCCAGTAATTCAGCTACTTATAGATTAACATTTCATCTTAACCCTTTACCCAACAAAACGGCCAAAACCGGCCAAATAAAGCTTCAACAGCCTAAAATATCTTGGGTCTGTCTCAATAGAACCATACAAATATGGATATCATTGAAACCGGCTCCTTGACCACATTGTGATAGTTACAGTTATGCCCTGTGCCAATGCATTCTCTTATATATGCGAGTCGACCATAGGTCGCCTCGCATATATAAGAGAATGCACTGGCCTAAACACTTTTTACCATTTTTTCTTACATTCTTTAACAATTTTATAATTTTTAATGTGTTAAGCCAATGCATTCTCTTATATATGCGAGGCGACCTATGGTCGACTCGCATATATAAGAGAATGCATTGGCACAGGGCCCTTCTGTTGGGTAAAGGGTTAATAGTGATCTACTTAGAAAGCTATCAATTCAGAGAAACAGTTGTCTAGAACAAGCTAACATTCCTGTTAGGAAAATAAGCAATTGAGAAATATGGACTGTTTAGAAAACTAGCAATAATTTGTAATGCAATTCTAATGGGCTCAAATATATATACACGGAGTACATCGTCGTTCAAATCCCGGTTACTGAAATGGCTGTCAAATATATCAAAGACAGGGGTTTTTATTAGTTTAATTCTTTGTATACAAACATTAAACAATTGTCATACAACAACAAACGTATACACATTCTAGCGAGTTATACAGAGATGAACATCCAAGCATACAACCCTTTCGTTGTCGCTATATCAATGTATAGAGTCCTTATGAAGACTCAGCATGATTTTAGGTACCGTAAGTAAAATTATGATTTTAGGTAAGTAAAACTACGAGACGTGTGGTATCGTGACCTCTGTATCGCAATAAACATTGATACACCCATGCTCTTGGGATCCAAATAAACATGGGGGGGGGGTGTGGAAAAATAGTATGTGGGGAAATGTCCTCAAAATTAAATAATCGCGCAGGGGTGAAATAATGGGGTCATTTTGCAACATAATCTTTGTTTAGCCCTATAATAACCAAGAGAAGATGAGTTGGCCCTTGTCTGATTCTTAATAATCATTTTACATCACATTGAAGTGGTTCTTATATGCAGTCATTTGGAGTGAGATAAAACAAATTATAGGGACCCAAATAAGCAGCATATAGGGGGATTTTTATTTGAAATTTATCCCTTTACCCAACAAACCGGCCAAAACCGGCCAAATAAAGCTTCAACAGCCTAAATTATCTTGGGTCTGTCTCAATAAAACCATACAAATATGGATATCATTGGAACCGGCTCATTGACCACATTGTGATGGTTACAGTTATGCCCTGTGCGAATGCATTCTCTTATATATGCGAGTCGACCATAGGTCGCCTCGCATATATAAGAGAATGCATTCGCACAGGGCATAACTTTTTACCATTTTTTCTTACATTCTTTAACAATTTTATAATTTGTAATGTGTTAAGCCAATGCATTCTCTTATATATGCGAGGCGACCTATGGTCGACTCGCATATATAAGAGAATGCATTGGCACAGGGCCCTTCTGTTGGGTAAAGGGTTAATAGAGAGTACCCGTATGTTTCTTTGTATCCCGAGAGTACCCCGTATCGTTACACCCCTATTATTAGTTTGCAACAAAATTTACATACCTTCAAGCCTTTCAATAAAACTTGCTAACAGATATATATAGAATATATATGTGTCATATGTTGTAACAAGAGCTAAGCTGGGCATGGCAAAAAAATATGCCCAGTGTGCTTTTATGAACTGTACACAAACAAACAATGGCAGTGACAAATAATTGTAGTAACCTCAAATATTGAAAATTCTAAATCGAAAAGAGCCACAAGTCAGTTAAAAATATTCGGATTGAACTCATATTCGAACTTGACCTGTATTTTGGTCTGGAAAACTCGCATACCAAATTTGGTTCTGATAAAATAAACCAAACTAAAGTTATCATCCGGAAACCTCAAATATTGAAAATTCTATGTTGAAAAGAGCCATACACTAAGTCAGTAAAAAATATTCGGACTGAACCCATAATCGAACTTGATCCGGAAACCTCAAATATAGAAAATTCTAAGTCCAAAAGAGCCATACATACATGTAAGTCAGTACAAAATAATCGGAACGAACCCAAATTCGAACAAAATTTCAGAAATGGTTTTGTAGTAAGCCAATAGGTAAACAAAATCAAGTCTTACTGTAACAGGAGAGTCTACTCGTTGGACGTTGCTTTCTTCTATTAGAATTTCCCTCGCTTTCGAGCACAGTGATTTGACTTCACTTTCTTTGATGATTTCACATCTCCTAAGCTGTTCAATTTGCCTGGAAGATAAGAATCATGAAGCTTAACCCTTTCTAAATGATTGCTTTGTTCATTAAAGTTAAATTCTTGTCAAACTTGTCCAAAATACACATGCATACACAAGGAACTGCATATTAAGGATGGATTATCTCTTTAAACAATTTTTTTAGACAGTTTCCTGGGTATGAAATAATACGTACAAATATGTGCTGGAAATCCATGCACAGAAAAGATTCTATCATTTAATATTGATTTTATTTCGATATTATTTTATTCAATTAATGGGACACCTCTTTGTTCTATAAATAGAACTTTCAGATAGAGGTCTCCAGCGTGGTGCTCTGAACTAAAGCGAGCTGCAAGATGCCTCTGATTGATTGTAACTATTGTAATATTAAGTGTGAATCAAGTAGATAAGACCTAGATTGTATCATATGCATCTTTTCAATGATTAATATTACTGAAAATACAACAAAATCTCAAATGAAAAAGACGGTCGTAAATATCAGGGACCATTACTCTTGGGCTCCAAATAAAAGTGCAGGCCCAAATAATAGTGCAGGGGGTAAATTCCATTGAAAGTTAAAACACGTGCAGACACAAATAATAGTGCAGGGGGAACTCTGAGCAAAACATCAACATATTAACTGTGGTTAAACAAAGTATTTGTATTGTACTAGTAGGTCAAGTATAGGAATCAAGACATTATGTGCCATGTGGTGTTTATTCAATATTTAAATGTTCACATGTATGTCATATACATGTACATGCATAAAGTTATACCGGTAAGCTCAACATTTTGATATCGGAATCATATAGAAATCTTGAGTTTGTGTTGATTTCAATTTTCATAGCATCAAAATTAATAAACGTGCAGACCCAAATAAGCACTGTGCAAGGGGGAAATTACCCAAGAAAATAATAAACGTGCATGCATGTTTATTTGGAGCCCAAGCGTATTGAACAGCACGGAGTTATTTTAAACAAAACAAATTCCATACAAAATCAATATTAATTGATAGACGCATTTCCGGACATGGGTCTTCGATTCGTATATATAATATTTCATATTCAGGAAACTATATAGCTCTTGTTGCAGAAGAGATAATCCACCTTTAACAATCTGTTACTTATACAATTACCAATGAAGCCTTTTACAAGGTGACATTATTGACATGCTTTGGGAAAGTTTTCGTTAATGCAAAGTAACAACAATAAATCACAGAAGTTGATTGAATAACACTTACATGTAACACACATTATCTAATAATAAATTGTGAAACAACGCATCAAATTCAAGACACTTGCAGAAACAGATCAAAATATATAAATACCTTCTATATTATTTGACATATTATAATGAAATGAATTGAGTTTAGTTTTTACTATTCATTATCAATATAAATGACTTGCAAGCCATAAAGTGAAATACTAGTATATTGCAATTTGCTATATGCTGATGACGCCAAGTTGTATAGAGAAATAAAAAGCTGCTAGTCCAAACTCCTCCTGATTAAGGTGGTTTTATCTGACTGGTGGATTTTTAGAAATGAAAACTTTGTTTCTGGCAACATGCATGGAATCAAACTTTGCTTCCAACTGTCTATGTCCTTAATATATTTGATTAGATACCGAATATTAATCAGCAAATTATAAGTAAAAAAAAGGGGCATAACTCTGAAAGAAATGGTCAAAAATTTCAAGTAAAATATTAGCCACATCAGATCCGATGTTTCTATTGTATGTTTTCAGCAATAATGGTACAAAGATGCCTTGAAATAACTGTTGAAATGGAAATATCTCTGTTGTTGTTAGAAATGGTTCCGTGAAGAGATAGAGCATTTTTAAAGAGAAATGAACATTAACGATTAAATAAAAGGTCGCCGACCACGTGTCCCCCGAAAAGATGGCTTTTTCGCAAGGATAGCTTTTTTTTTTAACCATGTCAAAATTCATTGGACTGTGACCAAATTCAAACTTGGCCTTTGTCTTCTGAAATTGGAACCACATACCAAATATCAAGAGATTTAGTTGAATTTAAAAAACAATCAATTAACTTAAAGTAAAGTTATCTTCAGGAAACCCAAATAATCGACAAATTCTAAGTCTACAAAGACATATGCTGACCCTCTCAGGCAAAAAATGTATCTTCAAATCTTTCATCCTCTCAAATTTTAATAACTGCCCTCTTACCTGGCATTTCTGCAGTGTGTCTTCTACCGACAGGCTGGAGAAAATGCAGGAGAGAGCCTTTCGTTTTATCTATAACGACTATACATCTGATTATGACTTTCTCCTAAAGCTTGCAAACTGTGAGCATCTACATCTCCAAAGACTCAGACTTATGGCACTCACAGTTTTCAAAATACTAAAGAAGGACATTAGTACTCCTTCCTATTTAGACCTCCTGGTGAAACTTAAACATAGTTCATACTCTTTTAGAAATTCTGAGACTGGAACTGCCATCACCTGATACTACTACTTTCGGTTTAAGCTCGTTTAGATTCATGGCACCTAAAGTGTGGAATTCTCTTCCAGAGTCATGCAGAACCGCAGAGACGATGAAAGACTTTGAATGTGTGTTAGAAAACTGGAATGGTTTTAAATGTAAATGCAGTGCCTGTAGGGTATCCTAATTATATGTATGTTTGTATTTTAATCATCACTTTCTGGTCTGGTATCTCTGAATGGAACAAAACGTGTTATCCAGGAATGAAATATGGACTTGTTGTGCACATTACTGTGCTGTATATGAATAATATACATATTTGTGTCTTACGCTTTTGATCGAGTCAGGGCTACCTGTCCTCAGAGATTTTATTCGTCTTTTACAATGTTTTAGCTAATATACATGTAATTTATTTTTCAGATAGGTTGTGTTTTATTCACGTTACTGTTTATGTAAAATACAGCACATATTCATTATTTTACAAGTCAGTTAAGAGCTCAATGCTCATGTTTGTAATTTAAAATGCCTGACTTTATAAATAAAGCTTTTGAACTTTGAACAAGACAATAACTCGGGCAAAAATGGGCGGAGCAAACCCATTCGAACTTGACCTTTATTTGGAGCTGATAACCTCACATACCAAATTTGGTTCAGATCCAATCACACAAACTAATGTTATCATCCGGAGACCTCAAATTGCCAAAATCTAAGTCACAAAGGGGGCCATAACTCCCGCAAAAATGGGTGAACCGCACACATAATTGAATTTGACCTGTATTTTGAGCCCATAAACTCCCATGCCAAATTTTATTCGATAGCCCAAAATAAAGTTCTCATCCGGAAACTTTCTGCATGGACACACGGATGGACACCGGCTATTTTAATCGTCCCCCAAAACAAAATTTCGGGGGACAATGAATTAAATGTAAAACATTCTTACCTATCTAAGTCACTCAGATCCTCCATCGCAAATTACATTCAAGTTCTGAAAAGAAAGACAATGTTATTGTATACAGGTTAATTAGATCATCTTACGCATAGTCTAAGAAATTATATATACTATACTACAGCAGAGACAAATTACTGCTCAGAGATTTTTTTTTAGCAGAAAATAATAACACCAATGTCCATCTTCCCTCAAAATTTGTAGTAATGGATTAACAAGAATGCTGAACCACCAGAAATATTTATTTATTCACCACAAATCTCCAGAAATGGCACCAAATGAAATAAGTAGGATCCCAAGAAATGTACAAATTTTATCAGCATTCCTGTATTTACTGAAAATGCCAGTATACATGTAGATTGATGGAAAGATAAATATAAGTAAACATATAAATGATGGAGATGCATGCATTTACAATGGGATATTTAGAGTGGGTATATGATAACTTTGTTATTTTCGATAGTTTTTGCTTGAAATTTATAAATACATCAGGGATATAATCCGATATATACTCCTCCCAGAAGGTTAAACAAAATGTTTAAGTAATTTTATTGATTTTATGTGACAAAATAGTAATAAAAAATTCAGAGAACTGCTCTAATTCCTCATTTTTTGCAGCGTTAGAAAAAGCCTGATAAAAATAGTTCTATTAAATTTTTTTACACAAAATTCTCAGAGAATATAGGGTAAACATAGCTTAGGTATATAGAGAATCTCCGACTCGTTAAGTTGGGATATATAATTTTATGAAACGAGTTTGATAAATTTGATTCACATCGAGTCATAGACGAGTTGTGAATCAAATTTATGAAACGAATCAAAAACTTAGCGAGTTGAACAACTTGTATATCACATGAAAAACACTAGAGCTTTATGCCTTTTTAACATATCAAAATCCTTAGAAGTTGCAAAATGCATACAGCATTGGCTGAGACGCTTCACAACCATATATGACAGTGTTGCGTGCTCTGGGGCCTTGGCGTTGGTGGTTATCTCGACTGTATTTTGTTGCATTGACGGTTACACCGACCACTTTATATTGTGTTGATGGTTACCTCGACCGCATTGAAAATTACAACCGTGTTGGAGTAACGTTACAACCAAGTTGCGTTAAAAATAGAACCGTGTTGATGGTCAGTTTTCAATGCGGTTTCACAGCAGTTCCAATGAGGTCGACAGGGACACTTATTTTGAGAATATGTCACGTGTAACAGAAACAAGGATTCAAGAACTCATTCTTTCCAAATACACTCAAGGACTGGAATACTCTGGAGGCAGACAAAAAGCGTACCTTGCAAACTACACTGGACTGAGATGCAGCAGGGGAAAAAATCATCGTAAAATCGCATCCCACGCACTTAATTGTTAAACATCCGAACGAATCGTGCGTTGAAACAAATACGCATATATGATAAATTCATGACTGCTCTCCGGACAACAAGAGAGTGAGAAGACAATATGCAACATTTTGATTAACCTACCAACGTTAACTGAGCACCTATTCACATTGAAAACGGTCTCTCGGACAAAATTATCAACAATGTGAAAATACTACAAAATATATTCATCTCCACAGAAGTCTACATTCACAAAGAAAGAGAGGAAGCGGAGCACTAGAACGTGTCCATAACTGAGTAACATTAATACTATAAAGTATAACTTTAAAGTTGAACTAGATTGGTTCAAGGCAAGACTGCCAAGAGACACCCGACACTCACCAGGTCGCACTCACGGTGACTGAAATTAGTGAGACGCTGACAAGTCGGATGAGTCGATATTTTGAGGGAAGATTTGCTGTTAATAACAGAACTTTGATGTCCTACTGTAGAAAAACATAGTGTAGGAAATAATTTAATACGCATTCGTTGTAACAGTATAAAATTATATCTTATAGGATAAGAGTTATCAAAGTATAAAGTTACCTTGATTTTTTTTATTGAAATTTTCTGTGAGTGAGAATGTAAAAGTCTCGTTGTTTCTCGTTCTATCAAATTAAAAAATATACACGTAAAAATTATTATTTTTTCTGAGTCATTCAATGTTGATTACTTCAACAAATTTATAGTCTTTTTAATGGAAATATAATAAAATTTCATCATATTAAACAATCATCGCTCACGCGATTACTGGGTGACGAGATTTCAGAAAAGGCGTTGAAGTCAATTAAAGTCGCCCTTTCACTTATTCGGACCACTTCGTGCTTCGGTCAATTTTACGGAATGTTATAAGGTTAATGAATGATTGGGATTTGGCTGTAATAACATTATCTCAGAACAGTGAACTCAATCTTGACTTTCGAGTCACTGCTATCAGCTATTAAGCTATATATTCAACTATTATAATAGTTGACAAAATTATTTTGAAATTAGATACCCGGTACACAAATCGAGAGACTATCTTTAGATTTTTTTTTTAGAGTATAGATTATTTATTGGTAATGATACATATCTATACAATTTTATACAAAAGTTGACACATGTATGCAAATTGAATTCGCAATATTAAATAATTATGGATGGAACTGCGGTCGACATTAACATATATCTGTAAGTGAGTGATAAAATGAGGTCACTATTTTGATGTAGGCCTATATAATCAAAAAGAGATTTAACCAATAAAGTTTTAAGATGGTTATAGTCGGTGGTATTAATATTAATAAATTTTATTATTAATACTGGTCAGCCTCTATAATGAAATATATCATTACCAGGGATAACATTTAAAGAAGAACAACAAAATCCCTCAGGATGGGTTTAATTACGAAGACTGTTGGAGACAGATCAGAAACCAATATTAGGTACACACATATATATGTATCACATTACTGTGAAAATGTGTGTGCTTTATAGGACAATTTTGATCCTAACAACATGAAAGTATCAGAATACCAGTCTTGAAATAAAAAAAAATTCAAATCAGAGAAGATTTAACAGGCGGCAATTGGAAATATTATTTTATCAATTTCTGATATATATATACAAGCCTAGATCATTGTGCAGGATAGATAGAAATCCACAATTTCTAACTGTATTTCCTTATTAGTCTGTCAACCAGCTCATTATAAATATACCTAGCATTATATTCCATATTTTGTTCGCGTGTCTATACTTGATCAATGTTGTTATACTGAAATTAATGACAAGCAGACTTGGGTACATTAGGTGCTGTGGGAGTAACATATTTCGTCTACTGAGTTGATAGAGATGGTATGTAAACAATTAACTGATAAACTCGATGCACTGATAGTGAAATGTTATTTTTTTTAGCCATTGATATTGTCACATTAATGTTTGAGACAGTGTTAATTGGTTTATCTGTTTCCATGCATGCACACACGCTATTTAGGCTTAACGGTCTTATAGTTACCACATCAGGAAAAGTAGATCGATTTATTTCAGTTTTACATTTTTCGACGCTTTGAACAGGTTTATGTTTACAAGACTGCTCTGCACGATGCATTGGTCAGTGGTTTATAGGCGTGCGCACGGGAATGATGCTAAGGGGTTCCAACTGGGGGGGGGGGGTGTGAGACCATAACATTTCCAACTATATAGGATTTGGTCTAATAAAATTTCCAACTATATAGGATTTGGTTTTGAGTAATGCAAAATTCCAATACTGGCTTAATGCTTTATAATTTGGGTTGTTCTTTTTAAGAGTATGGACTGTGTGAATAAAGGAACCAGTAACAAGAATGACAATTTATGACATAGCATTGATCCATGTTTTATGTATTGAGTACACTGTGCATGTATGCATAAAACATGATATTAATTAGAATATGGTTGAGGAACGAATACGAGTTACATTTATTATTATTCCAAGGAGTCACAAGTTATAACTCACACAATGGTAATAAGTATGGAAATATGGCATACGTTGATCAAATAGTCTCGGGAAACGCTAAAATTATATAAGAAATCTCATTTGGGGCCAAACTTGGGTACCAAACTGCTGCAAGCCTGCAGCTAATCTACACGGCAAATATTAATATTGTAATTTTAGCGAGAATACTGGACAAAATTCAGATAACGACATGGGCACTGCCATCAATTGTTTCCCCCGAACATTTTGGATGATTGTTGTAACCAACCGCGTCCGTGCGGGCATTATCGGTCCGTCCTGGCAGATATATCATACACAGGCTGTTGTATGATCTGAAGACTGAAAGAAGTTTGGTATGGAGTGTTCAATCGTGTTTTTTTCCCCGGAATTTCTTTTCTGGAGTTATTCATCTTGTTTATCTGGAACTGTTTTATTTTTGTCCGTCCGAGCAGATATCTCCACCACCGGTTGACGAATCTCAATGAAATTTATTATGGATGCTCACTACTATGTGGGCAATAAATTGAGTGTTCAGTAGTGTTTTTTCGTTCGGTTTTCCGTTCTAGAGTAATTCATCTTTGTTTATTTAGAAGTGTTAATTGATTTTTTGTATTTGTCCGTATCTCCAGCACTAGAGACTGATATCAATGAAAGTTGGTATATATGGCTTATAAATGCATGATGGCCAAATTGAGTGTTCAATCGTTTTGTTCATGTTTTCCGTTCTTTATCTTTGTTTATATGGAAATGTTGGGTTTATCTCCCTCGTCCGAGCAGTTATCTCAACCATACTTTGTCGGTTCGAATTTGCTACCGTGGGGTATGCCAGCACCGCCGGTGCAGTTTTGTTTTGTTTTGATTTACAAGTTTGTTTTTGTTTTGTTTTTTTGTTTTGTGACCTCGTGCATATGCAGGGCCCGATCGCGAGACCATTCGTTGATTTGATTTTTGTATTGCCAATGAAATGTAAAGTAACACAATTTATTACATAATAACCACAAATGATTGTATACACTGGGTGGAAATATTGGTTACATGATGGGTAGTTGCCATGAAATGTTTTCTGAGCTTTTCTTTCTTTTTTATCCCTTGAATTTTTCATAATCTAGTCAAGGATGAGTCGGGAAACTTTCATTTGCATGGTGTCGATGGATTATCTGCGTTTATTTTACCGAGTGACAGATTGAGGCAGGACTGGTATCCAAACTTTATATCTCCTGTGTGGATTTGTGTGTGTCTCATATATGTATATGTATAGTCTATAATTTGTCGATTAGTGAATTTTGATATATGTAATGCGACATGGTCTTTTTCATATAACTTGATCAATATTTCCTCAAAAATTAAACGTACTTACACAAAATTTCTAAGTAATGATTAACTCCCATATACAAAATATATTTTTTGCTCTCTAATCTGGACAGCACATTCTTTCTGAAACAGACTCCTTTATTAACTATTCCATACAAATCCGATATTCAGTCCTATTTTTAAGTTGTATTCACTAAATCTATTAAATGGCAATAAAACACAAGCCATCTAATCCCCCAAAACAATAAACTAATTACTTTTTACTAATATAGTAGTGATCATTTCTCATCATCTAATAGTACGACGGCGTAAAATAGGGTATTTTATGTAAATTTTAGGCATAACATATGACCATCCTGGAAAGAGTGGAAGAGTGCTCCAAAATTGAAATTTTTTCTGATATAATCCTATAGTCAATGAATAAAATTCACAAAACAGAAAATATTTAATAAATATAAATTGAACATCATAAATTTATCATCATCGATTTCAACCTTTTGCAGACTTGAAAACATCACATGACAACTATCCATCATGTAACAAATATTTCAATCCAATGTACAATTATTTGTGGTAATAATGTAAGATTCAATTGTGTTACATATAATTATTTTTTATTTCATTACCAATAACAAAATTCATATATTTAAGTCAAATTCTGTTGTGTGTATATATATCGAACCGTGACCAAAATCGAACTTGGCCTGCGTCTTCTCATATGTGAGACACGGACCAAATATCAAGAAATTGTGTTTAACATTTCTCAAGTTAACGTCCGGACAAGGAATGGGACGTCTAGACGCGTCAGATAATTGTACGCACGCGGTACGACGGACAGACGGACGGACGGACGGAACGATGAACGAGGTCAAGTTTGGGACTATAAAAAGATAAAAACAAACAAACAAAATAAAAACATTTAATAACTTGAATGCCCAAAACGATTATTATTATTTTTTTAATATATTTTTTTCAAGATAATTGTCCGAATTTTGAATAATGGGGCGATTGTGATCAGGCAGAAATAAACCGCTACCGCCAACGTGACCTACTTTCGGAGTAAACACTCGGTTTTGGAATTTTATTCATTTTAAACAATTTCGGCTGCGGGGATGGGGAATATTGAAACTGTTGGGCCCAATGAGGCACTTGTTATATCAGGTAATATAATATGTGGGAGTGTTATACGATTCTGGCTGCTGGATACAAAACATTAGCATTATTTTGACATCTGTGTTGATTGTTTTCGAAATCTCCAAGGCTGAACCGTAGTGAACGGACATGGAGTGATGAACTTGGCCTTGATCAAAGATGTAGTTATGATTCTGAGCTTATTGCAGTGATTCTGTGTCACGGTTCTTGGAAATTCATATCAAATCCACCAATAAATACATATTATCACAACAGTGTGTTGATCCGTGTTGTAGTATAAGTTAACGTTGATATGAGCAAATTGAGGTGGGGAGATTGAGATTGCTGGATGATTGATCAAACCACACTGTCCACGGCACAGGCCTTCCAAACAGTGATAATTGGGGAGTGACTAAAACTCAGAATGGGATGATGGGATGGGATGGTATTAGATGGGACGGTATTAGAAAACGCAGAACAGCGAAGATGGGACGGGACAAAAACCCGCTGTTTATCAATAATACAGCATGTAGCAGCACCAAAATGGTCTTATAAATATACTATAGTCGGTATTAAAACCACAGTTGTTGGAAACTTGTCAAAAAACCTGAAAAGAGATATCACCACCCCTACTTATTAATATAATTGACAAGTAGGGAAAGCTTCTGAGCCCACCCAATGTGACCCATCTCCCATCAAACCATGTCACCACTCGTTTCGTGTTCAATTGCAACAATAAAAACATTAATTTCAGAAAAGTATCACAACCTAGTGTTATAGGTGCCGTTTTTATCTGTTTTAGTACACTGCGGTTGTATATAATCTTCTATATATCATGATACTTGCGCGCATCCTGCTTTGTTATTTCAGCCTTTTGTGGGTTAACTGAAATTTGTGTCAGTGTGTGTGCGCGTGAGAGCGAGCATGAATGATTGTGTCACCTGCACACTGATTAGCACTCACCTGTGACTGGCAGGAAAATTAGCGTGGTCTGGGGGGCACTCAGTAATTAATATTTGAAATGGTCGGACGTATTATTTTGGATTACCAATTCTAGATATATTTTATGAAATGCAGATTTCATTTTATGGAGTATCTTTAATGGTTTTTAATACTGACTGCTGTGATATGATTATGTTGATGCCTTTATTTTAAATACACTTTATTAACCCTTTAATTTGTTGTTGGAGTTACTATATCTACGTTAAATCCAGCCGTACAACACTAGTAATAAAACATATATTTCTTTTCATGTTTACCGTAAGTGCAGTATAAAATTATCACTTTATAATTACTTTTATTGTATACAACTTCCCAAAACAACTGTGCAACTCTGGGCTGCCGATTTCACGAGTCGCCATCCGAGAGTCAAGGGCAGATAATTTCCAATGCTATTATTTGCGCTTGACTCTCGGATGGCGACTCGTGGAATCAGCGAGCCGCTATTGTTTGGGAAGTTGTATGCGATAAAAGTAATTATAAAGTGATAATTTTCTACTGCACTTACGGTAAACATGAAAAGAAATATATGTTTTATTACTAGGATGTGATACTTTTCTGAAATTAATGTTTTTATTGTTGCAATTGAACACGAAACGAGCGGTGACATGGTTTGTTGGGAGATGGGTGGGCTCAGTAGCTTTCCCTACTTGTCAATTATATTAATAAGTACTAAAGTAGGGGTGGTGACATCTCTTTTCGAGTTTTTTGACAAGTTTCCAACAACTGTGATTAAAACTAGTATTATAATTAAATAGAAATATGAATGCGGTGAATGATTTTGTTGTTTACATTTTCGTTCTGCAATTTCCTACGGTTGTTCTGTGTTTTACCGCTTCTGTCCTATCAGCGAAAAAAGTTGTTTTAATCTTGATTATGGTCAATAAAATGCTACAGTGATGTCGAGAAGATATTAATCTAACATTTTATGCAACAATATCACTGTGGGACGGGGAAATATGAATGTGGTGAATGATCTTGTTGTTTATATGTACATTTTCCTTCTGCAATTTCCTATGGTTGTTCTGCGTTTTACCGTTGCTTTCCCATCAACAAAAACAGTTGTTTTAATCTTGATTATGGCCAATAAAATGCAACACTGATGTTGAGAAGATATTAATCTCACATTTTGTGCAAAAATATCACCGTGGGATTTTTGTCCCGTCCCATCTGCGTTTTCTAATACCCTCCAATACCATCCCATCCCATCTAATACCGTCCCAATACCATCCCATCCCATCGTCCCATTCTGCGTTTTAGTCACTCCTGATAATTGAGTGATATTATATATATTTTAATTGATTAGTCCACATACCCTAAGATATGGGACAGGTATCCATCAAGAATTTGAATGAAATTTTGTCATATCGATCAAGAAAATGGGTTAAAGTCGATTTTACCATACAATGTACCATTAAACTGCAGGGTTGTTACTGGTCACTGGTGCCTCTATTTTTGAAGAAACGTATGCTGTTGGCAGAATCAATATATCTCACCTGTATCACGTCTGTTATTCAACAAATGTCACTTATTTTTTAGCCATGTTCTATTCCCAACGACCACAATATAATCACGTGATAAATGAATTGGAAATTGAAACGGTCGCTCTAAAGAAGTCCGCCGAAGACTGTTGAAGTCCGACGAAGACCAGTGGCTTAAAAAAATAAAAATTATGCTGGATTCCAATATCCAGTCGTTGAAATACTCAATCTGCTTTCGTTTGGCTGTAATTGTTTATTTCTTGTATCATTAATAACAAAGAACTAATTTTGTTTTACACCTACGGGACTTCACCG
Organism: Siphonodentalium dalli; assembly: GCA_032622095.1. Lineage (NCBI taxonomy): Eukaryota > Metazoa > Mollusca > Scaphopoda > Gadilida > Siphonodentaliidae > Siphonodentalium > Siphonodentalium dalli. The sequence goes on along the minus strand of CP136064.1, from coordinate 67,521,838 downwards.
CTATTCGTCAGCCTTCGCCGGTCTTCCTTTAGTGAGACCCAACATTGGTGACGTCATTCCTGGCTACTGAAGGGACCATGTCGAAGCCATCTTAGTCAAAATAATGGTGACAGGTCGAAATATACTATCTAAAACGACGGATAGTTCGAGAAGAGGGCATCCTACGACAATTTTGACAGCGGATTCATGTTTCTCTCATAATTAGAAGCACATGTTGGAGTATAAAATAGTGGTAAAATATAATATTTGAAAAGTTTTGAAACACTTTGAAAACTCTTGGGTCGATCTTAGTAAATTTCCAAACTTTTGGCTTCATACCTTCTCTTTCCTATAGAGAATATTGTATTTAAATTTTTATTTATTAAGATCTCAGTCACTGTTTATCAAACGAGCTGCCTACTGCCTACGGTAGCGAATTTGATCCGGCAATCTGCCCACCTCAATGAGACGTGGGCAGTTCTGGCAATATCATACAACTTCCCCGTCGTCGCTCAATGTTTCAAGTTTTCAAAGAAATATAACTCTAATATTCCCGTTATTTTGTAAAAAATCACCTTTACTAAATAACGGGCTCATTTCAAGAACACTATAGGAAATAAACCTGGCAGGGTGGGTGGACTTGGGGGAGGATGGCGGTACATTCTAACAAATGTAAGCCCAAAATTTACTTGACAGGGAAGTTGTGTGAGATTGCCGAGACGACACAGATCAACTCACTGCTGTGATAAAAGGTTTATTATATGACACCCAGTTTACAATAATAACCATTTAATTACAGATTTTTTCCACTTCAGCAATTTAATTTTCTTATTTTTATTGGATAAATAGTCCGTCATCATTAATTTTGCACATCTCAGCAATTTCCGTAGGAGTATGATCTGATTTGATTCGGGGAAATCCCGATTAATAGCCCAAAATACAGGTCAAGTTCAAACTTGGGTTCCACCCGTCAATTTTCATGAGAGTTATATGGACCTTGAATTACCACGAGTGTATTTTGCTATGTCCTAGCGAGCTCGCGATTTATATTTCTTTAGAGCTATCTCTCTTTGAAAAACTTGATGATGTCGGGGGAAGATATTAAACTTGGGTTGTGTATACACAGATTATATATTCCAGTGAAAATATCTACCCCATGACTTCAGTATAAGGGCCAAAATTGCTGGAAATTATTGACTTCTACCTCGGAGTGACCAATTTATTTATATATACTAGTATATATATAATAAATATAATTTAAAGCCTTGTTTGAAAATATTTTCAGGTGGTTGTTGTGGTGGATCTGGCAAGAAATATATAATTGGTGGATGGGGATGGGCATGGTGGTTAGTTACCGACTCTCAAAGGTAAGTTTTCAATGCATGAATGCCTAATTGTCCCCCGAAAAAAAAATTCAGGCCAAGTTCGAGTTTGGATTCTGTCTGCCATTTTGGCCAGAGTTATGAGGTTACTTTGAGGTTAACATGTATTTCGACTTTAAGAGTTTTTTTCAGATTTGGTCATTTGTATGCAGCTCAGTTATGAGACAATGCACAAGTACTTTATCCATTTATAATATACTTCGACAAATCCCCCGCTCCAAATGAAGCCACCGTTTGGGGGGACACTGGCTGAGCAGCATTTTTAGCTCAACTTTACTTTGTAAATTTTGAGTTATTGCCATGGGTTGGTGTCCGTCATCCATCCATCCATCCATCAACAATTTCCTTTCGTTCACCCTACAGGCCGCATCCCTCATGCAATCATCACCAATCTTCATATGGATCTGAGTGACCTCTAGATGGGACCCATTGATTTTTTCCAACATTTGTTAAAAAACATGGCCGCTGGCAACCATTTTGAATTTCAAATTTGAATCCATCAGCACACCCTGCAGCCCCCATTTATTGGAGATATGTTTTGAAAATTTACAGGCATGTTTAGGATCACCTCTAGATGGGAGCTATCGCATTTTAACAATTTTCGATGAAAAACATGGCCACCGGCAGCCATCTTGGATTTTACTCTTTGCATGACTAAATCCGTCGGCACACCCTACAATCCACATCCCTCATCCGATTATCATCAAACTTCATATGGATCTTCAGGGTGACATCTAGATGGGAGCCATTGATTTTTTTCCAAAATTTGATAAGAAACAATGCTGCCAGCAGCCATCTTGGATTTTACTCTTTGCATGACTAAATCTCTCAGCACACCCTACAGGCCACATCACTCATCCGATCATCACCAAACTTCATATGGATCTTCAGGGTGACCTCTAGATGGGAGCCATCAATTGTTTTCAAAATTTGGTAAAAAAACATTCTTGGGTTTAAAATTTGAATCCATCGGCTCAGCCCACAGCCCGCATTTAGTGGACAATTGTTAAGAAAATTTGCAGGCATGTTTAGGATCACCTCTAGATGGAAGCCATCGAATTTGAAATTTTTTTGATGAAAAACATGGCAGCCGGCAACTATCTTGGAATTTGCTCTTTACATGACTAAATCCTTTGGCACACCCTACAAACCACATCCCTCATCTGATCATCTGGCACCAAACTTTATATGGAGGAAATTCGTAGAATTGCATGACTAAATCCTTTGGCACACCCTACAGGCCATATCCCTCATCCGATCGTCACCAAACTTCATATGGATCCTCGGGGTGAACTCTACATGGGAACCATCGATTATTTCCGAAATTCGTTATAAAACATGGCTGCCAGCAATCATCTTGGATTTCAAATTTGAGTCCATTAGCACACTCTGCAGTGAAATGTTAGACATGAAAATAATTTCATCTACATGTGTACACAAAAAAGACCTTTCCTGTAAATTTTTTGTTTCCTTCTTCGTTATCATTCTATTCATTGCTCAGCAAAAAATAGACTTCTTCCCAAGTTGAGCTACAGTGTCATTGACACTATCATATTATGAAACTGGCTGAAAACATGATAATATAAAATCATTTTATGTATGACATTGAAATTTTTTGTACATACAATATGTGACCCGCCATATCAAATCCAGTTGTAAGTCGGGATTTTTTTTACCCTGTGCCAATGCATTCTCTTATATATGCGAGTCGACCATAGGTCGCCTCGCATATATAAGAGAATGCATTGGCCTAACAATTTTTTACAATTTTAATAATTTTTTCTTGTATTCTTTAACAATTTTATAATTTCACTCATACAGAGCACCAGACAAATATGAGCAGACTACACTCTTCTATATGCTTCTATATATGTGTGGGGCTCCCTGCAGGGTAATGGATGTTTTTTATTTTATGTCCTAAAAATTGTAAGAAACATTTATTTAAAAAAAATGATAAAAAATTGTTAGGCCAATGCATTCTCTTATATATGCGAGGCGACCTATAGTCGACTCGCATATATAAGAGAATGCATTGGCACAGGGTAAAAAAATCCCGACTTACGACTGGATTTGATATGGCGGGTCACATATATACTATTATCATGTCACCTGGTTGGATCGACCAATGAGGACGCTCCGTTGGTAGAAGCATATCAGGAGACATGGGGTCGTCATCTTTGTAGCCCGTCCCATATGGAATCCATATGGGACGAGCTAGGTTCCCATATGGGGTCGATGTCCGCCATTTTGTTTTTCATGGAACTCTGCCGCCTCGATATATTTTCGGTGTATTTTGGCACCAAGAAAAGGGATATCTGTCGGAAATCAAGTTCTGTTAATTTAAAGACATAGTACCATATACCAAAACCTGCATGTATTATATTTGAGAAATTCTAAACACTCATAAATTAACTATCAAACTCAAGTTTGTTGTCCTGCTTCTGGTGATTAGCCATTGACTCAATGCGTTGACGTTCAACGCCCATGACGCGTCACTGTGACGTTAGACAAGTTAATAGCCATAAACAAAAAAATTACTTACTGGCAGGTAATCAACTTCGTATAAGTAATTCAAATTCTCACACGGAAAACATGATATGTGGGTGACATGATAAAATCGTTACAGGGCTCGTTGTTGCCGGCTACGGTGACATATGAGGCTCAGCGAGATTAATATCGGGCTCGGCTAGCGCCTCGCCCGATATTAATCTCACTTCGCCTCATATGACACCGTATCCGGCAACAACTCGCCCTGTAACTTATATTAGTATATATTGTATGTACAAAAAATTTCAATAAATAAATAGCCTGTAAAGAGATAATTGTTAAATGATTGTGATCCTGGAGAATACAACTAAGCACTACCAGAATGTCCTACCATCTTTAGCTTAGGCCTCAACTGCTATGGAAGAGCTAGGATCAAAGTTCCCCACCCATTAGTCACCCTGATTATGCAATTTATCTTCTGCAAATTAGGGGATATGGAAACTGAACCGAAGGGAAAAACTAACTAAAAACAATGTTAATTTGAGAGTTGAGACTATAGATACTTTCCAGAAGATGAGGCCTAAGCAGAATGAGGTCCTCATTGGGTGAATTTGTGATGCCGGCCCTCTGTGCGGGATAGCATCACTAAATTAACCCTCTGGGGACCTCATTCAGCAAATGTCAGACACACTATATTCAGACTTGAGTAAATAAAATTCAATGAGACATTCCAATGATGAAAGCTGTGAGATATAACTAATAGAACTAACATATACTGATATACGTGTAACATGGATGTGTAGAATGTAGATACAAATACATGTACCATAGCATTATCCAAATTACAGGAATATGGTCCAAATATTGGTGCTGGGCGGTATTTAAGCATAAAAATACCACCGTAATCCTAAAATCACATCGCGGTATACCGTATTACCGATTATTTCAACTATTTCCTTAAAATCCTGTTGAGTAGTGATCATTTGAATGGGAATACATATAGCGTCGGCGGATTATTTATTTATAGACTCCATTGTATTTTGTTTTACGAATTACGATCATTGCTTTTGAAGTTAGAGGGTTTAATATAATAGCTTGATAACTTTGGTAGAAAATATATTCAGGTAAAACAATCTGCTAATAACAATATCGTACACTTCTAGATTATAGACCTATATGGGGAAAGTACAAGTAGATAAATCGGTGTTCCTACATTGAAATTATTTACTGGATTTTCCCCTTAACAGTCCCATTCCCCCGACCCCTAGCGGAAACACTGCCTAAATCAACAGCGAATTAAATGTTAATCACAGGGATATTTATTTTTATCCACTGAATTATCCAGCTGACAAATTTTTATTCCCACTTTTTATGACAAAATTTTTTCAGTGTGCAGATGTTTACTCCTGAATGATCAATGGTCATTTTATGTTGTGAAAGATGATTATTCATGATTAACCCTTTACCCAACAGAAGGGCCCTGTGCCAATGCATTCTCTTATATATGCGAGTCGACCATAGGTCGCCTCGCATATATAAGAGAATGCATTGGCTTAAGAAATTAAAAATTATAAAATTGTTAAAGAATGTAAGAAAAAATGGTAAAAAGTGTTAAAAAAAGATTTTTTTTAGGCCAATGCATTCTCTTATATATGCGAGGCGACCTATGGTCGACTCGCATATATAAGAGAATGCATTGGCACAGGGCATAACTGTAACCATCACAATGTGGTCAATGAGCCGGTTCCAATGATATCCATATTTGTATGGTTTTATTGAGACAGACCGAAGATAATTTAGGCTGTTGAAGCTTTATTTGGCCGGTTTTGGCCGGTTTATTGGGTAAAGGGTTAATTGATAAAGTAACAGACTGCTGTTTAACCCTTCAATTACTGGAGCTTCCTGATATTTTGCTAAAACCATGTGCCAATGCATTCTCTTATATATGCGAGTCTCCCATAGAGAGAATGTGCTGGCACAGGATCTTTAATGCTGTACCAGTACAGCTCATGAAGGCATTAAAAACACAAAAAGAATATTTTAATATTTTTTTGAAATCACAAGGAAAATATCTAATGCAAGTTGAATTGTGTCTAGCTAAATTTATGATCAGTAGTTCATCCACTGTCGAGTGGTATGATTATTTATTACCTTTATTTTCGGTGGGCAACAAAAAGGACCCAGCGGGCCATATTTTTATGAGGGGGCAAAACATTAATATTTTTGGCATAATAAATCAATCACGTTCCAAATCAAATGTTGACATTATTCTCACTCTTCCAGAATTTGTTTGGAGGTTATGACATTGAATCCTATCTGTGACTGTGTAGAGACTTCAGAAGGTGTGCCGGTAACTGTGACTGGAGTGGCACAAGTTAAAATAATACGGCACCAAGAAATTCTAAAAACAGCTTGCGAACAGTTTCTTGGAAAATCAAATAAAGAGGTTGAGAGTGTTGTTCTCCAGACATTGGAAGGTCATTTGAGAGCTATTCTTGGTAAGTTTATTCTTATTTGATTCAAAATGACTGCGAAAATTCACTAAAATTTCTAACCTCCAGATCAAATCTAACCATTTGTTCCCAATTCTGTTAAAAACATGCTTGCAGTGGCCATTTTGTATTTTACTCTTTGAATGAATGAATTGTTTTTCTTAAAAAAAGCCAATGTCCCAAAAAGCCACCTCGATTCAGGGGACCCTACGTCTGCGACCTTTTATTTTACTTAGAAATCACAGTTTTTGGGTTGTCCGGATGATAACTTGAGCAAATTCAACAGAAATTTCTTGATATTTGGTACGTACGTACTTCTCGTTTGAGAAGACGCAGGCCAAGTCCGATTTTGGTCATTGTCCGATGATATTTTTTCTGATTTAAACTTCAATATTTCAGGTACACTGAGTGTAGAAGCAATCTACCAGGACAGAGATCAGTTTGCTGCATTAGTGAGAGAAGTAGCCTCCCCTGATGTCGGTAAAATGGGCATTGAGATTCTCAGTTTCACTATCAAAGATATTGCGGACAACGTTCAGTATTTGAACTCATTGGGACGAGCACAAACTGCCTGTGTGAAGAGAGATGCCGACATTGGTGTCGCTGAATCTAACAGAGATGCCGGAATCAAGGTACTGAGGATAGATCTTCTACTGTCATGGTCATTGTCGCGTTATCATCTGCAAGTTAGCAGGAAATAGAAGAGGGTTGCTTCTGGATGTCCATCTGTCTGTGTTGCTGTCCATCCATGATAACTTTCGACTTTGCAAAGTTAAAATACCATCAGATGGATGGCACATTTATTTATTTGGAACATCGTTTTCATTTTGTGAAGACATAACTGAATGAAATTATTCTCTCTCGATTTAAATATGATTTTTGTTCCCTGACTAAAGTTGGAGACTAATTATAATCAGCCAAGTCCATCCACCATGCCATCCGTTGCTGTCCAATTCCTTGTCTGGACGTTAACTCCAGTTCAGGTCATTCAATCGAAAGGAAACTTGGGGGAATAACCTTTACATTATTCAGGTCATGTTGAATATAGTTCTGGTCTGATGAATTTTGTCAGAGTTATTGCCATTCTTAGGCTTAAAAATATCAACTTTTTGTATTGTCGTGATAACAGTTAATATCAACTGATATGATTGAAACATAATATGAGGAATATCCATCACATTATTCAGGTAAATTTTAAATATGATTCAGGTCTGATGATTTATGTTGGAGTTGTTGCCCTTTTTCGACTTTCAAGATTGTGATTTTTGTGTTGTTCTTCATTTCTAAAAAAGCCACTGGTCAAATAAAGCATCTTTATTCGGGGATGTGTGGCCTAGCAGCCTTCTATAAATTCATGTTGTATGCCCCCCATATCAACACTAATCCTCATGCAGTGGAAATTTCAGTCCTCATAATTGGCTATGGCAATCAGCAATGCCAAAGCCATTTGCTGAAGCAAACTGGGCCATGGCAATGTGTTGTCATAGTGGATTTCCTATTAAAGCCAAACAATCTGAATTAAGAGGGCTGAAATTGACCCACACACCTCGTTAATTAATATGTTACATAAATACTGCACTAAGACAAAAAAGACTCCAGCAAACTTGCAACCATACCTCACAGCTTTCTACAGCAATTGAATGGAAGCATGGGATCCTTTCCAAAAAACATCACAGCTAGAACAAATATTGTTTACACCATATTGCAATCTAAATTTCAGGAAGCAGAAGCAGAAAAATTGAGGATGGATGCTAAATACTCTGCAGATACTAAGGTAGCCAACTCTGCCAGAGAATACCAGATGAACAAAGCTCAGTTTGACACAGAGGTCAATGCCAGAGTGAGTATTAAAATAGTGAACAATACCCTTCTAATATTTGTAAAGGTACTCAATCCTGGACCACACCACGACCAAGCATATATGAATATCTAGCACAGTGTTCGCTCTGTCACTTGCTAAATGCAAAAACAAATCAAATTTGGCAAAAATAATTTTTATTTGCCAAAAAATATCTTCATTTGGCAAAAGTAAATTTTGGGCTTGCTCAGACCCTGATCTGTTATTAATGTTTTATGTCAAAGAAGGCCACTATTAAAGCCACTTGGCAGTTTGCGCTCCAAAATACATCTAATAATATTCGCTTTTGAAGTTTCCCTGGTATCGAAATAGGTCGATAATTACTTGGCTACCTTTTTATGAGTATTATATGTTCATGAAAGACGCATTGAAGTCATAAAAAATACAACTTTGAACACGATGTTTGGGTCTAAAACAAAATACAGCCATTTGCACGACATGGAACAGAAAAGAGTATTCCATGTCAGTCTATTCCTGATATGGTAGAAATAAAGAGAATTTCTTTCACTTGTGTGCGAAAAATTTAAAACAGCTGAAAAATGGCTGTTACCATGTAAAGTATTTTTCAGAGCATATGAAGCCGGTATGTCAATATTTTGTGTATTTGTCATTAAATTGTCACCCTATCTTATACCTCCTTCCAAATTTCATAGACAGAATTTGGAAGCTCAAATGAGCCATGTATGTTTAAATGGTACAGTAATGCCCTAAGTAATCGACTCCCTAACCACAGCAGAATTATGGGTAACTTTTCAGGATTTAGTCGGAAATATGGCTTGTTGCCATTCATTGGAAAGCTCTCGGGGAGAGATTTCCGATGAATGGCAACAAGCCATATTTTCGACTAAATCCTGAAAAGTTACCCATAATTCTGCTGTGGTTAGGGAGTCGATTACTTAGGGCATTACTGTAGCTGTCAGTTGGTGAGACTAACTAAATAGATACTGGCATTAACCCTTCCATGACTGAAGCTTCCTGAAATTTTGCAAAAACCCTGTGCCAATGTATTCTCTTATATATGCAATTCTACCAAAGGGAGCCTCACATATATATGAGAATACATTGGCCTAACAATATTTACCTTGACATTGTAAGGCAGTGCATTCTCTTATATATGCAAGGTTTTCCCTATGGGAGAATGCTGGTACAGGATTTTTAATGCTGCACCCATGCAGCTCCTGTCATGAAATGGTTAATAAAACTGGTCAGTAATTGCATAATAGTTCTTGTTGATTAAGTGACATGTTTTATGACTTCTTCGCGTCAAAATCTTATTAGAGGTGACTATATAAGTAATCAATTACTTTGTTAAAGTGTAATTAAACTAAAAAAAGCAACAAAAAAATTATCCACGAAATGAAAGCGCCAATTCAGAAGTCACTTCTCAGTAAAAATATCTGGGTTTTTTTTTTATGAATACTTGTATCATGAGATTCAAATATAGATATCAACTAGATGGTAATTACATTAACACAGGCCAATACAGATGAATACATAGTACTTCAAATAAATATATGTTTCCAAAAATTTCTAAAATTTTAAATAAAAATTCATGCCTCATCAAATCAAAAATTGTCACACATTTTGTTTAAATGTAATGATGTTCAAGCCCTGTTAATTAGTGTCAGCTATCAGCTGAGCTGAGGAAAATACCTACGCAAAAATAAATGTTCGTCCGCTATGTTTGAGCCGAGGAAAATTTTAGAACCTGCAAATGTTTTGTGCAAAATTGAAACAACTTGCTGCAGTCTTTGTGTCGCAGTTAAATTTTAAGCCAGTCCCAACTAAAGTCTATCATGATAATGGACCAAGTTCCAGTTATAAAACTGAATTTACACCCGGTATGTGTGGGCCATGTAACTGGGCAGATCCATGGCTTTAGCCGAAGACATTTTTTTTGCCTAGGCAAATTTCTGCTTAAAAACCGGGTTGATTTTCTCACTTCAATATCTTTCTAATTGCATCATGATAGAAAGCTGAGGCTGAGCTGGCTTATGAACTTCAAGCAGCAAAAGAAAAGCAGCTTATCAGACAGGAGGAAATCGAGATTTTAGTCGTCGAGAGACGTAAACAAATTTCAATTGAAGAGAAGGAAATCTTGAGAAAAGAGAAAGAATTAGCTGCAACAGTTAAGCTGCCGGCTGAGGCTCAGGCTTATAGAGTCGAACAAATAGCTTCTGGTCAAAGGTATTAAGCAATATTTCTCTCGCCATATTTTAACCCTCCATGACGGGAGCTGTGCTAGTGCAGCATTAAAGATCATTTGCCAGTGCATTCTCTTATAAGAGAATGCCCTGGCTTTTAAGGTCAAGGTAATTATTGTTAGGCGAATGTATTTATCTAATATATGCGAGGCTCCCTATGGGAGACTTGCACATATAAGAGAATGTATTGGCACAGGGTTTTCGCAAAATTTCTGGAAGCTCCAGTCATGGACGGGTTAATATCATGATTATTTTTGATAAACAATACATGACTTCACAAATATTGCGGCTCTTCATGATTAGGCCAAATAAACAAAATAGTTTGTTTCCCAGAAAATGTCTCATTCCCAAACAACCTGTGACCTGCAACATATTTATGAGTTGCCATAAATAAATAAATATATCAATGCTGCCCCATCCCTAGTCCCATTTTCCTTGGACGTAAATCAGCTAATTATATCAGATGATCTTAGACACTGCATTTAATGTTGACCCATTCATATACCGCTCTATAGTGGAATTTATCCCAGATCCAGTGGCGGGATTTTTCGTCAATTTTAATAGATTTTACCAAACAAATCAATGCATAATGCTATATATATCGGAAAGAGTGACATCTCATAATCATAATGTATTCATAATCTAGCTTTCATGTGAAATTACACATAGAATATGCCATGTAATTACATTTGATTGTTTATATTTTTACCAGACACGAAGTATTTCTGAGGTATAATTGTCAATCCTCGACTATACGTACGTAGTTGCAATCGAATCCGAACAAAATCAATAACAACGCTTGCACTATCATAGTATTAATGGCTTTCTAAATCATATGCGGTCACATATTATTATTTAGTTAAACATTAAGTCTTACACTGGACGTCTTGTGATGTATATGTAATTTAAAAATTACCGGGTATGTGATAAATTTCTTTTAATCAACGACTGTGTTTACGTTTAAACTGGTTATTAGTGGTCTTAGGTGAGCGTGTCAACAATGATTTAAAGCTGCTATAGAGTGGTATATGAACGGGTCTTGGACATAAATGCAGTATATAACCCTACCGATATCACCAGCTGCTTTATGTCCAAGGAAACTGGGAGTACCCCATCCCAAACACAACCCCGTTGAATATTTAAAGCTTGATGACTGGTACTCATTTATTTGCCGAGGTTTAATATGATATTTTACAGATGGAGTTTCCATGTCGTGAGTAATGCGGTATCCAAAAAACAACACATAGCTGTAAATCTGCATCCCTGAATCAGTATATTTCCCATATGTAGTGTCTTTGCTGGATGTTAACACTTTCTATACTAAATGGATTCTCCCATTCAGTTATAAATATATACATTCGATCGGTCTATTATTCATTTGGATGAAGTGTTTTATGTTTCTAGAGTATGTTTTTCAAATTTTGAGAAAAAGAACAAAAATTAATAGCCATCCTCCCTCATATCTCAAAATTGAGATCTAATTGCCTGAGAACACATATATTGTATTTTAATGGCCCATTTCATATCTAAATACTTGCCTCTTTACAACAATAATTTGAAGTATAAGTGTAAGTAGAAATATATGCTTCCCTCTCACATCACTTAGGAAAATAAATTCTCTGAGAAACTATTAAAACTATTTGGGCCAAACAAAAAAATGTACTTGATTCTCAGGTAATTTTTTTTTTAAATAAATGCGGGAGCGAGGGTTTTATTTTTATTTTCTGCCCATAGTAAGCATGGGTTATTATACCTTCCCAGGTCCAGAAAATATAGGGAGAACTTTGTAGTGAATATAACATAATTTAATCTGATATAAAGAATGACAAATTATGACATTGTACTACCTGTACATGATATATATATATTGATATGATTTTAATATCGGCATAATAATTTTTAACACACAGCACTACATATCCGATTCATATAAAAATACTGAACATAAATACAGTCAAAATGAAAAGATTAAGTGATCTTCCAAACTATCATAGAAAAGTCTTGATTCACTTATTCCGCTGACTAATTAGAGACTGTATATGTACCGCAATGGATGATAGACAATAAAACTTCAAATAACCATCATAAACATGGCCAATATACATGTACACCGCTTGTCAAACTGCTCCGATTGGACAGCCTGTGGTGACAATATACCGGATAGTTATCGTTGCCTATGGTCTTTTGTTGAATACCCACACATTCACCATTGTATACAGCTCCTATTCAATATTTGAAACTTTACTAATTTCCAAGTGACAGTTTCCTGTGCAAGCCATTTTTTCGATGTGGCGATGCCTCAGAATCAAAACCCTTTTTTTTTGGACTGATCTGGCCTTATTAAAATAGAAATTTTTGCTAGTGATCTCGATATATTCTGATCCTGAAGTTACTAGAGATGTAGGGAATAACATTTATGTGTTAGTTTCTTCTTGCTAAAGCTATAGTTCAAAATGCACATGTACAGACAAGTTTCATTCATTCAATTTTATTCATCCTTGCAGATCGCAGGTAGTTGAGGCAGCCCATGGTGACGCTGAGAAAATTAGACTGTTAGGTACAGCTGAGGCTGCAGCTATCGAGGCTATCGGTAACTCCGAGGCCGAGAAGATGAGACTGAAGGCTTCTGCCTACAAACAGTACGGAGACGCTGCTGTCCTTAACCTTGTCCTGGAGACCCTACCAAAGGTAAACATCCTGCATACTGTCTGTTGACTTCCATTGTCATTAAATGTGATGAATGAGTTAGGCCATGCAATGTCAACATCCCATTTCTCAGGCCGAAAAGTGATTTAGCCCCTTTGGCGGGTAGAACAATATTTATGTCGCCATATGGTTGGAGGGTGGAACAACATTTATGTCGCCATACCGTTGGAGGGTGGAACAACATTTAAGTCGCCATATGGTTGGAGGGTGGAATAACATTTATGTCGCCATACGGTTGGAGGGTGGAATAACATTTAAGTCGCCATATGGTTGGAGGGTGGAACAACATTTATGTCGTCATACTGTTGGAGGGTGGAACAACATTTATGTCGCCATATGGTTGGAGGGTGGAACAACATTTATGTCGCCATATGGTTGGAGGGTGGAATAACATTTATGTCGCTATACGGTTGGAGGGTGGAACAACATTTAAGTCGCCATATGGTTGGAGGGTGGAATAACATTTATGTCGCCATATGGTTGGAGGGTGGAAAAACATTTATGTTGCCATACGGTTGGAGGGTGGAACAACATTTATGTCACCATACGGTTGGAGGGTGGAACAACATTTATGTCGCCATATGGTTGGAGGGTGGAAAAACATTTATGTTGCCATATGGTTGGAGGGTGGAACAACATTTATGTCACCATACGGTTGGAGGGTGGAACAACATTTAAGTCGCCATATGGTTGGAGGGTGGAACAACATTTATGTCACCATACGGTTGGAGGGTGGAACAACATTTATGTCGCCATACAGTTGGAGGGTGGAGCATCATTTATGTCACCATACGGTTGGAGGGTGGAACAAAATTTATGTCACCATACGGTTGGAGGGTGGAACAACATTTATGTCGCCATACGGTTGGAGGGTGGAACAACATTTAAGTCGCCATATGGTTGGAGGGTGGAACAACATTTATGTCGCCATACAGTTGGAGGGTGGAACAACATTTATGTCGCCATACGGTTGGAGGGTGGAACAACATTTATGTCGCCATACGGTTGGAGGGTGGAACATCATTTATGTCGCCATACGGTTGGAGGGTGGAACAACATTTATGTCGCCATACGGTTGGAGGGTGGAACAACATTTATGTCGCCATATGGTTGGAGGGTGGAACAACATTTATGTCGCCATACAGTTGGAGGGTGGAGCATCATTTATGTCACCATACGGTTGGAGGGTGGAACAAAATTTATGTCACCATACGGTTGGAGGGTGGAACAACATTTATGTCGCCATACGGTTGGAGGGTGGAACAACATTTAAGTCGCCATATGGTTGGAGGGTGGAACAACATTTATGTCGCCATACAGTTGAAGGGTGGAACAACATTTATGTCGCCATACGGTTGGAGGGTGGAACAACATTTATGTCACCATACGGTTGGAGGGTGGAACAACATTTATGTCGCCATACGGTTGGAGGGTGGAACAACATTTATGTCGCCATACGGTTGGAGGGTGGAACATCATTTATGTCGCCATACGGTTGGAGGGTGGAACAACATTTATGTCGCCATACGGTTGGAGGGTGGAACAACATTTATGTCGCCATATGGTTGGAGGGTGGAACATCATTTATGTCGCCATATGGTTGGAGGGTGGAACAACATTTATGTTGCCATACGGTTGGAGGGTGGAACATCATTTATGTCGCCATATGGTTGGAGGGTGGAACAACATTTATGTCGCCATACAGTTGGAGGGTGGAACATCATTTATGTCGCCATATGGTTGGAGGGTGGAACAACATTTATGTCGCCATATGGTTGGAGGGTGGAACAACATTTATGTCGCCATACAGTTGGAGGGTGGAACAACATTCATGTCACCATACAGTTGGAGGGTGGAACAACATTTATGTCGCCATACAGTTGGAGGGTGGAACATCATTTATGTCGCCATACGGTTGGAGGGTGGAACAACATTTATGTCGCCATACGGTTGGAGGGTGGAACAACATTTATGTCGTTTACGGTAGTTCTAGGATAATATCTTACTGGGCAAATAACATTGAAAAATCATCTCCTAAATGGGAACTTTTCATAGTTACATGCAGATGGATATTATTTTTATTATTTACAGTGATTCGTGCCTTTAATAATGTTGTTTGTATTATTTATTTTTTACAATAGGCCATTGTTACAATATTACTCCGATAATTTGCTATAATATATTCACCCATGGATATGGCATCAAAAATAACTTAATGACCCGCCAACAGGTTAAAGCATGTCCACGCGGTTTACAATTCAATTTTTATATGCCCGTTTTTCATGTTATTGGTCCGGCTGTCTGTTCACTTTTTCATTTCCGGATGACAACTTTAGTAAGTCTGAACTGAATGGAATGAAATTTGGTATGTGAGTTTACTAGCCCAAAATACAGATAAATTTCAAATTTGGATTCCGCCTGCCAATTTTGACCAGAGTTATGGCCCCTTGTCGGAATTACCATGGTCATAGTTTGCCATGCCCTAGCAATGCTTGTTTATTTCTGGGCACATGCCAGTGAAGCATTCCTCCTGTGCATCGGTGAGCTCTGGGTTTAATTCACTATCCATGGCCTTATACCTTTGCATGGCCTCATACAGGTTTGTCATTACCGGGAATAAATAAGTACATAGCATATTGCCATTCATTATCAAATTTAACCCAAAAAAGTGATGTAGAATGAAGAGAAGCAGAACCTGCAAATAGTGTGTCTATCATTTGCAGAATGAGGTCCCCAGAGGGTGAATTTAGTGACGCTATCCTGCATTATGCCATTTATCTTCTGCAAATTATGGGATAAAGTAACATCCAAGAAGTGAAAAAGTAACTAAAAACAATGTTAATTTGAGACTGTAGATACTTCCCAGAAAATGAGGCTTAAGCAGAATGAGGTCCCCCAGAGGGTGAGTTTGGTGATGCTAGCCAACTGTGAGGGATGGCATCACTAAATTCACCCTCTGGGGACCTCATTCTGCAAATGACAGACACACTATTTGCAGGCTTTCTGCAGTTAGGGTTTTTTCGAAATCACGTCATGTACACTTTTCTTTTACGCCTGATAAATTCTTCAAAATTATAGTGAGCAATTTGGCTTCAGAAGTGCACCATATAATCAATCAGTTTTGATCCATTCTCTGTATTATTTTCCACCAGAAAGCTCATCTCTTCATGCTCTCTATGTCAAAAAATTATGTCATTAAATGTTGACTCCTTTTTCAGGTTTCTTCTGAAAGTTTGTGAGATTTCTATCAGTATTAATATGGCCTATTTCTGTTATATCTCAATTGACAATTAGTGCAAGTATTGAGACCAGAATATTAATTTTTGAAAAGTTGCTAAAAATGATTAATCGACCAATGTTCCATTTTCACTTAGGTCTCAGTCTGTATTTTTGGACTATAGTATTAGTAGTAGATAATAGCAATCAGTTGCATGACTCAGATGAAGTCCAACACCAAGGAGATGTTATGAAGAAATAAATCCTGATCTCTATCAAGGGCTAGAACAAAGACGCTCATGGAATATTTAAAATACACTCATGTGATATACTCATAGAATATATATTAAAAATACACTCATTGGAATGGATATATAACATACACTCTTTGGATGTACAAAATACACTCATGGCATATATAAAATGGATCCAAGGAATATATCAAATACACTCTTGGATTCGACTTTCAGATTGCAGCTGAGGTTTCTGCTCCACTGAGCAAAACTGAAGAGATTGTCATCATCGGTGATGACAGAACAACAGGAGAAGTCACTAGGCTGGTCAGTCAGCTACCTCCAGCTGTTCAGGCTCTTACCGGCATAGATCTGTCGAAGGTAAGTCTACCATCCAACATAAAATAATACACAACGAGAGCACTTATTTGCTTTCGCAATTCACAAGACAGCCTTAGACAGGTGTAATTTCGTCCGTAATATAATCACAAATTGGGTTTTTCTCAAACACTTTCACATGCCCATAATTTAACTGAGATGGGAAAGGTTCTAAATATACCTTCAAATAGTTCAATATTGAATCAACGATTACAGAGACCATAAATATTGTGACAAGAGGGACAAGTGCGAATTTTAACACCCATGAATTAAAAATTGTGAGTCCATACAGGTGTGAGAGCAATCACTCCCAAATCTCTCTTTGGAAGGACTGACCCAGGGTTCCCACTGTTGGGAAGGACTGACCCAGGGTTCCCACTCTTGAGAAGGACTGACCCAGGGTTTCCACTCTTGAGAAGGACTGACCCAGGGTTCCCACTCTTGGGAAGGACTGACCCAGGGTTCCCACTCTTGGGAAAGACTGACCCAGGGTTCCCACTCATGGGAAGGACTGACCCGGGTTCCCACTCTTGATAAGGACTGACCCAGGGTTCCCACCCTTGGGAAGGACTGACCCAGGGTTCCCACTGTTGGGAAGGACTGACCCAGGGTTCCCACTCTTGGGAAGGACTGACCCAGGGTTCCCACCCTTGGGAAGGACTGACCCAGGGTTCCCACTGTTGGGAAGGACTGACCCAGGGTTCCCACTATTGGGAAGGACTGACCCAGGGTTCCCACTCTTGGGAAGGACTGACCCAGGGTTCCCACTCTTGAAAAGTTATCTACTTTTAGCCCTTGAAAAATTGCACGAATGCTCGTTTCGTTCATGCACGTGATACTGGGCTTAACTTCGAGGACCCCCACATGCAAAATCTCAATTTTCATTCATAGCGCTAATCTAATGTCATGTCTTATATGAATCATGATGCATATTATTTTATTTAATGAATATAATTTGTTTTGTGTTAAGACATATCAAAACTACACACGACATTGCAAATTTGCAACA
The DNA here is from genome assembly GCA_032622095.1 of Siphonodentalium dalli. NCBI lineage: Eukaryota > Metazoa > Mollusca > Scaphopoda > Gadilida > Siphonodentaliidae > Siphonodentalium > Siphonodentalium dalli. The sequence goes on along the minus strand of CP136064.1, from coordinate 67,503,894 downwards.
CCTATACTTTATAATGTATTGATGCTAGTATTGCCAGCTACATCTACATGTACAGCAGTGATACGCTGAGTTTTATGTCCCACTACAGTAATCATGGTTACAAAAGTAAAAAAAAAAAATTATTGTAATATTTCCACATGCTTACTGCAATTGATTTATGCCTTTGATATGGCAAGAAATCAGTCTGTTGTAAAGAAATACCCAATGATTGATAAAGTTTTTCCTCTGCGTTAATAATTATCCTAATATTCAGACTGAACATGGCATGCATATTCAACCCTTTCTCTACTAAATACTCACTGATGAGTAGTTACCTTAGGAAATGTTCAAATAATAAGTTCAACAAATTGCCTACTATGGTCATTTGTTGAACTTATTATCTGAACAGTTCCCATCAATGAATAGGAATCCTTATGCCCTTCTATTATTTTATCTTCCATTTGTCGTCTGCTCATTTTTACTGAACACCCCTCCAAATAAATAATAGACCATCCAATATATCTTTTACTAGCTGATGTGCCTGACTTCGTCCGGGCTATTTAGGGATTTCTTTGTGATCGCCTCCGTCTCGGCAGAATATGCAGCATCTGGACATACTATTGTTTGATCTGTCCAGAAACATGCCTATATGAGTGTATATGAGCAAGGTCAAGGACACAGTATCACTTGAAATTTGACCCACCCATACTGTTCCCCGGGATCAGAGTAGGCCTACATACCAAATTTGAGTCAGATTGGTCGAGCAGTTTTTGAGTTTATAACACACATACACGTATACATACATACATACAGAAGTTCCAAAATATATAATAGATAACTGTCAGAGATTCTACTTTGAAAAGAAAGGGTTAATTAATGCAATTTTTTTGTCTTATCTTTGTCAGATCTTACAGAAGATCCCCGGAGCAAGTATGTCCTAAGTGACTTGAGCAGCATCGTAACTACTACCACGTTGATGCCAACCAGCCTGGTATCAAATGGCATAATTGTTCAGTGTTATTGATATGACTATACTAGAACTGCAGTACCCTAATGTACTGATTGTGACTTGACCCAGTGACTCCAAAGATATATCTGGATATAATCTCTAGAAATAAAATAATACTCTGTAACTGAAACATTATCCTTCATAATCCTTGTTATCATCAGCTTCCTCAAAATGTATAAAGTGCCTGTTTTAAAATTTTATTCACAACATTTTAAAGTTTTCAACAAATTATTTTATTTTTTTTATCAACAACTTGACCAATTAGACTGTGATAATTTTTTTCAACGCTCACTATAATAGATATTCAATAATCAATTTATTTCATCTTGACATGAAAAGGCCCTACAATCAGTAATCCTGCACACCAATGCTGCTATGCTATACACCAGACACCATTGTCTATCCAGCTCAATTAATCTACAATAATAGGATTAGGTGTAGGTATTGTGGACCTGAGAAAAAATTCTCGAATGAATTTCTTTTATTTCAGTGTTATGCAGTTGCTTTTTTTCCCACAGCGCCTGTCAGAGAGTATTGCTACTCCTGAATTTTATCATCTTTAACCAGTTCTAGTATAGTCATTGTTCGGGTTAATTTTATATTTATTTGATGCTCCCACTATCTATAATTCATCATATTAAAGTCAATCTATGGGTCGGTGTCAGCAACTTGGAGAGGAATCACATTGTTTTTCGCCAAATGTTATATGATGAGATCGTATGTTATTTGTCCCGCTATTTCTATTGATGAGAAAGATATATAGCTTAGTCCTACGCAGAGCTATGAAGACTCAATGTGCTACAGTAAATGCACAAAATATTCTCAAATTTTGATTAAAGGAGTACTGTACAACTAAATCTGGCCATTTATGGGACCATATCCTTTTATACTCAACAGAATATATGCAACAAATGAATTAATTTGAGCCATGGATGAATGCAAATTACACTCATGTGGTCAATGAACAATGCAAACAACATGATAATTATAATAAAAATAAATTTATGACTCTTGTCATAAATTAATTTTCATTTTAATTACTATGTTGTTTTACATCATTCATAACGTAAATGAGTGTATTTTGCACTCATCTATGGCTCAAATTCATTCATTTGTTGCATATATTCTGTTGAGTACAAAAGGAGATGGTCCCATACAGTAATGCCCTAAATAATTGACTCCTTAACCACAGCAGAATTATGGGTAATTTTTCAGGATTTAGTTGGAAATATGGCTTGTTGCCATTCACCGGAAAGCTATCACTGAATAAATCCTGAAAAATTACCCATAATTTTTCTGTGGTTAAGAGTCGATTATTTAGGGCATTACTGTAAATGGCTGGGTTTAGTGAACAGTCCCCCTTTAACCCTTTCAGTGCCAAGTCCGATTTTTGTATAAACCCATATTTCCTTGATCATTTTTCAAATTTTCTAAGAGCTCTTTCCATCAATGTATCGCATTATTATTATCAATAAATTTGAAAAATGATCAAGGAAATATGGGTTGATATAAAAATCGGACTTGGCACTGAAAGGGTTAAAGATAGTGCATCTCTTCCTGACAAGTTTTATATAGATTTATATTAAATCTATGATTCCATAGATATATCTGGATATAATCTCTAGAAATGAAATCATTGGATGACTCTTACTGAAACATTATCCTTGTATCATCAGCTGCATCAAATCTTGCAGCCACTCGTGAAAATATTAATTTCTTTCCAGACTCTACATTGAAATAACGAAATCTACAGTGAAATAACAAAATCCTGTTTCACTGTGGCTTCTAAGAGATACATACGACCATCTTTTTTTCAATAATTTTCCGCTATTTTATAGGCAAGCATATAATAAAAACCACTTTGATGCCTTTATAGACAAATAATATACCCAATTTTCAGTTTTATCTATTTTATTCACAAAAATAGCCATTAGTAGTCTTCAAATCGATTTTATAAAAAAATACGTGATTGCGACATGGAAGAGATACAATATTTTTAAGATAGATGCAGCGGTCAGTTTGAAGAAAATATATTTGTATATACTTATACTGAGTTATAAATAGGGGATCAGTTGACCCGAGTAGCAGACACATGTAATCTCGTAACTCTGTTGATTTTGGTGAAAAATAGCAAATATAATTAGGAAATACGAACTGTATGTTTGCCTTAAAAATGATGCCAGGTATTTCATGATTTTGTATTTGAGCTGAAATCATAATATTTATCCCTTTATTATCAGGGTGTAACTTCAATGCTTCTTATACTTCGTCATTTTTTGTATAACTTTTTATACTCGTTATCATAATATCCCTGTGTAATGTGTCATTCCTTTAATTTATTATATAAACTGTTGTCAACTTGTGACGTGGCACGTACACTGTTTCATTTAAGTTTTCAAAGTGTATTCAGGGTTCAATTCTCCAATTACAACAACAACAACAACAACAACATACAAAATATAATTTAACAATGTGACATAAACTAGACCTATAAATACCAAACAATATTATTTTGTTATTGAAAAATTAACAAAATAATTTGTTATGTCTCTGTAATACATTGAAGAAACAACGTGAAATAAATATAGAAAATTCAATACTAAACAAAATATCATCTTTCAGGTTTCATTTCTTCTTCCAAAGGTGTTATTTTATACTCTAGGATCTAAAAACCCTGAAAACATCTTGAAATAATGATGGTTTGATCTGCATCAAGTCATGAAGTCAATTGATTAGTCATAATATCTCATGAATTCTTGAATATTTCACTGACAGATGAGATAACTTCATGATCCAATGCAAATCAAAAGTTGATCATTATTAAAATACTTATATATCCACTCCTTTAATTCAATTGAAGATTTTATTTAAAACAAGATTTCGTCCAAGAATTTCTCATTTTTTAAAGCTCAATTGTAATTTTTTTCTTCAATTTTCAATATAGTAATATCTGCATGGTGTTGTTAACTGACTTCATTGGAAGGTTAGGCCAATTGTTTTGGCAAATTTAGGGATGTAGACTGAAGAAAAGGTCTATGTAGAAATATTATTTGAAAACTATCATTGGTGATTTTTTAAATAAATCTTGATTCCATTGATATCTGATCATGGAACTCAGTGATACTAGGCGAAACACCTGAAAAGTGTTTCATATTCCAAAACATTTCAGCCACACACATGTATGGGACCAGAAAGATTCAGTATTATCTGCTTGTTTTCTTGCCATCTGGGCAGACTAAATTAGGCCAGCGTTAGACATCTTTCTCTCCCTTTTCCCCATCCATGATGTCACAATGTCATTGACCAAATTATATTTAGATAATTTCTCGTCTATATGTCATGAAGACTATGTTTTACTTATGCTCTTAGTCTTGGTAACAAAAACAGGATATCACATACATATTGGTGATTCTCATATGGTTATATCGTTATGAGATAAATGGAGACAAAACATTCTAACTGTAGTTAATGAAATATGGGTTATTTATGGATTGGGTGAACAAAGGAAAGAACGTATATTTTTGTTAAGGCCTTAGTCATGAATATTTTGTACTAAAACAGTAATCTGTTTTGCATGCTAACTAAAAATCCTAGCCACAATATGGTACATGTAGTATGGAAATTATTAATTTCCAGTTGTGTGGGTTTTTTAGTATGTCATGATAAATCTTCATTACTGGAGGAAATGAAGATAAAGTTTTAGGATTATATAAATGCCTTTATAAATGCCTTAATATAGAACAAGGATTATATAAAGACCTTAATATCCCTTTTATGACGGGAGTTGCGCTGGTGCAGCGTTGAAGACCCTATGTCAGTGCATTCTCTTATATACGCAAGTCTCCCATAGGGAGCCTTGCACATATATAAGAGAATGCACTGGCTTACAAAAGTCAAGGTAAATACTGTTAGGCCCATGTATTCTCTAAAATATATTCGAAGCTCCCTATGGGCGACTCAAATATATAAGAGAATGCATTGGCACAGGGTTTTCGCAAAATTTAAGGAAGCTTTAATGAAAATTTAATGAAAGGGTTAAAAAACAAGGAATAACTACACATCTTTTATAACGAGCATAGTCCCTACATCCGGTAGAACAGGACTCCTTACTTGCCGTCGTAACTAGTTGATCACTAGAATTATTTTAATATATTTTAATATAAAGTCCATTTTTAATATCTAAGATGTAGAGGTTAATCAATTTAAGTGTAGTTAGGCATGCCTAGAACTGGAATGAACTACCTCAACAAGTAGCTTGAGTTTTCAGTGATTCAACAACAGTTGTTTTCTTTTGGTTGTGTAGGGTTATAATTCTTTGAATTTTTCACAGGATATGGGCATTATTTAAAGATGTGGCTCTCTTCCCGGGCTACACATTCAACAATTTTATTTTTTATAAAACTTGTGTTTATAATTTATATTGATATCCCCGAAAAATATGAAAGAAAACATCCTGTGTCGAAATTTTATATAACAAATTTTTGTTTAAAATTGCACATCTCACAACTGAACAGTGTATTGTTCTAAATTAGTAACATTTATTTTTTCAGTCTTAAGTACAGTAATGCCCAAAATAATCGACTCCTTAACCACAGCAGAATTATGGGTAATTTTTCAGGATTTAGTTGGAAATATGGCTTGTTGCCATTCATTGGAAAGCTTTCCGATGAATGGCAACAAGCCATATTTCCAACTAAATCCTGAAAAATTACCCATAATTCTGCTGTGGTTAAGGAGTCGATTATTTAGGGCATTACTGTAGTGTCTGGAAAAAGGGAAGAAAAACAAATTTATGTTCACTAAAGATTTTATCTCTGGATGCCTGCAAATCTAATTAATTTTTTTTATAACACTGAATTTATATAGAAAGTTTGAGGAAAAGAGACCACATCTTTAATAACTTAGTCTACTTCATTAACTTGTATAACCTTTTCATGATGGGAGCTGCACTGGTGCAGCATTAATAATTAAAGATCCTATGCCAGTGCATTCTCTTCTATATGTGAGTCTCCCGCCTCGCATATATAAGAGAATGCATTGATTTACAAGTAAATTTACATTTGTAAATATTGTTAGGCCATGTATTCTCTTATACTAGTATATCGCGAGGATCCCTATGGGAGACTTACATATATAGCGGAATGCATTGGCACAGGGTTTTTGCAAAATTTCAGGAAGCTCCATCATGGAAGGGTTAACTGATATACATGTATTTATGGAAATATAGAGTGGTGACTTTTTTCTACAGAAGAGTGAAGTTGACAGACATTTAAATGTTATTAAACTTGTTCATGTATGATTTCATTTATCGATCATGAGTATTATAATTAAAAACAGATATACTATTAATTCAACAACAAAAAAATGATCGGATGACTGATCAAATAAGCACAATAATCCTTTTAGCTAGTCATGTCACAAATTGGGTCATGAGAAACTTGTGTTATCCTGAATAGCTCACTATGCTCTGATATTGAAGCTCACCTTGGCATAATATTTCTCCTAAAGTTGTTTATGCAGACCAAAGTTTCCTTATAAACAACTAATTTCATTCCAAGCCAAATACATAAGGTTATTTACAAAATATTTTATTTAATGACAATCACTGTCTGCTTTCATATAATCTTTTCTTTAATAATCAACTTCTCTTGGGCTGGGTGTATTCTGTACACAAATATATAATCACAACTATTCAGTATTCTTGCATTTTCATTGTGCATTCAGAAATCCAGATTATTACAAATAATTATTCATTTCACATGACTTGGCTGCAACATTTTCCATTCTGTTCGATACTGTGCTGATTATATGGTTAAGCAAAAGCAATTTAACCCTTTCATGATGGGAGCTGCGCGGGTGCACCATGAATTACCTTAACACACCTCCAAATGAATAATAGGCAGTTCCAATGTATACTTTTTTAACTGGGAGAATCCATTTAGTATAATAGAAAGGGTTAAAAATACACAAAGATTATGTGCCAGTGCATTATGATATATGCGAGTCTCCCATAGAGAGCCTCGCATATATAAGAGAATGCACTGGCTTACAAGGACAAGGTAAATATTGTTAGGTCAATGCATTTTCTTATTTTTGTGAGGCTCCCTATCATATATAAGAGAATACATTGGCACAGGTTTTTTTTCCACCCAAATGTTCGTAAACCAGGCTATAATAAAGATAAAACTGATGTCATAGAAAAGAAACCTGTAGAGGTAAAATTTTACAAGAGAATGATTATCGAACTGTATTATTATGATGCTATATACCAAATATTCAACTACGGGCCAAACAATTAACAAGAACATCACTGCTTATATATGGGTGACACAGTTCAGACTATAACCCTTTCATGACTGGAGCATGGGGTTCATGACGGGAGCTGTGCTGGTTAAAGACACTCTGCCAATGCATTCTTTTATATATGCGGCTCTCTCATAAGGAGCCTCGCATATATAAGAGAATGCACTGGCTTACAAGATTAAGGTAAATAATGTTAGGCCAATGCATTCTCTTATATATGTAAAGCTCCCTATGGGAGACTCGCATATATTTCACAAAATTTCAGGAAACTCCAGTCATGGAAGGTTTAAATGAAAAATCATCACCACATGTATTTTCTTAACTGTAATGAGTCAACTCTGTCCCTATTACAGATAAAACAGTTAATTGTAATATATAAATATTATTTAATCATTTATAGTGTAATTATGGTTGGTATAATCAGTTTGTTTCATGATTTTCATTACAAAAGATATGCTCAAACTATCCAGAAACTACTAGCCATTTTATAAGATTTTAAACAAAAACATCTATCGGAGCCATCTGATCAAATGAAGTTTTTAGAAACTATACTTTTAAATATCAAACTTTTTTGAGCATACATGATGGGTTTGAAGGATCAAATTTTGCCAGGCAGTAAAACCAATATAAACAGAGCACTATAAAGTGGGTTGACTGTTTCTATATTTGCTATGTACATTTAAGATTCTGGCGATTCTGTGCTCATTGTAACTAAATTCTCAATTTTGGCTACAGTTCACAAACCATGAAATTTAAATTTCAGAAATATCTTATGCCCGTTGAAAGAAAGATCATCTGGATATATCAAACAAGTCTATCTATTTTGTCACATTCTCTCTGGTGATATTACAGCTGGTAAAAACTGGAAACAGTACATTAATTTCAAATGATTTAATGGGATTTAAATCTATTTAACCCTCTCATGATGGAAGTTGTGCTGGTGCAGCATTAAAGATCCCTTGACAGTGCATTCTCTTCTATATGCGAGTCTCCCATATGGAGCCTCGCATATATAATGGATTGCACTGGCTTACAAGGTCATGGTAAATATTGTGAGCTTATGTATTCTCGTATATATACGAGGCTCCCAATAGGATACTTGCATATATAAGAGAATGCATTGGCACAGGGGTTTCACAAAATTTCAGGAAGCTCCAGTCATGACAGGGTTAATAGGTTTTAAATCAATTTAACCCCAACAAGGAAAGGTGATGCTTAAATTTACAGCTTAAATAAACCAACTTACTTCACATTTAGAAGTGAAATGGCATGACAATAAAATCTGTGTTACGAGTAATTAACCCTTTCAGTTCCAGGGGCCGATCTCATCGGATCTAATTTACGGTCTGTAAAATGTTTTTTTTGTTTTTTTAAAGATTTTTTTGGGTTGAAATTTTTTTTGGGTATGCTTAAGCATGCTATAGCGAATTTAAAAACAAACTGGATAAACCCTTAGGGGCATGTTATAACTTTAAACTATCACCAAGTATTCATAGTAATAATTTTGATGCCCATGAAAAACGTAAGATTCCCTGGCACTAAACCTACAAAATAAGTCTGTTAAAGAATATAAGAAAAAATTATTAAAATTGTAAAAAATTGTAAAAAATAATAACAAATGATGAAAAATTGTTCAGCCAATGCATTCTCTTATATATGCGAGGCGACCTATGGTCGACTCGCATATATAAGAGAATGCATTGGCACAGGGTATATGGGTTGATACAAAAATCGGACCTGGCACTGAAAGGGTTAAGCACAAGATTGGTTTAATATTGAACTCCAACATGGGTATAGAAGCATCACTTAATCAGGTTCTTTGTGCCAGTAATATATATTCTTCATACCTGTTAATCTCTCCCTTCGTTAGTATTGGTTATTTTATTGCCTTGTATTTTATTTGTTTTAATGCTATCCTAACTGTTCCCTGTTTACTGTGTCAATAAAACCTTTTAGTACAGAGTTACACGCGTTGTTCCTTCCAGTCCATTATGGGGACAACTGATTATAGATTTACGGTAATATTGCTTTAATAGTGTCTGTGCTAGTTTCTACACTGTCGTCTATTGATTGGATATTTTCCAACTGATAAAAGATGCTATGGATTATAGAGGAGCGGCCAAATGCCAAAAGTGGTCGGATACCCCTACCCTCGGTAGAACAAGTTGAAACCAACCTTTTCTGGAAGGTAAATATATTCATTTATGGAAATGATTCTTGGCCTTGTCGGAATTGGTGGCAGCTATGTGTGGTAAGACTATTTGTGGAGGTACCCTACCGAAAAATAAGCCTGTTTTCAGCGGTTGGTCAGCTATACACAATTGGTTAACGATACACGAAATTCATCATCGCACACACAAAATGCTCTTTAATGACATAACATGGGACCACAATGTCCATATAATGCAATCAGCATACAATGGTTTATAAATAGGCGTTATAGTGATCGAGAGGTTGCTGCTTTGTATAATCGTTCGAGTTTCGGCTCAGCGTCAAACAAGAAAGCAACACCGCATACCTATGAATATAAGTTGTTCTCACCCTATGTTGCTTGATGTGCATGTTTTTCCGTACATTGATATTTGAGTTTCCGGGCAAGACTAATTAAAATTCAATCTTCTATATCTCCGGCGGATATCATATCTGTATTAGTTCTTGGGGACGTGAGTCCTGACTATACATGTATAGCAATCTCTCATGCTAATACATTTTATTGATACATACATGTAGGTCATAGTGCGATAATCTCCATTGAACATGCACATATGTGTTGCATTTATGATTGCGGTTAGATTCTAATCATAATCACGCAACTCACAAGCAAACCAGAATGTCACTAAAACGTTTGTTTTATCCACGGTTCTTTTGAGTCTGGTGGCATTTGAAATGGATAAAATGGTAAGTAATGAAAATCTGTAGGCTATTAACACAATTGAAATGGCGACAGGCATAAGGCAATTCACAATAGACACTCGTCATTAGTCTTGATATATAGATATCCAAATTGTGTTTACGGTTTGGTCTATGGCGACTAGGCCATATCACAACCTACATTGTATTCTTATGGGTGGCGGAAAGACAGCGCCGATCTTACCGCGGAAGCCACCTACCCCCAAACTGGCAGATATTCGAAAGTTGTTTTCACTTAACATGGACCTCGTATCAGTGTTACTGATCGGGATTTATAACACCTTCGTCGTCGAGCTAGTGTTTTATGGGGATTCAAGTAACTGAGTGTAAGTCAATGTGATGTAATCAACTAAAAATCACTGGTGTATAGTGTTGTGTTCTTGTTCACCCAGAATAGTCATTTTTGTTTCTCAAGAAAACCTGGACATGCCATGATCAAGTGCCCATTGCTGTGAATGCATAGAATCATATTGTATGACTCATATTAAATGAAAATATGGGAATAATAATTGTATTTCTCAGATCCATCTGTCTCTATAAATATGTCGTCACTGGAGTCATGTTTAACCTTTAGTCACTGAACGTTAATTGAATGGTAAGCCATCAGAGCCATGTAATTTTTATGATTGATAAAAGCAAATGTTGCTCATCTTTATGAAGATAACATATATGTTAATGTTATTCTATTCCAAAATAGTATTATTGAAAAGTTAACTTATCGACTATCGGCACCAGAGCAAACAAACCATTTGAACGGTTGTTGAAAACAACTGGCACTTCAACAACAAATCCAGCGCAAAGCATCACAAAAGGAAGTTTTTTTTTCTGGCTATTGTACTTCTTCATAAAATTGAAATGACATCTAAATTATGGGATGCCATCTTGTATTTTGAGATCCATCTTATAGCGAGTGTGGTTCTAACATAATTATGTCGCACTAAACGATACGATACGATTTATTTGCATAAACACCAATATGCTAACAATACAATTCATAATAAAACAATAAACAATTAATAGTAAAAAAAATACATGTGAACACTAAATGACATCTACAACTGCGCATTTGTTGTTTTATTCTTGGTTAGGATTCTCAGAGATACCTTTGTGCGCATTGTTTTAACTTTTGATATGAGGAATGTTGAGTTTTGTGTATATTATTTCGCAAATTAAAAGATATGTTGATAACAGAACTACTACTTCATACGACTATTGTAATGAAATGAATGTGACGAATCGACACAATATATATACAACTGGAGACGTCATTTGTCCTGATTTCCCGTATTTGTTTTCACGAAGTGTTATAAATTCGAGACATGACAAAGCTTGTCTGATTTTTTGTTTCTATAGTTGACCACCACATTTTGGTCTCCATCATCACGCAAACAATAAATTGCCATGTAATAATGGAAACATACACATAAGTAATAACACATGAGACGTTTATTTGCCCGCATATCGTACTAGTTGTTTACAAAGTGTTGACATTAAACTTAAATGCCATATTGGCCGCCATTATGGCGCAATAGTGGGTGTGACTTCAAACTTTTTGTTTCTTTATCGTATTCAGCACAAATGAAATCCAAAATGTATGCTCATTTCTTTTTGGCCTGTACTACAATCCACATTGGCCCATTTGTGTAGAAGTTTGTGACTGATGGGGTGATCAAGTTTTTGTCTAATTATTTCATCAATTGACAATAAAGATCACTGCTGAATCTAATGTTTGATATGCAATATTCTATGTAGTCAGTATAATGATATATAATATACCACTGGGGACATTTCTTTTCTGAATTTGTCGTATGTCCGTTCACTAAGTCTTGAATTTAAAATTGGCCGCCATATTGAACGCCATCTTCGATTATGATACTCTTTTAATAACAAATTTGGATGGCAATTTCTCTGGCCAATTTGCATGTGTATTCTACATTTAATTAAAAAAAAATACTGCGCATTATGCGATCATTCGTGGTTCCAATCCCAAGCGACAACTTTGGTTCGAATTTTATGACATTGAACGGCGGAATAAATTTTTTACTTTTATTTTTCCAATTGATAAGATGTATTATTGGTGAAACTAATTTTTCATATGAAATACTATTCTATATGGTCATTAAAATAATATACATTTTACCACTTGGGACGTTCCTTTTCAGGATGTTTCGTATGTCGCTTCACTAAGTATTAAAATAAAAACTGAATGCCATATTGGACGCCATCTTGGAGTTTGATACTTATCTAATAGTGAATATGGTTGGAAATTTGCATTTTACACTTGTTATGTGTGTTCTACACTAAGTAAAAGGAAATACTACGCACTATTCTATCATTCTGGGATCCAATCCCCGGCGATGGCTATATTTAGCATTTTATGACATTGGGGGGAGGGTTAAGTTTTTGCCTATTATTGCTAAATTTGTAGAGTCAGGAAAATAAACGTAATACCTCCGGGTAGAAAATACTCCATTCTTTCCAAACATATTTGATAAGATAAGCTCAATCCAGCGTGCTAGTTTTGTACAGAGTTGACGGGCGACAGTTTCTCTGAATCGGCATGGTGTTTTGACGCATAACGTTACATTCTCCACCATGACGTCGTGAAATCTCAAACAACCCAGAAAAAATAACAACGCTCCGATCTAGTATCACCATGTACCCCATAATAACAAATAGAACATTCTGTTTTTGGTGTTGTGCTTAACTTTTAACCAATTGTGTATAACTGGCCAACCGCTGAAAACAGGCTTATTTTTCGGTAGGTACCTTCACAAATAGTCTTGCCATACATAGCTGCCACCAATTCCGAAAAGGCCAAGAATCATTTTCATAAATGATATATATTTACCTTTCAGAAAAAGTTGGTTTCAACTTGTTCTACCGAGGGTAGGGGTATCTCGAAAACTAAGGCCCATTTTTGGATTTGGCTGCTCCTCTATTATTTACTGTTGATATAATGGTATTCATTTGATGATTTTATGCATACCATGTGCCATACCATGTGACATATGACTCCTAGGTTTCTTCTATGTTAACCCCTTTCTGTACTAAATACTCATTGATGAGTAGTTCCCCTCAGGAAATGTTCAGATAATAAATTATCTAAATATTTCACACCTATTAATATGAATCATTCTCCTCCTGTGTTATCTGATTCTCTGTCTGATTTTAGTACATCCCTCCAAATGAATAATAGACTGTTCCAATGTATACTTTTATAACTGGGAGAATTCATTTAGTATAGTAAGGGTTAAAAATGCACTATCTCTTCCTGGCAACAACAACATTTCTGTGAAACTGTCTGAAGGCACTTTTGCAATTTTAATACTTGGCTCTTCAACTCATGGAAAAAAATATTGCCTCGTGACAGAAAATCTTATTTACTGGTCTCTCGGGCTTAAACTTCAAATTTTCAAGATAAAAGCATTAATTTAACGGTGGTAGTTATAGAAATATATTACGTCTGACCCTCTATGCATCCATCCATAACAATATTAGAGCCCTCTATCTCAGTCATAAGGCCAGATTTCTATGATATTTGGTACGCTCATGAACCAGCATTATCAATGACATCAATTCTCTCTGATAAATTCCTGAGGCAGCGTTCAAAATGCTTTGTCCATTCCTTTCATTTAAGTTTCAAGTTATGGCCTTTAGAAAATTACTAAACCATAACATAGAGAACTATGTATTGATTTACGGTAATGTTGCTTTAATTGTTTCCGTGTTGATTCCTACGCTCTACATCTATTGATCTGATATTCTCCAACTGACGAGAGATATAAAGGACTATTATGAGTTGGATGGTATTCATCTGGCCACTTCATGCATAAAATGTGACTGGACAAGCCTTGAAATAGGGTGTCTGTCATTTGCAGAATGAGGTCCCCAGAGGGTGAATTTAGTGATGCTACCCCACAATTCACCCTCTGGGGACCTCATTCTGCTTACACCTCAGCAGAATGAGGTTCCCAGAGGGTGAATTTGGTGATGCTAGCCTGCTATGCGGGGTAGCGTCACTAAATTCATCCTCTGGGGACCTCATTCTGCAAATGACAGACACCCTATTTCAAGGCTTGTGACTGGATAGCCTGGATATAGTGTGTCTGACATTTGCAGAATGAGGTCTCCAGAGGGTGAATTTAGTGATGCTATCCTGAAGAGTGTTGTACCCTCACTATGCTGGTCTGACCACTGCCAGAATTTAAGCTTTTCTCACACTTTTATTAAAGAATTTTCTCGGTTTCAATTATTTCTGCAGTATTCTGAGAGACTGAGAAACTAAGCTGTCCATAATTGGAAATTTTCCAGATGAGACTGGATGAGATCAAATTAGTTAGTCAGAAATTGTCTGATAAAGTAGTATAACATAGTCCGCCCGACAACTCATGACAACGCTGATTAGCCTGAAGTAAATACAAACATATCAAGCTTGTCATACATTACGCTGAATCTCCTGAACGAATTCAACTTCTAGGAAATGTAATTATGTTGATTAACCTCTATACTAAATTCAATACTTATTTATGAGTAGCTATCCCCTAAATATGCATAATCCGAAATAACGCTCCCAAATTACTATTTATTTGGCTTCGGGGGTAAAAAATATTTGATTCGAGTCGAGGAACCCACCCATCAAAGCTCAGAGTGATCAGATATCGATTTTTGAAATTTGTTATTTCTTGAAATGTATAATTATTTGTGACCCAGAAAAGAGACGTCAAATTGAAGGTCTCTGACCAAATTTGCGGATGAAGATGGATATCTCTAAAATCAAGTGGTAATACAGCCAAATTTTTTATTATTCACGTGATAATACGGCCATATTTCGCTGAACCACATGTTGATAAATAACACGTTTTGGGAAATTTTATACCATAATTGACAGTGGTTAGAATTATTTTTTATTGCAATTAATATATTCTGATAACAAAAGCATATTTGGAAGAAATGTTGTTGTTGTATTCTAACTTGATGATATGGGGACAGTCTGATCGGATTGAGTAGCTTTAATATGAAATGTTCAGATACTAAGTTCAAGAAACAACCATAGTACATTGATTGTTAATTGAACTTATTATCTGAACATTTCCCACCAATTGATAGAAATCTTTCTGTACTTGTATTAACTTTTCATGCCTTGTCGTCTGCTTTTATTACCTAAACATTCCTACAGCTAGATGAATAATAGACCGCTCCAGCGTATACTTTATTACTGAATGGGAGAATCCATTCAGTATAGAAAGGGTTAAGCTTCAGTCAGAAGATTGACAAGAAAACATTAGAAATGAAAGTGTCAATGACACTGTAGCTCAACTTAGGTAGGGGAATAATTTAATGGTCTGTAGGGTGTCAAAGGATTTAGTGATCCTAAGAGTAAAATGCAAGATGGCCGCTGGTGGCCATGTTTTTTGGCCAAATTACCCTAAAATGACTCGTTCCCATCTACATGTCAATGTCAACATTCATGACAAATTTCATAAAGATCTCACCAAAGATAGGACCTGTAGCCCGTGCCAAAGGAAATTGTTGACGGACACATGCACACACGGATGACGCCAACCCAACTCAATGTCAACATCCATGATAATTTTTATGAAGATCAGACAAACAGTACGGCCTGTAGCCCGCGTCAATTTTGAAATCCAAGATGGCCACCAGCGGCCATGTTTTTTGGCTGAATGACCCCCAAAATGACTCGTTCCCATCTACATGTCAATATCAACATTCATGACAAGTTTCATAATGATCGGATCAGGGATATGGTCTGTAGGGTGTGCCTAAGGATTTAGTGATGCAAAGAGTAAATTATAAAATGGCCACCAGTGGCCATGTTTTTTTGCCGAATGACCCCAAAATGACTTGTTCCCATCTACATGTCAATGTCAACATCCATGACAAATTTCATGAAGATCAAACAAACAGATCGGTCTATAACCCATATGCTAATGATTTTGTAGAAATATTTAGTCATACAAAGAGTAAAATCCAAAATGGCCATTGGTGGCCATATTTTTTTGCCGAATGACCCCAAAATGACTCGTTGCCATCAAGAGGTCACCCCGATGATCCATATGAAGTTTGGTGATGATCAGATCAGGGATGTGGTATGTAGGGTGTGTCAAAGTATTTAGTGATGCAAAGAGTAAAATCCAATATGGCGGCCATGTTTTTTGGTTAAATGACCCCAAAATGACTCGTTCCCATCTAGAGGTTGCCCCGATGATCCATATGAAGTTTGGTGATGATCGGATCAGAGGTGTGGTCTGTAGGATGTGTCAAAGGATTTAGTGATGCTAAGAGTAAAATCCAAGATGGCCACCAGCGGCCATTTTTTTTGGACGAATGACCCCAAAATGACTCGTTCCCATCTACAGGTCAATGTCAACATTCATGACAAATTTCATAAAGATCTCACCAAAGATAGGACCTGTAGCCCGCGCCAAAGGAAATTGTTGACGGACACATGCACACACAGATGACGCCAACTCATGGCAATAGCTCAAACTTACAAAGTTGAGCTAACAACAAGTGGACACTTGAATTTTTAGGTAAAATAGACAGACGCGTGATGGCATTGGTCAGACCAGCCTAGCGAGGGGACATAACTCTGTCTTGCAGTTTGCCTCCCATACTGTGTCACAGCAGAGGTTTCATCTGCTCTATATAGAACATTGATAAATAGTAAACTAGGAATAATTTGTATGATTAAAAACTATATGCAATAGTACACATAATGTCGAACCAGTTTGTGAAAAGATTTCTGTATTTCTACAAACACTAAATTACATTTATAACCTACCACATCTAACTGTATAAACAAATATCGGGAAAATCCAATTCAGCCCCAAATATACCTGGGCATTCGCCATGGTCAAAGTGTGTTTGGGGTTTGAAATTAAATTACAGATGTGATATATGACTCTTGGGCTTTTAGTCGAGTTTTTTTTCAAACTCGACTAAAAACTTGACTTATGGTTTGACAAGACGGTTGGCGGGCAGGCTTTGGTTCTAAACATAGTCATTTATTGATGGATGTTTGCTATCATGACTGCTTTCAAAAGGGGAGCAAATGACTTTTAACATTAGCGTTTTCCATTCTAGAGTTATCCCTCTTTGTTTATCAGGAAATATGTTTTTTTTTTATCTGCACAAATATATCAGCCATGGGTTATCATGACTGCTTTCAAAAGAGTGGCAAATGATGTTCATGTTTTCAATTCTAGAGTTATCCTTCTTTGTTTATCCGGAAATACATTTTTTTGTCTGTCTGCGCAGATATCTCAGCCAAAGTTGGTATATCTATGTAATACGAAATGTCAACATGAAGAGATACAGTGATGCTCTAAGTAATCGACTTCTTAACCATCGAGAGCTTTCCTATGAATGGCAACAAGCCATATTTCCGACTAAATCCTGAAAAGTTACCCATAATTCTGCTATATGGTTAAGAAGTCGATTACTTAAGAGCATTACTGTATATGAAGTTTTGGGTTTCAGCAAGTATATATGTAACGACGAAGTATGTAAAACCATGAAGTTAACTTAATGTCAATGCAGGAATTGCAGCAACAACAACCCTATGATTAGACCATGGATACTCCATTATTGTTGTCAGACCATCTGCCATGTTTGTGAAAATGAGATCAAGTGTGGATTTTGTTAAGTTGACCAATATCCATTTATATACATATATATAAGACTCCAGCTAACCTGAAGATATAAAACAAAAGAGTATAAGTATGAGACATGACACACTCCCATGTCTTTCTAAATGAATGAAACAATCATAAAGTGATTTTAAAGTCCAAGAACTTAGGGTCCATCACAACACCATCCTGTCCAATCTTTAAGAAAAGTTTTAGAAAATCTCTTCTTTCCCGTTGTGTATCATCTCGATAAGTGGATGGAAGTCTGCTCCTCCTTTCGTTAAGCAATCAGCTATTTGTTGTCCAGTTTTTATCCATTTCACTGAAACATCTTCCTTGTTTACACTTTCTTTGATACTAGCCAAATCCAGTCGAAGACGTTTTTCAGATATGAGTTTTGTGGAATGCACATTCTGACACAGAGATTTATTGTCAACCAGACACGTTATTGGAACATGTGTGTCTGAAGCTCCTTTCTTATTAATCATTTCTTGCAGAATGCTTCTCACAAAATAACAAGCATCAAGTCCATCCACGAGAGAAAGTGCTTCCGCCGCTAGCGTACTCTTGACCACCCTTCTTATCTTTTTGGCTGCCCAAGAGATAGGACAACATCTCCCATTACCGCCTATCAGAAATATGATATATCCTCCTGCACTGGAAATCCTGTCAGACAAGTTTGCATACGAAGCATCTGTGTAAAGAACCAACTCCAGTTTGTCCAAATTACCAAGTTGTGGAAATACAAACTTGTACACATTGTTTCTGGCTTTCCTTACGACTTTGTTGAGTTTCTGCCGAAATTTTGAGTCACTAATTTCACTTGAAGTAGTAAGATCCAGCACATCAAAAGACAAATCTGGTCGACTTTGTGATGCTAGCCAGTGCATATGTCCAACAATCTCCATATACACACCTCTCTCAATTCCTCTGTATACATGTGCTGCTGAAGATACACTGCCTCACTATCTTGCTCAATGTCTAAACCAATGTACCGAAAACAACTGTCCATGTCCTTCCCACATCTGAATCTTTTGGTAATGCAATCAATCACTTTCGTTTTGAATAAATCACTGCCAGTCCAAAGAATGTCATCAACATGCATTAAAAACATACCTTCTCTCTGCCAGAGAAACAACGCTGGATCGAGTTTGGACTGCACACATGAGAGTCTATCCAATTCTTTTTTCATGCTTAAGAACCAATTCCTGGAAGCATCCACAAGGCCATATACACACTTTTGTAATTTCCATATGACAGATTCCTTTGAAATACATTCCTTTGGAGGTTGAACATAAATATCTCTATCAATTTCGTCTCCCTGCAGAAACGCTGCCTTCACGTCTATAGAATGAACAGTAAACTGACATGTAGAAGCTAATGCCAGAAACAATCGAATGCTTTCTTTGTGTGCTGTGGGAGAATCACTCTGGACATCGGTTTCCTCCTCGAAGCCTCTGGCCACTAACCGTGCTTTAACTACCCGCTTACCACCATTTTCTTTCTCTGTGATCACCCATCTTGTTGACATTACCTTCTGATCTTTGTAAGGAACTTCTTCATACACATGGAATGATTTCCAGTTATCAAGCTCTAACTGTTTAGCATTTCTTACATTTTCTTCATCGTGCCTTGACACCGGAATAAAAACACCATTCACTTCATCTATCACATCCACCTTTTTCCACTCATCGACATCTTTCATGAAATCTATTCCAGCCATTACATCTTTATCTTCTTCCTGTATATTCATGTAAGCCCAATTTTTTCCAGTTGCTTTTCCTCCTTTACTTAATACTTTGGCCTTCATCCATTCATTACTTCCTCTTAATCTGTATGCTATAATTTCTCCGACTCTTGGAATATCTTTTACACTGGGATCCTTTGTCCTGGTATCTCCTACATGCATTTCTGGTTGACTGCCACTTGGTTCTCCAACATTATCTAGCTGCACATTTGCTGCATTCCTCCTATCTCCATGCTGAATGTCATCATCTGATCTTCTATTAACTTTGTTTCCACTAATCTCCTGATCTTCGTCTGTAAACTCTCCATCATCGATTTGTACAGCACTATAGAATCTTTAATTTCATCAAACTGTCTTTTTTGTTCATCAGAAGACACTTCCTTTTCTGGGCCACACCTGATCAGTCTACATGGGTGAACTCTCACATATATACTCCCGTGTCGCACAAACACCACTTTTCCGTCTTGCCCGATCACAGCTCCAGGTCCTTTCCATCTCTTGTCGTCATCTCTCTTATAATACACTTTGTCACCTTGTTGAAAACACTCGCCTGACGTAATGCTCTTCTGATTCTGTCAGACGATTCAGGTTGTATAAATCCACGCCGACCCGCATGTAGTGCATTTAGATGTTTGGCAAATGTTTCACTGATAGTCGTATTCTCTAGTGCTGGAGGCATATCTGTCAACACACTAGGCAAGTTAGGATTAGCGCCAAACACTAATTGGTAAGGGCTCCAACCATATACCATGGACAAACTGTTCTTCGCATTCACCGCACATACCAATGCAACTTCTAAGTCCAAGTTCGGTTGATCTTCTAGAATCTTAGCCACACAATCATCTACAACTGCATGATTGCGTTCACATATTCCATTTTGCCAAGGGCTGTACGCTGCTGTATTGATGACTTCAATGTTAAGATTTCCGCACATATCACGAAAAATTTCATTCGCAAACTCTCCACCATTATCTGCAAGAAACCTCTTAGGTGGACCCATACCACTTCCAATCCAGTGGGTCATGAGTTTTCCGGTTATAACCTCTGGTGTCTTCCTGTTGATTATAGCAGCTAAACTAAATCTTGTGGCCATGTCTATCATATGCAGAAAATACACGCCAGTTCTCCACTGCTTTAAGTCGATGGCAACAACTTCATTAAATTCACTTGCCAATGGGAGTGAAACAGTTGGTCTAGCTGGAGTCTTCTTATAGCGCCGACAGATATCACATGCTTCAGTCACCTCATCAACACACTTGAGATGTTCCTCTGTGTAACCACCTGCATCCTTCATGAGAGTCTTTAGACGTTTGGAAGAGGGCTGCACAAATTGTTTGTGCGATTTCTCAATGACTTTGGATTTGTCATCAGTTTGTCTAGTCGCTATCAGTGCAGAGGTTGTATCATCAACGCTAATACTCATCTGATCAATAGAAACACAATAGTGTCCCGACGATGTGCTCTGTAACTGAATGTCTTTCCCAAAGATATTTGCACTGTCATTCTCAAGATCCAACTTCACCTTGGCTCTTTTCATCGAGTCTTTACTTAACAGCAGGGGAATTTCACTCTCAACTATGTCAGCTGTAATTTCACACTCTTCGCCTGTTATCGCACAAGGAAATGTAACTTTGCCAAGAGATTTGAGAACTGTTTCGCCCCCAAATTTGAATAGAGTGTCACTCACAGCATGCACTATTTTGTCCCTAACTGAGGATTCAAGGGAATCCAGATAACAATCCATCCATGTCTTTCCGGCAACTGTAGACGTACACGCACTATCTAATACTGCTGAATTTGCAGATTCAGTCAAAAGGACAAGAGTTTCTTTCGACTGCACATTACCAGTGAATAACACAGCTTTTTCCACAGTCTTTCGATTCATATTTTCATATGAATGAGGACACCCTCTAACCAAATGCCTGATCGAATCACAGCTTAGACATCGTAGAGGTAGACCATCAGGGCCGTTTGGATTGATGGCCTTGTTCAGTTTATTCACGCCTACGCCCTTATCACGAAAATCACTATTCCTCTGATCACCACGATATAACTGTCCTCGAAACTCACTGTATCTCTGATCACCACTATAGGACTGTCCCCGAAAACCACTATTCCTCTGAACACCACTATATGACTGTCCTCGAAAACCACTGTTCCTCTGATCGCTCTGAAACGACTGTCCTCGAAATTCACCTGCTCTCCCTCGATTACCTCTCTCCCCCCAATTTCTCTGATTGTTATACTGTCTGTCTGAATAATTCACCTCCTCCGCAGTGAAGCATGCTGGCTCTACTTTAATGCCAACAGATCCATCCTGTCGCGATGCAGCTTGCTCTCCGAAAAACTTTCTTAGAGAACTTATCATCTGTTTGAACAATGTATTTTCAGCAGAGTAGTCCACTCCTGTCAGCATTAACTGTCTGTCTTTCATTTCGAGTTCTGAACATTCTAACAGCTTGAATGCAACAACTGGTTGGGGAAGTTCCATTTTAAACTTTTTCGTCCTGTTGTACAGCTTCTCAAATTCAATTACATATTCTCCCATTGTCGCTACTTTGCTTCGTCTGAAACGATCAAATTCAGTATATGCTTCGTAAGCTTCACTTAGGGCATCCTTTTTGAAAAGTCCATCTAAGAATGTTATCAGTTTTTCCACACCATCATCTGCATTAAGAATGGCTATGCTCATTTCACTAAACACTTTGTCTCTCACTGATCCTTCCTCAGGAAGCGACAACGCTATAGCTACGGCTCTCTTTTTCTTGTCCAAATCTGTCAGTGTTTCCCATGCTTTAACTTCGTCAACCCAGCGAGAATATGGTTTCTGTGCTGAAAACACTGGTGGTATCTTGTAGTTAATTGAGGTCGCCATAATGTCTATTTATGCTGAGCAGTCTTGAAGAACACTATCACCAAACACTGTTGTCTATTTCTGAAGGACACTGTCGCTGAACGCTATTGTTTTTCCTGGTTGCCTACAGGCTCTGAACGCTGATTATTTCCTTCAGATGAAACGCTATACTTTAGAACATCTGCTGAGGTCCGATGATCATCGCAATGTAATTGCAGTTCGCTCCGCTTCCATGTTAAGTTGACCAATATCCATTTATATACATATATATAAGACTCCAGCTAAACTGAAGATATAAAACAAAAGAGTATAAGTATGAGACATGACAGATTTTGATGGCCGCTGGCAGCCATGTTTTAAAAGAAATCAGATAAATTGGTAATCTCCCCTCTAGAGGTCACCCGAAGATCCATATGCAGTTTGGTGATGATCAGATGTGGGATGTGTCTCATAGGGTGTGCCAACGGATTATTATTTATATGGAGAGATGTTCAGGAAATATAAGTATATGAAACAGGCAAAATTATAATAAAAGTGTAGAAGTACTCCTGTTAATTGGTGGCAAATGTTCAGATAATAAACTCAACTAACCTATGGTCATTTGTTATTATCTGAACATTTCCTAATAAGGGAACTACTTGTCAATCAGTATTTAGTTAAGAAAGTGTTTTGATATTCTTCTCCGCTGCTTGCATAGGTAATTAGATCAAACCTGCATGGTGTGCAATCTTTGGTAGGACAACAAACAGTTATTGAACAGCGATTCATTAAATAGTTGGCAGTTCAATAAATGGCACTGAGATCTGTTAGCTTGAAGGCCCACTTAATTTTCGAACCCCCAGATAATCTATATCTATATTTGCGAATGTCTGTCTGTCTGTCTGTGTTCTATAGAAATTCACAGGGAACCACCTAGATGGCACAAAAGGGGTCTAATAGGGGTAACTTTTTACGAGAAAGATAATGGCGAGGGTTAGAATTTTCTAAAGTGACGCCGTTGCTTTCACACGGTCGATCGTTCCCATAATTATCTGATTTCCTTTCCGGTTATGTAGTTGTAAGTTCGTTCCGCCTGTTCCGTTCCGTCAATTTACTACAGTTCAAGTTTTAAATGTTGACAAATTAACGGTCTCGGATTTATCTCAAAGTTCGGATTATATTTCGAGAGTCAGGTATTGTACACAATGCCTTCGTAATCTGCCATTATCACTTGATCTTACAACATAATGGTAGCAGATAAAACCATCTAGTTATATGTGAATTTGGTGATTGAAATGAGGTCGGCTCCATATAAAAGGTGTATACAGTACTATAGTCTATACCATACATACAGGTGTACATACATGTACAGTCAGGGTGTTAACTGTTATGTCACGTTTTCTCCATTGTTTCTTAATGGATGTGAGTCAGGGACAGAAAAAAGGGGAGGGGCAGAAAAAAAATTTGTCGCCAATTGCCACCAAAATTATATATAATCATCCCCATAATATGAGGAATCTAATGGTGTGGTTTAAATATGTCAAAAGTCGCGCCGTTCACGTCAGGGATGCCCGGAAAGGCAGAGGGGCACCAAAATTGATCAAAATAATTTTAGCGCCGAATTCCACCAAATTGCTGCACATTCGTCTGAGATCTTCTCCATGATACAGGGAATCTTATTGTGTGATTTAAAGACGCCAAATTGGTGTCATTGGATGAGAGATGGGGGCGGTGAGTGGGTACTAAATCTGATCAGAATTTGTTTAGTCGCCGATTGCCACGAAACAAATTCGCAGATTGCCACGAAACAAATTCATCCCCATGGTATGAGGTGTCTAATGGCGTGGCTTAAAGCTGTCAACAGTGGCATCAGGGGTCAAGGGTGAACTGAAAGGGAGAGGGACACAAAAATTGATACACAATATTTTCAGTGCAAATTTCCACTAATTGATACACATTTTTATCCATGATATGGGGAATCTAATCGTGTGATTTTCAAGACGTCATATTGGTGCTGCTTTGGCGAGAGATGGGGTGGGGTGGGATGGGCACTATGATAAAAATTTGTTTAGTCGCGGATTGGCACCAAACTTACAAATAATAATCTCAATGATATCAGGAGTCTAATTGTGTGGTTTAAAGATGTCAAAAGTGGGGCCATTCGAGTCAGGGCTACCTAGAGGGTCACAAACATTGATAAATTTGATAAACAATATGTTTAGCGCCTGATTGATACATATTCTTCTCCGTGATACGAATAATCTAATCGTGTGGTTTAAAGGCGCCAAATTGGTGCCTTTTGGGTGAGAGATATGCAATGGTGGCCCTAAATTTGATACGAATTTGTGTACTCGCCAATTTTCATAAATTTTATAAATATTCATCTCTATAGTGAGTCTAAGTGTGTGGTTTAATTATGTCAAAAGTGGTGCCGCTTGAGTCCGAAATAGGGACGGGAGGGTCACCAAAAACTTATAAAAATATGTTTAGTTACCATCAAACTCATGCACGTTCTTCTCAAATGATACAATGAATCAAATATTTTCGAATATCTGTCTGTGTTCTATATATAACTTTAAGGGTACAATCGAGATGGTACCAAGGCGGTCTAACAGGGGTAACTTTTTACGAGTAAGATAATGGTGCGGGTTAAAATTTTCTAAAGTGACGTTGTGTCAGGGGAGGGGCTATTTATAGATCTCGACCAAATTGATATATTATTCTTCTATGTGATACGAGGAATATAAACGTGTGATTTAAAGAATCGAAATTGGTGCCGTTTGGGTGTGAGATGGCGGGTAATAACTATGATAAGAATTTGTTTAGTTGCCGATTACCACCAAACTTATATATAATCATCTCCATTATATAATGCATGCACGAGTCTAAAAGACGTGGTTTAAATATGACAAAAGTGGCACGGTTCAAGTCATGCATGAGGGGAGTTGCACCAAAGTTGATACAAATATATTTAGCACTAACTCCACCAAATTCATGCACGTTCTTCTCTAATGATATGATGAATTAAATCACATTTGGGGTCGTTTGGGTAATGGATGGCGAGAGGAGATTCACTAGCATTTATAAGATTCTCCAATTCGCCGATATCCAACAAAGTTATATATAGTCATCTCCCAGGCCATCTCCATGTCGTTCTAAGGAGTTTTTGGCATTCTAATTTCACAATCTCGACAAATGGTGACCGAATTAAGTCACTTGAACAATTATATCTTCTCAACTGTCATATTTATATGGGGATGGAAATCAGGGCATTCTATAATGATCTAGCAACACAGATACATAGAAGAAAGCATTAAAAGTATATTTATATCATTCTATTTAAGATATATATATATTCATTCAAACTGAGGGACCTTGAATCGTCAGAGGATTGCATATTAGAATGGCTCGTGTATATATTATACCACGATTGAGTCTATCCCATTCAATATAGTTTCCACAAAAAAAGTTACAATTGCCAAGAGATATGGAAATGTAGAGCAGGCCTGTTCAAAAATAGTGGTCACAGTGTGCAGTCAAATATGGTTACTTCTGAGATAAAGGAAAACGCAGTCTGTAGCACATTACTTTTCAGGATCCTCCAATAGTGACATCTGACAAGGGTATAGCTGCCCGATACAGAGGATTTCTTTCATTTTTTAGAAGACTGATCGCCTAACATAAACAACTCAAAATATCGCTGTGTCGGGCACATGTAGCTGCTATACAAGAATAACATCATTTCTTTTAAACGGAAAATGATTAGCCAGTATATAGCACCAGAACAGAGGAGCACCTGGACATATCTTTAAAACATCTGTATCTTCATGCTGATATGATAAACTAGTTTGATTGATTGATTGATTGGTACATCTGTATGTAAAACACAATTGTCGTCTTTTATTTTTTCGAACTAATGTGTTTATGATGTTCATGTTTCATGCTACAACGTCTGAAGTATACGCAGTTGTAAATAAATAAATAATTCTTTATTGGTGGGGACGGATTAAACGCGATAAACAAAATGATAATCGCTCCGACCTGACAAGGTGAGCCACTACTTATATTCCATGTGTAAGAATCATGTTTTGTGATGCCATTTGGATATACAATTTATGAGAATACGTATAACACTTTGAGAGAAAGAGTATTCTCTATTCCCACCATATATCCACAGAGGGTTTCACATCACTTTAACCTGGGCAACGCCGGGTAACCCTGCTAGTATAAAATATATGCCATATTATATACCATTTGAAAGAGAAAGCTTCAAAACATTGTATTATCAACTTATTCGGTGTAATAAACTGTGAACATGTTGTTTTTGTTGAGATACCGACTTGGTGTTCTGTGCCCAAGTTTCATTATTTCCAATGGAAGGGGAATAACTCTATATCTTAAGATATATAGAGTTATTCCTCTTCCATTGAAAATACATTTTTAGTTTGAAATATGTTGCATTCTGGGACCCATAACGGGGAAAATCTTTCAATGATCTCAGCTGTTTTCTATTTCTCTATGGGCTTCTTCTGAGAAACAGACATTTCAAATGATGATGAATTACAGTAATGCCCTAAATAATAGACTACTTAACCACAGCAGAATTATGGGTAATTTTTCAGGATTTAGTCGGAAATATGGCTTGTTGCCATTCATCGGAAAGCTCTACCTGAGAGCTTTCCGATGATTGGTAACTAGCCATATTTCCGACTAAATCCTGAAAAATTACCCATAATTCTTCTGTGGTTAAGGAGTCGATTATTTAGGGCATTACTGTATAGTATTTTAATCATATTTAATGGCATAGTTCGTTATTAAAACCGTATATCAGGGCACCATAAAAAAATAAATAATCGGTGACTCGATAATTAAGTGGGCCTTTAAAATGGATTAAAGTTTGAAGGAAGTTGAACAATGAGGTGTCAATAAATATTGTATTCAGTAAATATAACAAGTCTAACAGCAGACGACAGAACACAATCACACTGGGAAACAGCTTGCAATATCGCTTAATTGGTCATTGTCGCACAGATATGTGCATAAATTTAGCCAGGAACTCTGAAAGTCCATAAATTCACACAGGTTGGCATAAATCTGATAAAAAACACACAGAACTTTAACCCTTTCTATAATGAGTTGATTCTCCCATTCAGTAATAAAAGTATACATTGGAATGGTCTATTATTCATTTGGGGTGTTTAACCCTTTGAGTGCCAGGTCAATTTTTGTATCAACCCATATACCCTGTGCCAATGCATTCTCTTATATATGCGAGTCGACCATAGGTCGCCTCGCATATATAAGAGAATGTATTGGCCTAACAATTTTTTATTTATTTTTTTTTACAATTTTAATTATTTATTCTTATATTCTTTAACAGACTTATTTTGTAGGTTTAGGGCCGATGAGATCGGCCACTGGCACTCAAAGGGTTAAGTAATAAAAACAGATGGCAGACATACAAAAGATAATATAAGAGCAAAATGATTCATATTCAATGGTGGGAAATGTTCAGATAATAAGATCAACAAATTGCCTATGGTCGTTTGTTGAACTTATTATCTAAACAATTCCTACGGGAACTACACGTCAATGAGTATTTAGTAAAGAATGGGTTAAATAAGTAATCTGGGTTTTATTATTAGGCCAATAATAACTGTTTTTCGAGTGAAATTTCAAGAGTTTTAAATGGGGATTCTGTCAGCTTTGACTGCCAATTTGGCTGCTGAAGAAAAATTCTATCATTTCAAGGTGTGTGCCATGAGATCATCATGAGGCAATAAAACTTTCAAAGAAGCCGCCATTTCTGTTGTCAACATACAAGTTGTGAGAGATCATGGGTGACTTCGAGATCAGCTGCAGTCGGTTGGATCCGGAGAAGCCCCCCCCCCCCCCCCATCACCAAATCCTGGATGAAATCTGACATACTACCGATCATTTCCAAAATGGCAAACAATGATTGAATTAGTCCATCAAAGTAGACTAATCGGATAAGAGATATTTCAATATTTGGACATTTACGAGTCTCGCATCCTCATATGGAAAGAACAGTCGTAATTATAAAATATAAAATTAATTCTGTGAATGATTGAACTAGAGGTGTGACTGGGACTACGGATACCCCCCTGTTTTTAAAATACTAAGATGTTTCACATGTCAGTAAACATTTAGTTAAAATAATAAAATAACAGTTCCCATTGCAGGTGTACAACCATAACACTAATCTTAAACCTATCTAAAAAAAAATGTAGGAATAAAAGCTTGGAAAAAATTATGTATGTTGCGAAAAAAATTCTAAGTCGAAAAAGGGGAATAACTCCACACAAAACATGTCGGACAGACGTCATAATCGCAGGTGCACAGGTTCCCATGGTACTAAATATCAGTGCCAAGATTAAAAAACATTGACCGAAAAATGTAGGAATAAAAGCTCGGACAAAATTATGCATGTTGCAAAAAAGTTTCTAAGTCGAAAAAGGGGGATAACTCCACCAAAAAATGTCGGACAGACGTCATAATCGCAGGTGCACAAGTTCCCATGGTACTAAATATCTGTGCCACGTTTTAAAAAAATTGATCGAAAAATGTAGGAATAAAAGCTCGGACAAAAGTATACATGTTGCGAAAAATTTCTAAGTTGAAAAAGGGGGGATAACTCCACCAAAAAAAGTCCGACAGACGTCATAATCGCAGGTGCACAGGTTCCCATGGTGGTTGATGTCTGTGCCAAGTTTCACGGAAATTGATCAAAAAACGACTGAGAAAAACTCCGGACAAATTTGTGTACACAGACAGACGACGGACGGACGGATGGACGACGGACGGACAAGCTGACTCCAGTATACCCCCCCTAACTTCGTTGCGGGGGGTATAATGAATGAAAAAAGTGAATATCTGGTTGATAGATTTTTATATTCGGGTTTGATGGTTGTTTTATGAAAACACTTTTCTATTAAATTTCATGAAACTGTTTTGGAAATGTGGAGTTTATTGTCAATTCGATGATTAAATTACAGCGAATACATATTGTTTGTATTGGATACTGAAAGTGACATTCATTGTAGCTACAGCCGGGGTTATCATCATTCGAGATGCCTCAGAAATAGACATGTGCATACTTATTTTCGATATTGGCTATAACCAAAGCAGCAGCTGATCTCGAAGTCACTCATTATTTCATATTTGGGAGATCCTGGCTGATGTTTTATGCATGTAGACATGTGACGATGACCAATCCAGCTGCAATATCCCGCACACATAAAATATAGCAAAGAGAAAGAAAAGACAGATATTTACCTTCTCTCAGTGATAGTACAGGTGTATTATATTATACCACAACCATATTTAATTTGGAATATATGTTTGAAAATTATATTTTGTGAAATAGATGTTAAAAGGAAACTGTACCATTGTGTAAGCCATCCGCTACTCTATTCAACATAAATTATGCAAAATTGAATGAATTTGAGTCAGGGATGAGTGAAATATACACTAATATTCTATATGAACGATGTAAAACATGGTAATTATAATGAAAATGAGCTAATGGCCTTTTACTTATTTTCATTATAATTATCTTGTTTTTATATGTGGTTCTTTGTGTACGTGAGTGTGTTAAACTCTCATTCTCGACTCATTAACCCTTTACCCAACAAACCGGCCAAATAAAGCTTCAACAGCCTAAAATATCTTCGGTCTGTCTCAATAAAACCATACAAATATGGATATCATTGGAACCGGCTCCTTGACCATTGTGATAGTTACAGTTATGCCCTGTGCCAATGCATTCTCTTATATATGCGAGTCGACCATAGGTCGCCTCGCATATATAAGAGAATGCATTGGCCTAAACAAATCTTTTTTTTAACACTTTTTACCATTTTTTCTTACATTCTTTAACAATTTTATAATTTTTAATGTGTTAAGCCAATGCATTCTCTTATATATGCGAGGCGACCTATGGTCGACTCGCATATATAAGAGAATGCATTGGCACAGGGCCTTTCTGTTGGGTAAAGGGTTAAAGGTACGGTTGGCCTTGGCGGTTGGTATCCTGTGAAAATATTTCCACCCGTCAAAAACCGCCACAAACAGAAAGAACATCAAAATGTAGACAGACTTTGTCCATATACAAATAAGAAATATCGCATAAACAGTATGTTATTGTCATATATTTGACCATTGTTATGTAAACAAAAGCATAAAAAGTTACTTTTCTGGTGTTTGTTTATATTATGATGGTAAACATAGAGCGTTCTTTGTTGGTGAATTCCTGATATGGAACTAATAAAGAACGTTTATGTCATTTGTGTGTGATTAGCCAGTAGCATTGTGCTGTCTTATGTAACACAATCAGGCTCTTGCTTAGGTAAACTATAGTAGGTCTTTATGATAACATGCTGTTTACGCTATGGTGATGGTATATATGAACGAAACTGTATGCGTTTTAATGTTTTTCTGTTTACGGTGTTTGAAACAAATATGAATATTTTCGACAATTAAGGCCTTTAATTATTTTATGTTGAGTACAGTAATTCCCTAAATGAATGGCAACAAGCCATATTTCTGACTAAAACCTGAAAAATTACCCATAATTCTGCTGTGGTTAAGGAGTCGATTATTTAGGGCATTACTGAAGATGGCCCCATAAATGGCTGGATTTAGGTAGCCTCCCTTTGGCAAGTAGAACGACACATATGTCGCCGTATGGTTCGCGAGTGGAATGACATATATGTCATTTCAGGAAGTGTCATTTTTATCTAGACATAACTTCAATAGCAGTTATGATTATGATAGCACATGTAAACAGACAATACACATAAATTAAAACGAATTATTGGACCTTTTGACCTGAATTTGTTAATAATTATTGCTATGACATTGACGTTAAACTCACACATGATATCATGTATATGATGTTATAGATACTCTCCAAAGGGTTAACCCTTTAGAAGCTTGATATTTCTAATGTGTAGTTCCTCGATTCCTATTAATTCATTTGTAGGGATGTTAGTTAATAAGTTCAACAAACAGCCTAAATATGAAATGAATAAATGGCAATCCAAATATGAAAATGAATGAATGACAATTCATCAGGTGCTTCTCTGCCTGTTGTCTACATTATCTAAACATCCCAGTAAATGAAGAATACACCATTCAATGTTTATTTTTAGAACTTTAGTTGATTAATACACAATCAGGAATATAAGGGTTTATGATAAAAATTTCTGTATTTAAAGATGGGTCTATCTCTTACCAGAAAGCTTTATATAGATTCCAAGGTATAAATAAAATAATGGATATGAATCGAGGACACCTGTCCGCAAAAGATTCAATCAATTAACTGCAGAAATCTGCAAGAAAATGTTCAGAGCATACTAAAAGCATACCAAGAAAGAGAACTTGTTATTTTGTATTTAGCACCCTCAACCATGCAAATTGAATTTCACCATGGTCGTACGATGGAATTATTATGCCTTTATAGACAAATAATACACCCAATCTTCAGTTTTATCTGTATTTTATGCATAAAATAGCTATTTGGAGTCTTAAAATCAGAATTTAAAAAAATTATGTTGTTGTAATTTTGACTTGTAAGAGATAGATCATCTTTAATTAACAACCAATCATGGTTTTCTCAAAGAAGTTGTTCCTATCATATATGGTTTCATCACATAATTAGCCCCTAAACCCGGCCTCATATTTTTTAGTAAGACACACGTGGATTATCGGCACGCACAGTGACAATAGAGCTTAGCCCAATTATATTGATCAATGTTATTATTGTGTTAATTAGAATATCATTATGATATTCAATTTGTGTTGGGTTATATAGTG
This sequence comes from Siphonodentalium dalli, assembly GCA_032622095.1. Lineage (NCBI taxonomy): Eukaryota > Metazoa > Mollusca > Scaphopoda > Gadilida > Siphonodentaliidae > Siphonodentalium > Siphonodentalium dalli. The sequence goes on along the minus strand of CP136064.1, from coordinate 67,471,624 downwards.
TCAACTATGAGATAAACATTTGTGATAAGGGTGGTTGTACAATTTTGTCAACATGAAAAGACACATTTAAAATATAACTATAAACTATATTTTTTCTTGAAGGTGTCTTCACTTCCTTTTTGGTTGTGATAAGAAAATACATTTTTTTTAACTCCAGCCATTTCGAGATAGTTTTTCTTTGTGATTATGTGATAAAAATATTCTCAAATTTGTTGCAATTCCATACAAAATTTACTAACCTCGTTCACTAAATTTGATTCGAGCCTTGCTAAAGCTCTGCTTGGATTGAATTTATTGCACCCAGTAAATAAATTTTGTAATAGAATTGCGACTCATTAGAGATCCTCTATATATGTAATTTGATACAAATAAGCTTAGGACAGATTTCCAATGTTAATTTTGGCCCATTCTGAATAATGACATTGAGTTAATCTTTTCTCATATCATGTGACTCTTGTTATATCAGTATTCCTGGCATATGGTTTTATATTTGTTATTTGTAAGTGATTATGTGATAAAAATATTCTCAAATTTGTTGCAATTCCATACAAAATTTACTAACCTCGTTCACTAAATTGAAATGTTAATACTTAATGATAATTAAATGTTGGATATACCAATACACTTCTTGAGTGCAAATAAAATAATGAACATAAAGTGAACACATTCATTGACAGACGGAAAGACAGACATGAATGATTTGAGTCACATAGCCTACCACTTGTTTGTTTAGGATAGAGCTATAATAACCCATGTTTTGGCCATTAAAAAATAGATATGGAACTGACACAATGGAACTACGGATACTCCAATTTTTTCAAAAAAAAAACAAAAAAAAAAACACAAGGAATACAAGCTCGACAAAATTATGCATGCTGTGAAAATTTGTAAATCCGAAAAGGGGGATAAATTCACTAAAAATGTCTGATCGAGCTCATAATCACAGGTGCACAGGTTCGCATAGTGGTAAATAGATGCGACAGACAGACAGGCTGACAGATGGTAATTATGTATAGAAAACTGGCTGACGGAGGGAGAATTTTCATTTTTTCAAAGAATTCAAGAGAATTCTTTATATTAATGGACGTATAATTTATTTTTTGGAATTAAATCCTACAATTGTCATAGCAGTAAATAGGACCCCTCTCTCTGTACTTTTTTAGCCATTCCATATTCAAGGAAAACTTACATAAAGTTCAAATTCAGATAAATGGGACATTAGGTTTCAAACTGCTGAAAAATTATGGTTGAATTTGCAAATATTTTTTTTTGTGATGCCCTCATTTGGTGATGATGGAGGTTCCTGAGAACACAGTATTTTAGCCCAATTCAATATCAGGCGAAAAATACCTCAATTTTGGAAATGAGAAGATAAACCCACATATGAAGCAAAAACGTAGACTATAGAACTCTTGATTAAGTCTTGAAATAGTGTGTCTGTCATTTGCAGAATGAGATCCCCAGAGGGTGAATTTAGTGATGCTACCCCGCTATCAGTAGTCTCTAATGACTAATTGGTGAACTTCAACATGGGAACTTCAATCTGATCCTTGGTCTTCCATAAGAGTTAAGGCCTAAGCAGAATGAGGTTACCAGAGGGTAAATTTGGTGATGCTAGCCCACTATGGGGGATAGCTTCACTAAATTCACCCTCTGAGGACCTCATTCTGCAAATGACAGACACGCTATTTCTAGGCTTGCTCTTGATGGAAAGTAATGAGGTAAACATGGAGTATTCATGGAGTAAAACGTGTGATATAAGAATAAATCACATAGAGCACTGTTTAGGTGTTAGTTTCATGTATTCAATTGTAAACATATAATAGCTTTTGGACTAAAACAAACGCTTGTACTTGATAAACCAAATTTTTCATGTTTATTTAGGTTTATTAACCAAATATTAATAATATTTTCAGTTAAAATAGTATGTGAGCTCATCCAAATACAATGTATAGGGAAATGTAAAATTAAACAGTGGTATGCCTTCAAAAAAAAACATGTATATGGATAGTAATGTGCTGGAATGATGAAATAACACCTCTGTACATTCATAAGCAGTTACACAACATATAAGGGCCCCCTAACTATATAGGACTACTCTGCACCATAAAATAAGCACCTATACATGCAGGTAACTGCCATGTTGGATACATGTGCAATATCACAAACCTAAATCACAACAGTTTGTAGAATAGGTGACTTTCATCTATCATAAATTAATGAGATTTAAGGTCATTACAAATTCTGGGTTCTCAGGCAATTTCGGCAACAAAAACTAGACTGGGCGATAGGCACTTTAATTTACCTTTTAATTTCTATAGACCGGAAAACATTTCAGAACTGAATATATTGAGTGCTTTCTGACGAACAACCTAAACTCCAGAATTAGATCAAAATCTTGACAAAACCCAAACATTGTCTATTTTTGTGGTTGCGAGTCATTTATATGGCATGATCATTAAAAATCATTAGAAACCTGTTTTCTCTGAGTTCTGGTTTACAGAGTAATCACATAATTACAGCTTCAGTGTTCTGAAAATTAAGTCGATAAATGTCCATTGATTGATGACTTTTCATACAGTGCTCAGAATTTTGTAGCCACAATGGGTACCCGAGAACACAAACTATTAATGGCCTGAGACAACCCGTAAAAAATAAATTGAAGCAACACAATGAAGAAATAAGGACGATACAAGCAGACCAGATGATATAAATAAAATGCTGCAGTTGATATGGATACTGACCGATAACTCTGTATGATATGTCGGTCTATATCTCTCAGATTTCTAATGACAGACAAATAATAAATTAAGATTGTAATATAATTAACCATACAAATGTTCTATATTCTAAAACACAAACTGGCAAGGTCTGTCTAATTGGAGCTGTGTGATGAAATCGTTTTCAGGCAAGTCCGAGAGATATTTCTGACCGACATATCTACAGAGATAGTCATTGGATTTTATGTCAACTGGGAAGTAATGCTAGAGGTAAATAAACTTGAGAAAAATAGAGAGGTTCTGCTTGTAGCTTGTACGGTAAATGACAGCATATCATAGCAACAATTAATACGGGAAAACACAATAAAATATTTACATTTAGGGAACTTCTTATTGCACTGATTTCGAACAACACTTTGGCCATATAATAACCCTTTCATGGTGGGAGCTGCGCTGGTGCAGCATTAAAGATACTGTGCCAGTGCATTCTCTTATATATGCAAGTCTCCATAGGGAGCCTCGCATATATAAGAGAATGCACTGGCTTACAAGGTCAAGGCAAATGTTGTTAAGCCCATGTATTCTCTTATATATGCGAGGGTTTTTTCGCAAAATTTCAGGAAGCTCCAGTCATAGAAGGGTTAATGAGTATGGTTGCAGAAGGAATTACTCTGAAGAAATTGATGTTTAACCCTTCTATGCTGGAGCTTCCTGAAATTTTGCAAAAACCCTGTGCATTATTATATATACGAGGTTCCCAAAAATATTTACATTGACCTTGTATGCCAGTGCATTCTTATATATGCGAGGCTCCCTATGGGAGACTCCCATATATAGGAGAATGCACTGGCACAGGATATTTAATGCTGCACCAGTGCAGCTCCCGTCATGAAAGCGTTAAAGAACTTGTGGCAATCTGTTGAGTAATAACTGGTTATAAATTTGAAAGATCAATCATTATAGTCAATTCTATTATAACTATCACTGACCAATCTCCCAATCAGAATCAAGCCTTGAAATAGCGTGTCTGTCATTTGCAGAATGAGGTCCCCAGAGGGTGAATTTAGTGATGCTACCCCGCATAGCGGGCTAGCATCACCAAATTCACCATCTGGGGATCTCATTCTGCTTACACATCAGCAGAATGAGGTCCCCAGAGGGTGAATTTGGTGATGCTAGCCTGATATGCGGGGTAGCATCACTAAATTCACCCTCTGGGGACCTCATTCTGCAAATGACAGACACACTATTTCAAGGCTTGATGAGAATGAACCATGTATATGATCAGGTCAGGCACATCCTGCATTCAAATATTATAGTTATATTTAAAGTGATGTGTAACGTCCAGTTGGGCGTTCAAATAGAAATGGAAAATAATCTTGCTCAAAGTAGTTATTTTTACGAATATTAATCCAAGTTTCCAACACACACACAGTCATTCTTATATATTAATTAAATGTCGATGGTGAAATCATTTGCGCTAGTTTATCATTGATTGTTGAATCCCAAATCAAGATGAAAATATTTATAATAATGCACAGTTCAGACGATGATATCCATGGAGTGGTATGGTCGATTTCTTTGAGATTTTCGGTGATATTAGTAGATTGCTATATTCCCACAGTTGGCTGTATACTAACTTATCAGTTTCACACACCCAAACATGTCCACCATATGTCTTTAACTATTATAATTGCCTTTGACAGAGCTAAATCCACATTTTTCCTGTTTTGGAGAAAACATTGGGATCGCGAATCCCAGCGCTGGGATTGCGAATCCCAGTGCACAGTCGAATTGCAGTCTTAGTAATATTGCAGCAAATGAACAGATAAAATTTGTTGTGTAACCTTTTGCGCCAGCTTATTTCCTTTAATAATGCCACAAGTATGCCTTTCTAAATGACAATGACATGCGACTCAAATGCTCCTTCATTACTATATTTAGACCAATTGAATGTTAATTGACTTGACATTCATGTGACATCATGATTAATCATTCGCACGGATCGACATATGTTATTTCGTCAAAAAAACAAAATTGGTACTGAATTAGAAGGGTTAATATTTTGAATATTGTTTCTGAAATATGATTTTGGTTTATCCCTCTTTTATCGAATTTACAAAACGGCAATATCCATATTTACCTATTATAATTAAATATAACTATAATAGTTTAGTAGTGTAAAAATGGTCCAGGAGATGAAGGACCCTATAGACTGATAAATTAAATAAGTCGCTCTTCAAAAGCTTTCGGCCTTAGGCCTTCCTCAGTTGATATTTTTAATATTTTGAATATGATTATTATTTGTATGTGTATCTGAATGCCATCATGTGATTTTGTCTGAATAATATCAGATTATTATTTAATATTTGTATGTTTATCTGAATGCCATCATGTGATTTTGTCTGAATAATATCAACTGAGGAAGGCCTAAGGCCGAAAGATTTTGAAGAGCGACTTATTTAATTTATAATAGTTGAATTCAGGATGTGCCGGACCTGATGATCGGATATCTTCTGAAAACGGCAGTCTAATGCCTACAAGATACAAGCCACAATGTACAAGCAGAATCTCTCTTTAATATATATTGAAATAATTATGTATAATCTCAATGGTTATGTATGGCACTAAGATATGATTGTATTTGATAAATCAAAGAAAGCACGGTAGATAAAACTAGCAAACATGACATGATGAGTATTCAATCTTTTGGGGTCTTTCCAAACAGACTCTTCTTTGCTGGTTTTTCTTGATCAGCCTGTATAGAGACAAACACACCAGGTTATATGTGTTCAAGAATATATCCTGAAATCTATCAATCAGAAGAAAAAAATCATTTTGCAAAAAGAGTCATATACAAAGTTACACTTATGTTTCTCAAGCCTTTCCACATGGTCCATTATCCTTTTTATTTGTTCAATTTGCCAATCTTTTTTGATAAGTATATATTTTGCAAGCAGTAAATGACAACTTTGACTTACGTTGAATAAATAACAACATTTTTTTCAAATGTTCTCTGCAGTTATTTTTGATCAGTGAGCAAGCCTCTAGCTTACACCAAATTGTCAAGCTACGTAAATTAATGATTTTACGACAGCTATGCAGGGTCTAACCTGGGTAACTGACCAATCAGCTACAGATAAATTTGATTTACTTCTTAGGGAGCTAAATGAGTGAATTAGAATATAAACTTAAGTGTATTAGTCCCTCTGATTCTAAGATGTTAGACATAATGATAAATCTGCAAGGTAGTGTGTGCGATGTTGAACAATGCCAAACATTAAACCAGTAGTAATGTTCATTTGCATTCAACTCTTCCTTGGGCTGCTTTTGTGCAGGGTTCACGCTGGCCGGAAAATAATTTTGCCCAATTTTGGCCATTTCTGAAATTTTTCGGCCAATTTTCAGAAACTTTGGCCAAATTGTAAACCAAAATATAGGTTATATAATAAAATCACGCCCAAAAGCTAAATACTTGATAAAAATTACCAACATACATGTATATATTTGCATTGATTTGAAAACTGTAACATAAAGCAGTAAAGCATTGTCTATTGATAAGTAAGCATGGACTACTTCTGATAAATTGTTATGCAAACATAAGCAGACTACTCATTAACTATTAACCTCTTCGCTGCTAAATGACGGTATGACGTTGTGTGCTGGGCTGTTGACGTTATTGCCATTTTCCAGTTGGAAAATATAACGGGAATATCACAAGAACCATAAAACTGACTGAGTTGAAAGGCTATTATCGTTCACAATCGTGGAACATCATACAATGTTTGAAACTTCGAGATACAGTTATTCCAATGCACCAATCTCTGAGTTCCAGTTATGAATAATGGCCTACTGCTAGTGTGCTGAAGTAGGTCCATAGTACCTATGGACCATATAGCACATGGTGTGCACTTTTACGTCCATAATAGTTACGGACATCATAGCAGCAAAGAGGTTAACGAGCATAAGGATTTTATGGAGATCTAGTGATATTCTGAGAGGAAATTATTGGACACTGACAGCGTGAACCCGGCTTTTTTTGTGGCTGGCCTATTGATAATCTACTGACAACACAATCTCGCTATCATGTACTAACTTACAAGATATTTGGTACCAAACAGCATCTTAGCTTTATCTTCCTCCTGCTGGACGTCAGTCGGAGGTGGTTCCGCTCCTCCCCATGGTAAGAACTTCTGTTTTATTGCCTGAAACAAATATGGGAGATGGTCATTGCATCTGACAACCTGTTTATGTTCACTTAACCCTTTCTACACTGAATGGATTTTTCCCATACAGTTATAAAAGTATTCATTGGAATGGTCAATTATTCATTTGGAGGTAACATTATGGTTATGGTAGGTAATAAAAGCAGACGACAGACAGATGAAAAGAAAATACAATTGCAGAAGGATTCCTGTTAGCCATTTCATGACGGGAGCTGCGCTGGTGCAGCATTAATGATCATGTGCCATTGCATTTTCTTATATAAATGCGAGTCTCCCATAGGGAGCTCCAGTCATGGATGGGTTAATTGGTGGGAAATGTTCAGATAAGGTCATTTGTTGAACTTACTATTTGAATATTTCATAAGGGAACTACTCATCAATGAGTATTTAGTATAGAAAGGGTTTAGAAATGAACAGCGTTCCAATGTGGTCATAGGATTTTGACCATGAGTGAAATTCAGCAAATTGCTGAATTTCAGCAAATTGCTGAATTTTTATCACTGCCAGAATCACAAATTGTTAGTTATGTTTTTGTCAGCACATGTCCATGAGTAGACCTATAGTGCTCACAAAAAAGAGTCATGTGCTTGTGGTAGGCCATCCATACAAGGACAATGTTTAATCCTTTCTATACTAAAGCATCATTGATGCGTAGTTAGGAAACGTTCAGATAATAAGTTCAACAAATAGGTCATTTGAATGTTCAGATAATAAGTTCAACAAACATAGGTCATTTGTTGCACTTATTATCTAAACATTTCCCTGAATATATAGGGATCCTTCTGCATGTTAATTTATCTATAGTCTGCTTTTACCACCTTAACATCCCTCCAAATGAATAATATACCATTCCGATTACAGTTTTTAACTGATTAGAAGAATCCATTTTGTATAGCAAGGATTAATTCATGGCCATACCATCCCTATATCCTTGTTGTAAGTTTTTGGGAGAAGCTGTAATATTGCTGTCTTAGATAACATACCTGTGACCGGCTGTCTGATAACATACCTGTGACCGGCTGTCTGATAACATACCTGTGACCGGCTGTCTGATAACATACCTGTGACCGGCTGTCTGATAACATACCTGTGACCGGCTGTCTGCTAACATACCTGTGACAGAAGTATCCTCTTACAGTCATTCTTCATGGACATCCACAGATCGTACCACGTCCATATACAGTTATGATACTCAAGAGTGGGCAACAAGAAACTATAGTCCCGAATATCTTGTATATTCTTTTTCTCTCCTTGACCACCCTGAATAAGAAACAGGTATAATCATACACAAGTCAATGTAACCTAAATATATCGCAAGATCTTGAATTTTCTGAGTACCTTACTTGTATTTATATTCACACAGTAAATTTTCAACCATTCAATGAAAGGAGCCTCCCATATATATGAGAATGCATTGGCCTAACATTTTTACCTTGGTCTTGTAAGCCAGTGTTTTCTCTTATGTATGCGAAGCTCCCTATGCCAGACTCACATATATGAGAATGCACTGGCACAGGATCTCTAATGCTGCACCAGTGCAGCTCCCATCATGAAATGGTTAAAACTGAGTGAATAATGGTATGACCATAGTTTACGTGATCCACAGAAAAATTAAAGGGTTACGGTAGTGGGCTATATATGTTACAATCAGATTGTGAAATCAGTCATTTCATGAAACAATGTGAGGGTCAGGTCAGTCACTTCATGAAACATCGACATCGAGTGATATCGACATATGTTGTCATGTTTATTTTCAATTTGTATGAATAAAAGTATCGACAAATGAATATTTGCTTGTTGTCCAATCCATAGCAACTCCAATCATAAAGCACAAAATATTTTAGTCATTTCATGAAATGCCTGGGCTCAAATTCTAGTCATTTCATGAAACAACTGAAAGTTTTAGTCATTTCACTAAATTATTTTAATTAATATTAGTCACATTTTAGCTGACTTTGAGCGACACTTTCGGCACCTTCGTGTAAATTAATGTGTGATTATTAACTAAGTTAGATATAGTCACCTTATAGCTGACTTTGAGTGACACTTCTGGCACCTTCGTGTAAATGAATGTGTGATTATTAACTAAGTTAGATATAGTCACCTTATAGCTGACTTTGAGCGACACTTCTGGCACCTTCGTGTAAATGAATGTGTGATTATTCGCTGCTCTCTCCTGAAACAAATGGGGTTGAATGTGAGTTTTAAATATTTACTAAATACTCTAATTCGACTTTCAGTTCCAAATTTAATAACGCGAACCCTTATGAAAATAGACAGCAGTATTATACAATAGTAAATAAATATACCATATATATCGATCGCATCCCACCAAAAGTGAATTCGTCAACGGTATATTCTGGCTTGGACTGTACTCATAGAATTTCAGTAGTAGAATTACCTTGACTATCCTTTCTTCTAAATTGTCAGTGCACATCAGCACTCTATAGAAAATAACCGAACCTCCATAGTAATGCAACAAAACAATAGAATTACATTCCTTTATACCAGATGCACCCCCGAATTTGCATAAATGCGCTATTGGCAGCTACTGGGTAACTCGCATTTATGCGAGATTGGCAGGGAAAGAAATGGTTTAGGATACTTATTTGGGCCTTCAAACCCATCTCGTTGTTATTACCCTCTAGTGACCAGATACTCACGATTGTTTGACTTGAGAAACGTTGCCAGTTGAACTTTTCCTACAGATGAATGTACATCACTTATTTTTCCATACATTTGTTATCAAAACACCCTTACAAATGAATAATAGACCATTCCAAAATATACTTTTATAACTTAACAGAGGAATCCATTTAGTGATCAAAACGTTATTTGGCACATACCTTCATCCTGTCGATATCATCATCACCAACTGCTAAAGATGCCTTCTTAGATCCACTCTTCTCTGATCGTGATCTTTTCTTTGTCTTCCTTTTGCCTGAATAGCAAAGTAATGCATTACCATTCAAGTCTGAGTTTAGTGTGCCTGTCATTTGCAGAATGAGGTCCCCAGGGTGAATTTAGTGACGCTATCCTGCATATGCCTCATCTTCTCTGGAATTTTTCTTTATTATCAAATTTTTATAGAAACTTAGATTCTATTTCTTTTTTAGTTTAGTTTCTCTATATCCCCAAATTGGCAGATGACACATTGCATAATCGAGGTTCCCAATGAGTGTACATCACAATATTCACCATTTGAGAACTTCAATCTGAGTCTATGTCCCCCATAGCAGATGAGGCCATGCAGAATGACGTCCCCAGAGGGTGAATTTAGTGATGCTAGCCCGCTATGTGGGACAGCGTCACTAAATTCACCCTCTGGGGACCTCGTTCTACAAATGACAGGTACACTAAACTCAGACTTGATACTTGTGCATGGCTCAAAAATACACACTCATCAGGATCTGAATCAGCTTTGCCATCACTGGAAGGCTAATGCAATGCACCTTACCAACTGAGCCACCAAAGACCCCTGATTAACCCTTCCATGACTGGAGTATCCTGAAATTTTGCTAAAACCCTGTGCCAATGAATTCTCTTGTATATGCGAGTCTCCAATAGGGAGCCTCGCATATGTAGGAGAATGCATTTGCCTAACAATATTTACCATGACAATTTAAGCCTATGCATTCTCTTATATATGCGAGGCTCCCTATGGGAGACTCGTATATATAAGAGAATGGACTGGCACAGGATCTTTAATGCGCACCAGCACAGCTCCCACCATGAAAGGGATACATGGAAATGGGAACATCTCATCAACAGTTATTGATGAAAATGTTTTCAAATAGTTGCAGAAGAATTTTCATAACAAAAATGATAGGGGTATAGTTAACAACCACACTCACGGAGGAGGTTAAAAGCTTAACAACCTGATCTTTCAATTTCATTTGTAAAAGCTATAAAGAATTCGAGGATCTTTTCTCCATATTAACCCTTGTATTCACTCACTTCCTTCAGACACTAGATTCTCCTTCTCGGGAAAGAAGAATTTCATCATGTTCTTGTAAAAGTTGTATGTTGCTTGTATCTGGAATGGTATCAGATTGATCTCAAAATGTTCCTTGATTGCAATACCACCAACTGGAAATTAAGACAAAATGCATGAGAGATATTATTTAACCCTTTCATGACTAGAGCTTCCTGGAATTTTGTGAAAACCCTTTGCCAATGCATTCTCTTATATATGCGAGTCTCCTAAGGGAGCCTCGCATATATGAGACATAGCACGGGATCTTTAATGCTGGACCAGTGAAGGTCCCCGTCATGAAAGGGTTAAACAATCATTTGCAAGGAGGATGACAGTTATTGATAATAGGGGTAAATTTCTAAGGGCCTTGTTATATGAGCCGAGACAACTCGGCCAGCTGGGACAACTCGGTTTGCCGGGTGGCCCGGTCTAACGTGCTTGCTCACTGAAAATATGGGACAACTCGGTTAGCCAAGATGACTCGGCTCATGTAACAGCGAGTCATCCCGGTTAGCCGGGATGAAAGTCTGGAACGTAACATGATTCGTTGTGACTTGACAAGATGTTAGCCAATAGAATGCTCGCGTCATGTGAGTGACGTTTAGTGACAACCAAGCCACTCAGTTATAGGCATGCCGACATTAGGGATTGACGTCGTGTCGAGTGATTGACAGCTAGATGGATAGCTAGTTGCGTGAACGTAAAACCGAGTTGTCCCGGTTAACGAGTTATCTCGGTTAACGAGTTATCTCGGTTAACGAGTTATCTCGGTTAACCGAGTTGTCTCGTCTCATATAACAGCGTGATCGAGTTGTCCCAACAGACCGGGTTGTCCCAGCTAGCCGAGTTGTCCCGGCTCATGTAACAAGCCCCTAATTCTTTACAGAATAACTGTTCCACTACGGGTCAATTAGCCTGCAGTTTATTTGCTGAATAAGCATCTCTATAACATAATTAGATGAGTGTGGGTCTCATTTGAAATTCTTAAGGAGAATGATAAGTATGTCCCATCTCAGTCTCATCATTATCTAGCTATACTAAATGGATTCTCCCATTCAGTTATGAAAGAATTCATTGGGATGGTCTATTATTCATTTTGAGGGGTGTTCAGGTAATAAAGCAGACAATAGATACAAAAACAGAAAATACAAATTACAAGAGAAGAATGATTCACATTTATTTGTGGGAAATGTTCAGATAAATAAGTTCAACAAACGGTTGTTGATAGGTCGTTTGTTGAACTTATTATCTGAACATTTCCAAAGGGAACTACTCATCAATGAGTATTTAGTATAGAAAAGGTAAAATATAGTAAGAGGATTGGTACATTGGTAATAAAGTATTGATTTTACAAAACATTTATACGATGATTATTTTCGCACCTGGAGGTCTTTCACTACAGATAATCCTTAGAGCCATCTGTCTGTTCTCTGCTTTCTTAGAAAGGTCGTCCCTTGGAGATAAGACATCCTGAAAAGATAACATATGAGGGGATTTATCAGGAATTTTGTTCAGAAAACAGTTACCTATCTAAGCAATGATACTTATTGTGTGGAAAACCTAGTGCAGAATGTACAGCCGATTGCCCCAAAATCGAAGAATGAGGTAGGTATGTGCGCTGTCACATAAACATGAATGGATTAACTTTTAGAAGTAGTCTTGTATTCAGTAAACTTCTCCCTATTTCTCATTCAGACAAATATTTAAGTGGGGAAAGAATGAAGCACTTTGAGGTTGAATGTTTGCTGTTAGCACTGGGAACAGTAACTAGATAGTGCAATATGCCATGTTCATGTTGCTGGGGGCTGCATTAGGGCATTTTCCTGGAAAAAATATGAACAGGCCTGAAAAAAATTTAAGCACAAAGGAAAACGTCTCCGATTATACTGGTGAAAGCGTGTGGCCAGGCCTAGTTAGCGAACTCATTTCAGATATTACCCTTGTAAACTCATATACCAAAATTCTTTGAAATCTGTTGATAATTTTTCAACTTAAAACCCCCGGACAACTTTTCGGGATGGACAGACAGATGGAACCCATTGCTATATCCCCCGCTGAAACAGATGAAACCAATTGCTATATCCCCCGCTGAAAATTTTTTGGCCATGGGACAATTACAATGTCACAATTTTCTTGTGATTACACAAGACTTTGCTGCTGTAGTGGGATCATTATGAATGGGCATTTACCTTATAGATTGTGTTTGGTAGTATATTTACCTTATAGATTGTGTTTGGTAGTAAGTTTTCTACTTTTACCCATCCAAGTTCTAACTGATGAGTCCAGGAGTCATCATCTCTGTTTATCTTTGTGTACCTGTAAATGTGGATTATACGATGAAATATTTTCGGTCATAGATTATAAACAGAGGAAGAAAGTCAAAGACAGTGTTTTTGTCTGATATTCCAACTGTGCAGCTGTCATTATTTACATGGGACTTTATACCTAAGTGATTTATATTTGGATTGTCTTAACATATTAGAGCGGTGTGAAACACTCAGATGGGAATTCCAAATAATCCTGTTATGTTATGTTCATATATCTATAACCAAATTGACAACACTTGTCAAGCCTTTTTGACAACTCTTGGAATTTTTGGGAGGCCTACTTGAGTCAAGCTGGTTTGTCTGAGTCTGACTGATATTTTGTTCCTGTTGAAATGTTTATTATGCCTTTAAGCCATAAATCAATATGGCACATAAGCACATTAGTAAATTAACAAACAAATAATATGTGACTTGATGATGTTGAAGAAGGAAGATGATGGTTATGGTGGTATACACTTATATACATTGTTGGACCCCCAGTTAGTGATGTAGACACCTCCTATGTTACGGTGTCGAATGTCCGCCGTGGAGGTGGTGTATGGGGTTTGTATTGGAATGCGTAAGGCAACAAAAATTTAATAGCAGAATTATGGTAACTTTTCAGGATTTAGTCGGAAATATGGCTTGTTGCCATTCATCAGAAAGCTCTCGGAAAGATAAGACAATGGATAAGCAGAAACAAATTAAAAGACTTAATTGTCACCTATTTTCTTCACCATACACTACGCCGGTGGAATCATGTAATTATTTTTAGTTTGGTATATATGCTAATTGTTAAGAATTATAGAAGGGGCTTGTTCAACTCCAGTGGAGAGAAAGTGACTATGATGGAGTTGTCGCTTAACTAGACCCCTGGTATATATCATACATCTACTATAAATTAACACATACTAGTGTATAATGGGTTCTCAAACAATCCTGGATATAGTGTGTCTGACATTTGCAGAAGTAGGTCCCCAGAGGGCGAATTTAGTGACGCTACCCCGCACAGCTATATCCAGACTTATTTGCATATTATTTCAGCCCCCAGGTCACATGTAATATTAGTGAATAAAAGTATTGCTCATGTCTAGCGCAGAAAAGCACAGCTATATAAATGAATGACTCCAGCAAATCTATCAGCCGGCTTATCTCTTGGAGTTCTGATGACTGCAGTTGGTCACCTTTGATTGGGTGTTTTTGATTGGATACAGCACTTGGCTACAACAATAGAATTGCTTGTCCTACGTCACACAACCTTCGCCTGCTGGTGGACGTGAAAATTATTTTGAATATGTTGTCTCTACCTGTAAATCTATATGCTTGTATGTTATCACAACAGACAAGTAAATTGTATAATGGAATGTCAGAAATATTACATGTATATCCGCAAATAAAAATATATCAGAAATATTGCATGTATATTTGCAAATAATAAAATGCTACAAATATTGCATGTATATTTGTGAATAATAATTGCGTCTTATCACATTTTATTCTCGGAAAGATAACTACACTCAAATTTTCCAATGCTATGAGCCTATAAAATTTGCTCAGATTTGGAAATTCCCAGTAATAAGTGGGAATTATTTCTCTTGTAACACCTGAACTCCTGGAAATGTTTGCATTCAATGACCTGATGATATTGGTCCCCCTCACCATTACCATTTGATTGCTGGTTTATTACAGACTGTAAAGAGTTACAAACGAGAAGGAAACATACAGCACTTATTTTAAAGATGGTCTATCTCTTATGGATCACAATTACAACAACATAATTTTTAGAAATTCCGATTTCAAGACTACAATCGGCTATTTTATGCATAAAATACACTGTAAAATACAGATCAAACTGAAGATTGGGTATATTAATTGGCTATAAAGTCATAATAATTCCATCGTAAGATCGTGGAGAAATGAATTTTGCCCTGATTGAGGGTGCTGACAAGATACAGTTCTCCTTCTTGGTAGGCTCCGAACATTTTCGAGTATATTTCTGTTCTAAAAATAGCCCCAAAAACTGTCCTGTGGATTTGATAAGAAATTCTAAATAAAATTTATATTAATTGATAGAAACTTTTCTGAACAAGTGTCCTCGATTCATATTAATTATTTTATAACTCTATCTAAATCTATATTAAACTTTCTGGGAAGAGATAAACCATCTTTATTATACGCCCAACAGTGAATTATAGAAAAAAACGCGTTTAGATAAATATCGATATCACCCAGAAGGGGATATAGAAGAATATACTTTCACACTAGCTTGCGCGTGCGACCGATTCACTTGCGAGTACCAATACTGTTTCCGCTTTGTACTATTGAAGACGGTCAAAGTGAAAGAACCCATTGTAATATTCTAAATTATATTATATTCACTGATACAGTTATAATTAAAATCTATTTTATGTTGAAATTCGACATATTTATGGCGGAAATAAAGGGAAGAATACGGGAACTATATTTTTATATTCTGCGGATGGTGAAGTAGCATTGCGAGAATAGGCATCGATCAGCTGATGGCTTCAAAAATTATGCATCGATTGAAGACGATTGTGATATCATTTAACGTCGTAAGTGGTGAATTTCTTTGGAAATGCGTATAATAAAAAGAATAACTAGTGTTTTTTTAGTGGATACCGAAAAATACGTCATTCGTGACCGCGACAAATGTTTATTTTCGCTCACTCATGACATATTTTTCGGTATCCACTCAAAAACACTAGATATCCTCTATGTATCACAAATAAATCTGCACATGAATTCAATGATGAGCCACAAAACTAAAGAAACTGTCATATGGAGATCGTCTTCGAAATGTTGGGCCTTATGTCTCTCAAATATAGATGTGTGCAGGAAGATTTAATCGAATCATTCAAACTAATGCATGGACTATATAATGTCGACAAAAACTTACTATTCACTACGGTCAATGACTCGAGAACTCACTGTCACAAGTATAAAATACAAGTGAACCAGTGCCACAAGGACGTGCGATTGAACTTCTTATCCCAGAGGATATTACAAACTTGGAACAATATTCCTCAATTTGTTATGAAAGATTTCAAAGAACGACTACATGTACGATCAAAGATACGTTTATGATGATTGACAATAGACCTGCTAACGACAGGATATCAGTCATTACGACTTACACATCCCTATATTGTTATGATTTATGATATCTTATCACTTGTCTTGATGTGTATTCCAAGTTTTAACAATTGATAACTGTGTTAAATTTCCATGCATACTACAATTTATAGACTTACACAAAGTTTGTCAAAGCTAAATAAGAAATCCCGATTTGTCCAAGCTGTTTTGATCAATTTATCAGGTTTATCTGCACATTTTATTGAATCTCACGCATGCTGTATTATGAAAACTTACACAAAGTTTCTCAAAGCGAGATCAGCAATTCCAACTTGTCCATCCTGATCAGTGAGTCTCCATTTGGCAAATTTAAAACACACCTCATTCCTCCTCGCTTCTAGCACTTGGTTGTCTGGCGGAGAGAAATGAAACATCATATACAAGCCTGCAAATACGGTGTCTGTTATTGCAGAATGAGGTCCCCAGAAGGTGAAATTAGTGACGCTATCCCGCGCAGTGGGTTAGCATCACCAAATTTGCCCTCTGGGGACCTCATTTGAAGTTCCCCAGTTGAAGTTGGTGATGCTCACTCATTAGTCACCTCGATTATGCATTTTATTTTCTGCAAATTAGGGGACATAGAAACTGAAGAGAAGGGAAAAAGTAACTAAAACATTGGTAATTTGAGACTACAGATACTTCCCAGAAGATGAGGGCTAAGCAGTATGAGGTCCCCCAGTGGGTGAATTTGGTGATGCTAGCGCAGTGTGTGGGATAGCGTCACTAAATTCACCCTCTGGGGACCTCATTCTGCAAATGACCGACACACTACTTGGTCAAGTATGGAAAATTTGGTATGGAAAATATTAGAATCAGGTATTCTGTCACAATCCATGACTGACATTAGGAATAGTGGGGGAGGAATTGGTATAATGAAAAGCATTGTATTATCTCATACCTTTGGTTGTCTTCTTTTGCTTATGCTGCATCTGACTCTCTTTGAAGCAACTGAAATCATATTAAAAAATGCTCATGTCAAATAGACTTCAAATTCCAGGCTACTGTACCTTTATGCATTTTCTCTTTTGTTAAATTCACATATAGTGTTCTTGCTCCTAAATATATTGCATATAAATATATATATCCAATATATATATATATATAAATATTTATCACATAATTAACCCACAAAACCAGCTTCATAATTATTGGTAAGACACACGTGTAATATTAGTGCATGCGATGACGTCACGCCATTTTTTAAATGACTTGCGATTGCTGAAGTGTATGATTGTTGTTTTCGATGAATACTTTGCGTTTATTTGATCATGTGATAAAAGGTATCTCAAACTTGTTCTATTTTAAACGAAATTTATCAACCTCGTCCACTAAATTCTATTTGAGCCTCGGTAAACCTCAGTTCAAATGGAATTTGGTGTTTGAGAAATAATGGTTACAGGCAACTGAAATTAGACCCGGGATTTAGCCGATTAAGAGGTGGAATGTTTCGTTGGCGTGTGCCCCAGAAATAAATAATAGAACATAAATATGGACGTGCATGCTTTTCACAAAAAATTTTGGCCTCAGAAACGGGAATTTGACTAGAAAGGCAAAGAAAGCTCTGACATTTATCAGGTAAAAAAATATTTAAAAGTTAATCAATGATTGTTTATAATTGAAATATTAAAGTTTGTTTTGAAAATGCATGTGTTCTATCCTGAACACTACGGCATAAATCGCAACCCTCAACCAATCAACTTTCTACACTCAAAATACAGAATTTGGCTCAAAATAACGAAGGAAATGTTTTTTTAAGGATAAAGCACAATTTCTGGAAGATTTAGTTTTTTTCCACTTTACCATGACTTTCAATGTTGAAAAAAAAGGTTATGTAAAACCAGCTTAGTGTTAACCCTTTCATGACAGGAGCTGCGCTGGTGCAGCATTGAAGATCCTGAGCCAGTGCATTCTCTTATTTTTGTGTGTCTCACATAGGGAGCCTCGCATATATAAGATAATGCACTGGCTTACAAGGTCAAGGTAAATATTGTTAGGCCAATGCATTCTCTTATATATGCGAGGCTCCCTATTAAAGCTATATCATTAATGAAACAAATGACAGCAAAATTGAATATATACTATAGACATACGGATGTTAAACATGTATATACCTGATTCTAACAGTAAGATCTTCGTTCAGTAAGAATATCTGTTCTTTGAGATCATTCATCTCGGCCTCTAACGCTTCCTTCTCCTCCTGTAGCTGTAGTTGCTGCTCTTTATAATTGTTAAGTCTAACGTCCAAAGTTCCCCGAATTCCAAATTTCTTTATTTCTTTAATACAATTCGTCCTGGAAAAACGTAAAGTTTCAATCGCTCTCATATCCATCGATGGGTAGGCTCGCTTTGAATATCTGAGATTGGTCATTATTATTATCATCTTCAAAATTATAAAAGTTGGCACAGTTTGTATTTTAAAAATCATGAATATTTTAAGTCTGCAAGTACATTTATAGAAGGCCTAGACATTTTTTATCTCTGATTAATCATGATCTTTTGCATTTGTAAAATGTTTTCAATATTTCAAATGACTGCCTACATTTGAGTGATCAGGTGAGAAAGACATTATATTACTTTCACGCCGTTGTTATGGTATGGTAAAAATCAATACAGCAAGACAAAACAGCGAAGGCTGAATTGTCAAGCATTGATCTACTGATAAATTTGAAATTTAGAACAAGCCATCTTAAACTTCGTATTCTTTTTCATCCACAAAAATGCAAAAAAAAGTGATTTGAAAATATTTGAATCCTATGATCGAATCAAATCAAATCGAATCAGACTACCAATTTGTAAATTGAATCGAATCTCAAGCTTCACAGGGCTCTAGACTTAGATTGTGCCACTTCTCCCTATATTTGTCTCTGGGAGAAGTGATTTCTCTCCCACATACCAGTATGCATATATGTCCCGCCATATCAAATCCAGTCGAAATCGGGATTTTTTTTACCCTGTAAACAATTTTTTACAATTTTAATAATTTTTTCTTGTATTCTTTAACAATTTTATAATTTCACCCATACAGAGCCCCAGACAAACATGAGCAGACAACACTCTTCTATATGCTTCTATATATGTGTGGGGCTCCCTGCAGGGTAATGGATGTTTTTTATTTTATGTCCTAAAAATTGTAAGAAACATTTATTTTAAAAAATGATAAAATATTGTTAGGCCAATGCATTCTCTTATATATGCGAGGCGACCTATGGTCGACTCGCATATATAAGAGAATGCATTGGCACAGGGTAAAAAAATCCCGACTACGACTGGATTTGATATGGCGGGTCACATATGTCCAAACAGCATATTTAAAGTGTATTTCCTCATTATAATGGTGTTCTTGCTCAGTATAATGGTTTTATAAATATGCTCTTATGTTCCATGGGACTTATAGGATCATAGAATGCTGATGTTGGGGTGTAAATTGAACTTGAGCCTTTATGACTTCTTCTTGATAACAGTCCACTAATTAGCAAATAGGGAGAAGTGATTGATCTTAATTTAAACTTCTAGGCTGGTCCCTGATCTCGACCTATGTTACTGGGTGGAAAAGGGGAAAGAAACTTCTGCTTCCAACTAAGTAAGATAAGATAAGATAAAAATACGTTTTAATGGTCTTTAAAACACACATTAGTGTAGGACAACCTATACGGATAGATAAAATAGACAGAAGAATACATGGTATATAAGTGACATAACACATACCAAATTAACAGAAATTAGTAAGATGTATAATAACAAATTATTAAATTATTACTGGACATTGGTCACGCACGGAAGGATGCGATGTATCATATGGTACACTTCCACTTCCGCAGTCGACCAATGCGCAGCATGAGTATGGTGTTTATTGTAAAGGAGTTGTCCGGCACTAACAGGTGATAACGAGAGGCCGATCACGATCGGCAGATGTTTAACCCATACCTTGGCGATAGCGACTAGCCATAACTGATAATTTGTCAAAGATATGATCACAGGAATTAATCCATATATCAGTACCCAACTTGAAATCAAAAGCTCAAATAATTTGTCTTAAGAAAGAATAAAGTATTTGGGTTGGGGAGGAGTAGTTTTAAATCTCATAACTCATTGGAAGCAAAAGTGATAAATCCCTATCTTTGCCACTTTTGACATGCCAGATATTCAAAATTTATTATTCACTTCTAAAGAGAAATTATAATAGTTGACAAGCCAGACTGCTTAGAACGACATATATGTAGGGGATTCCATCTCGTATTTAAATGGTACTTTAATTACCCCCCCCCCTTCCCCCATTCTCCCCAGTTATTTGTTTATCAAACATGGACAGATATAAGATCAGATCTGACCTGTGTATTAAATAAGATTAAGTGTTTCATAACAGGGGTGTATGGTTTTCAAAAATATATGTAGTTTATACAATTCAAAAGTATTATCTATATAATGTTATACAGACATAATATGATGGGGATGCTGGCCCCTATGACCACTAAATCGTTCATATAAAAGAAAGTAAGTTAGCCCTCATTTGAATGGTTTCACACATTACAATGTTTTACAAGTAGCTTGGGCACTAAAAGCCACAACCTTCAATGTTAATCTTCTAAGTGCTCTGTGGCCCCTAAAATTCAATCAACCATGAAAATGTGAACAAATGGGAAAATAAGGTTCCTGGAAATACTAACATCTACCATATTGATATTCAAAACAAGTCATCACTTACACAATAGTCATGTATATTTATCTGCCTGTTTCCCATTGCATAGATAAATCATATTGGCGATCAGCTGTTGTTTTAATTTCAAATTGAAAGCACATGTCTGAAGGGTTAATATATTTTTCAAAAATCAATTAATCAGTCAATACCAAAATTGATAGAAGTGAATAGTGTGCAAAGATACCCAATAGATATTAAGAGATATGAGGAAGAGTCCATGTACATTATAGCATGTGTCTATGGAAACCTTGGAAAGGGTTAATTATTTTTGAAGCAAATTTTAATGGAATTCAGAAGACACTTATATAGGTGAGGGGGGGCCCTTATCTCACCCTGTAATGACATTTCAAGAATAGGAAAAGCACCAGTCTTGTGCTGCCATTAATCAATTTGACAGTTAGAATAAACAAACAGCCAGCCACCAGTGTTGTTTATCTTGCTTGACCCACCAGAGCTCTGTATCATGTCATCACTCATTTCATAACAGATTTCACTTGGAATGACAACATCTATAAAAATCCTCTCATATACTCTGGATGTTGGATGATCACATGGTAATTTATTGATATCATTATATTACATGAAACTATTGCAATAAAATCTTCATATTTTCAAAACAGGATATCACACCTAATTAATTGTATAAAACTAAAATAAATGAAAGTGTCAATTTTTTTTTATTGTTATTAAAGTTCAAACAAAATTTAATATTTGTATACGCTAAATTTAGCAAGGAGCTAAATCTAAAAAAATTGAATTTAAAAAAAAAAACAAATCTCGAAAAAAGGGTCATAACTCCTTTAAAATTAATCGGATCAAACCCATATTCGGACTCGATCTGTATTGTGGGCTGTGAAACCCATATACAAAATTTGGTTTCGATCGGATAGAAAATGTTTGAGTTATGGCAGAATGCGTGAATTCTAAGTTGAAAAAGGGCCATAACTCTGTAACAAAACTCGGATCAAACCCAAATTCGAACTCGATCTGTATTTTGGGCTGAGAAACCCATATACAAAATTTGGTTTCGATCGGATAGAAAATGTTTGAGTTATCACATTACTCGTAAAGTGTCTACAGACAGACAGACAGACGGACAGACAGACAGACAGACAGACAGACAGACGGACGAACGACGAGTGGTCAATCCGGGCAACGACACTATGTTTACCATACTATGGTATGGGTAAACATAAAAAACCATCGGGGATAGCATAAGAAAACAGTCCTAAGACCATTTATTTCCATTGTGGTCCCCAATGGATTCAGGCCACATAAAAGACCAGAACACACCCATACGTTTCCTACCATCGCAAACCACTGGTTAAAAAATATATTATGTTTGATTTAACAATGAAATGCAATCGGTCAGTTGAAATTGGAGTAATGATAGGTGATAGTGAGCTAGACACCAAGTACTCCACTAGAAGTTAAAAAACACTGAAGCGATATATCTGAATAAAATAGGACTTATAGGATCATAGAATGGTGATGTTGGGGTCTAAATTGAACTTGCGCCTTGTGACTTCTTCCCGATAACAGTAGATCCAAACATAATGACTCAATCGGTTGAATCCTAGTGAAGGATGTGCGCACTTACTGTTCAGTATCGTTGTTCGATTGTTCCCTGATAACAAGAAACAGTTCCTTCTCAAGGCTCCTCAATTTCCCCACATGCCTTCTGAAATTATAATGAAAAAAAGAAGTTAAAAATAGCCTTGGCCATAGAGTTATGAACTAGTTCACCAACAAACGTGTTCACACACCTGTAAGCATTAACCCTTTTTTTTTTTTGGTTGAATTTTTGTTGGGTATGCTTAAGCATGCTATAGGGCATGTTATAACTCAAAACTATCACCAAGTATTCATAGTAATAATTTTGATGCCCATGAAAAACGTAAGATTCCCTGGCCCTAAACCTATAAAATAAGCCTGTTAAAGAATATAAGAAAAAATTATTAAAATTGTAAAAAATAATAACAAATGATGAAAAATTGTTAGGCTAATGCATTCTCTTATATATAAGAGAATGCATTGGCACAGGGTATATGGGTTGATACAAAAAATCGGACCTGGCACTCAAAGGGTTAATGTCTGGCAGATTTTACTATGGTATTCCCTGGAGTTGATATTGTAATGGAAAGTCAATAATTTGTGCCAAGCTTGAAACATGTAAAAGACCTTGGGTATTTTTTATACACTCCAGAAGAAGTTAGATTAAATAGATATAACACAACGCATATCATAATCGAGAATCTTTTATCGAATGAGTTGCAGATGGCGCAAGGATATATTTTGCAAGAGCATAGCTCGAGCGAAATGTAACTATGCGCCGCCAACGACAAGTTCAATAAAAGATTTGAGTTTATGATGCAAGTTGTGTTCTGTATTTATTCTACACCATTGTGTCAGATCAATCCATGACTGTCACCTTCATTGATACTATAGCTACCTTTATTGTGATTTAAATTTTATGAATAACCAGTAATGATCTGGATATCACACAAAGCGGATTGTTGACATAATGTAGGTTATCATTCTTGGCAACAACGTCATCAAGAATAGTTTTTTGCTACAATAATATGTATTCAATGGTTGGGATTCCATTATATCCATTGAAAAATTGTCCCAATGATTGTCGTATATGTAAGAAAATATTGATATAAAATCAATATTAATTGATAGAAGCTTTTCAGGGCAAGTGTCTTCGACTCATTTTTATTATTATATACCCCAGAAACTTTATAAAAAGCATCTAGGAAGAGATAGACAATCTATAAGCACATCATAAACTTCCAAGCTCTCAATTCATTTCATATTGAATGGAGAATATCAGCAATTGTAATATGACCTTGCCACAAAACCTACATAGGCTTGTCCTGATTGGTCAGTATCCTGTATTCCCATGGATACATGGGCATCATTTTGAGGTACAATTCTAGATATTCTGAATTAAACCGCAAAAAAATGTGGTACAATCAGTGAAATGCGAAATGCTGCCAATGCCTCAAACTTTCAGAAGTCAAACCACACGGGCATTGGTTGTCATGCTATAGACTGAAGAAAGAGACATATAATGACTACCTACTGTACTATACTCAATTTTATTTAAGATAGAACAAAAATAAGTCTTAACTGAATTTATTTTTTGCCAAAAAAGCCAATGAAAAGGGGTCGCTGTTCAAAAGTGATGTCACGTTTGACGTTATAGTTCTAAAAGAAGAACTGTTTGGTGGAAAATCATACCACGCAGAGATAGAAACTGGGCTATTATATAGCAGGTTGAATGTATGTCACTACAATTTCGACCAAAATATACAGTCGAATTACAAAAGAAATAAATACATTGCGCATCGGCGTGTATAGTAGAATTTGACCACAGAAATTGATTGTAGGACTCTGCTTCGCATCGTCCTACAATTGTGGTCAAATTCTACTATACAGGCCGATGCGCAGTGTATTTATTTCTTAAGTAATAATCTATATATATATAAAAGAGTAGGATTTGTCTGTCCATCTGCTGTTCAGATTTTTATTCCAGACTGCTAGTCTGATTTCAACCAAGTTTGGTGTGGTGACTCGAGGTAACCTGGTAGAGGTTATAATGGCATTAGTTTTTCAAAATTTTGATTTACAAAATTTTTATTAAATAAATAAAAAAAACACACACAAAAATAAGCTCACTATAGGGCTACTTCAGAACCAAATAAATGTGAATATTTAGGTTGAATATCAACCTATTTGCAGACCAGATGTATGCTCTTTATATTATGTGTTGGCCACGCCATCCCACAGAATAACGGGTGTAAGTCCACTATGGGCTTATTCCAGAATCAAATAAGTCCAATATGAACCAATGTTAATGATTATGTCTAATATGAACCTATTTGCACAAGGATATATTGAAGTATAATAAATATTATCTATATATATATAAAAGAGTAGGTTATGTCTATCATGTGCTACGTGCACACAGGGGCCGCAGCCTCCTAACAGACAAAGGGGCCACAGGCCTCTCCGAAGCTGAATAAAGGCTCCCAAAGGGAGCCTGTTTCAGCTAGTTAGTTATATAGCCAGACATGCTATATACAAGTATAGAATACGTTGCTGTGACAAAACTGCTGCGCTGAATGTTCACTTCTGTCTTAATTTAATTATCCAATTTATAATTTTTTATTAACAATAAGGAAACATATCACAGGGTTTCCGCTATACCGGCAGGGGGTCCCCTTGACGGCCCTTTCCCCTCATCAAGTTTTCCCCTCCTGCCATACCCCAGGACATACTGCATGTCTATAAAGGTATAAAGATGTTTAAAACTTCTGAATTTTGTTGGAATAGTACTAAGGAATTTTAAAAGGTGAATTTATTTGATATCTTGTGAGTGTACACACTCTAAACGCGTTGTTAAATTGAAACATGAAGTGATCGGAGCTGACATCACTAGAAGCTATGCCTTTGAGGCTGGTTAGTTACATTGCGGTTAATACCCGGTTATGTTATGCAAAAGAACAGTATTTTAATCATACCTGTCATGTTTTATACTGCAAAATATACCATTCACTTTGTAATAGAGCGAGAGAAAAATGTGGGAGTAGCCGCACTGGACATCAAGGCATCTTACCACTGCCCACAATGAATATTTGTCGGCCAGATATGTAATCAGCCTTAACATATTCCGATTACGTTATGCATCCAAAATATCTGCTGGGTCTTCAACAGTGAGTCTTTTAACATTAACGAGCATGTTTAACTCAGGATCCAAATTACTGGTGTTCTGTACAGGTACTTCGTAAATTAATTTATATCTAATAAATTTACTAGTTTTAAAGTTACAAGTACGTGTATAAGGTTTGATAGCTTGGCACTTGGGCAGAAATGGAACAAAACAATCTGCCATTTCTACTCTCACACGATTCTATTGGCCGATATAACGAAAGTAATTCAACCAGTGCTGAAAGTAAAACAGGTTACTTCTACCTGGATTTTTCCCCTTGATGGATACAGGCCCCATTCCCCTACCCCCTAGCGGAAACCCTGCATATCAATACAAGAAGTAGCACCTCGGGTTCTGGGATACCCCCTATATTTCCAAATGAAACATGGTCAGGACGGAAACCAAATTTTAAAAGATATATGAGCGGACGGACAATAATTCAACATTTTTAGATGAACAAATAGGGATAACTCTTAAACGGAAAATGCAAACAACAAAACTGAACCATATTTTGAAAGCCCTCCTGATGCCAACCCCCCATACCAAATTTCAAGAGAATCCAATAACCATGGTTGAAATATATGAGAGGACGGATGGAAATCCAACATTTTCAGATAAGCAAAGATAGATATCTCTTGAACGGAAAATGTGAACGTCAATGAACCCTCTTTTGAAAGCCCTCCTGATGCCAAATCCTGCATACCAAATTCATCGAGATCCGATAACCCATGGTTGAGATATATGAGCGGATGGACAGACACATGTAACCCATCTTTTGGATGGGGTATAATTATCACACAATAAACCATTATACATACCTGACGTTTTCCTGCAGCAATAAGATTGGTGTCTTTTCATCCTCTATACCAGATAACTGGAGCTGAAATCTCATTCTCTGCATCTTCTCATTGGCTTCCTACATGAAAAAACTAAAATTGGTAAATTTCCCGGGGAACAGAGGCGGTGGCAAGTGACACATTGAACTGGAATGGCAGACAATGTATCACAAGTACAGGGGCTTGCCAGCTACATGTAACAGTGGGTAGGCATGTCAAGAGACTGGTGGGTGCAATGATGAAACAGACTTAATGTGCAATCATAGCATCTCAATGAAAAATATCAAGCTGAAAAGTGAGTATGGATCTGAAAATATTGTTGATTATTTGGAACTTTATAAATACGTTGCTGCACGGTCGCTGCCATGATGAAACTACTAAACTCAACGTTGAATGCTCACTTTAATGTAATTATTTGTCGATAGCATATTTTAATATATTTTTTAGAAAACAAAGACAAAGTACTATGAAAATGAAGTGAAGTAATTATATTGAAATAAAATTTAACAGCAATAGGCAGTTTAACCCTTTCATGACGGGAGCTGTGCTGGTGCAGTATTTAAGATCATGTGTCAGTGCATTCTCTGATATGTGCGAGTCTCTCATAGGGAGCCTTGCATATATAAGAGAATGCACTGGCTTACAAGGTCAAGGTAAATATTGTTAGGCCAATGTATTCTCTTATATATGAGAGATTCCTTATGGGAGACTCGAATATATAAGAGAATGCATTGGCACAGGGCTTTCGCAATATTTCAGAAAGTTGCAGTCATGGAAGGGTTAATTTGACATTTTGTCCCCCATGTGAACAAGTTAATTTTTCACTTTTCTTGTTATAAACCCTTTGTTTACTAAATACTCATTGACGAGAAGTTCCCTTTGGAAATATTCAACAAACAACCATATCTGAACATTTCCCACCAATGAAAAGGAAACCTTCTGCAGTTGTATCATCTCTCAGGTGGTCTGTCGTCTGCTAAAATTTTCTGAACATCCCTCAAAATGAAGAATAGACCATTTCAATGGATAATTTTTTAAACTGGGCAGAAAAATTCATTCAGTACAGAAAGGGCCGATACAAGTTATGAATTTCTTACCTTCCAATTTGGCTGTACATAGAGCAACAGATTATTAACTATATCCAACACCATTTCATACTGGGGCTGTAAAAACAAAAGAAGCAATGTACAGTTATATTAGTGTAGTGACAGAAACATTGAAATCAGTAATGAGTCTGCTAATAAATTTTGATATTATTTCTGATAAAACCAGAACAGATTTTTTAAAACTCTAAGTTTCATTGGCTGTGAAATTCTCAGGTAACAGATGAAATTTTGTCCACTGTTTTGTATAAATCTCATACCTCTCCTAGTTTATCAGGGAAGTGATCAGGGAAGCAAAATAAATTGCAACAAACATAAAATGGCTTAATACATACCATGAAAGTTAATACTGTCTTACAATTTGTTGAGTTTGATATAGTATTATTCTTGTACTGAGACACTATAACAACGGCATGAATTATGTCACTTCATCCTATTTTCCTCAATAAAGAATTGCTAAAAAAGCTAAAAAATATACAATGGGTCTTAACTTGGGTAAAAATGTTGAGTTGAACAAAAACTACAATAAAAATTTAAAATTGCAGAAATCTAACTTACTGAGTTTGTGAATATATTCAAATCATGGTGATGTAATGTAAAGGTCTCTACTCCCTCTTCTCGTTTCATCATGTCCTCATCATCTTTACTCTCCAAGGTCTGAAATTTTAAAATCAGATGCAAACAAATTTAAACCCGATGATGGTAACCAAAGTCAACAGGAAATGTCTTCCAAAATCAGGTTATGTGAAACCCAGAATATTTAGATATTAATCAAAATAGTGAGAATTTCCATGGCAACTGTTTGATATTGAGATATCAGCATAATAAATTAGACAAATGGTAAGGAAGGGGAGTAAAGTTTGTTCATAATATCCAGGAATCATAAGCTTTTGCAAAGCAGCATGAAATAATCTGTATGAATTTTCCACACATATCAGTTAGTGGGAGGAGCTAACGGTAGCTAGGAGACAATGCGTCTGCAGAAACAGATTATTTAGTTTTGCAGCACTGCATAACTATATAATACATCAGAGATTGTACCTTCTTTTCATCTTCGTTTGTTAAAAAATATGAAGACTGTCATGCAAAATGTAAAACAGTGTTATCATCGCTGATGAATTGCCAATGTTACTGCACAAATTTAAATTTCACTACATTATATTTCGACAACAAAAAGTTGTTTGCAAACAGCCAATGTAACAGTATGTACAAATATAACAATTAGGGTGAACAAAGAATTCCCAATGCAGCAAGAGATGGAATCACTCGCTGATTGGTTGAAAATATCTGCTAACAAGAGATGGACTGTTGTCCAGTGCATACCCCCATGTGGCATACCACCTAGTGTGGGCATACCTATATGGCTATAATCTGTGACTCAGATACTCAAACATAAAGATAAAGATGAACAACTCGATAACTAAAATCTGAACAAAACGATTGAACAATCCATTGAATGTCCTCATAGCGGTGAACATCCGTAACAAATTTCATGAAGATCCAACAACCTATGGTTGAGATATCTGCTCGGAAGGAAAAAAAACCCAACATTTCCGGATAAACAAAGATAAATGATAGCATCCACAAAAAAAAATCCCAAAATTTTCTAAGTCAAAATAAGTCGAAAATGAAGTGTAATGTTAGGAAAAACAGTCCGAGCCAACCCTGAGCCGCATCATGTAGAGAGGGTATTGTGAGAAGCATGTATACCAAAATTTTTTGAAATCGGTTCATATTTGTTAAAGTTATTAATTCGGACAGAATTTTCTAAGTCAAAATAAGTCGAAAAGTAAGGCGTAACTTAAAGGGATACTGTACCCAAAATGTTGTTGTTGGTTTCTATAGTTTCCGAGTCGGAGAATAAGGTAACAATTTTTCCATTATTTGAATGTCTGGTGAGTACGAAGTAGCGTTACGGATGACAAATTTACCGGAATGCAAAAATACAAATTGTCGTTATATTATATGCATACTAGTCCCATATAATCATTTCAGTTATTGTATCGTCGCTAGTCAGTGAGTGGCTTGAGTGTTCTCCCCGTATCATCATAATATTTTAAGCGATCGTGTGGGCGACTGGTTTAACAATCCAGTATCCCTCAATTACTTTATTTGATTACGGAAATTCGTAATTTAATTGACGCCATTTTATGGCTCCAGTCATAAATTCAATTTATATCAAATTATTAGCTTTTATGTGATCACTCAGATCCAAGAGACACTACCCCCACCAGTGACAGCCCTGCCACTACTGCATGGAATATTTAAATGACAACACATGAGTGGGTTATGATCTCAGCTTTAATGAAATTATAAGCTTGTCCTGCAGATAGCCCATACGCATGGAAAACCAATTAAGCAGAGCCTTCGCTCTGACGAGAAGCCGAAGCAGAGAACGCTGAAGAAATACTGCTGTACAGCGCAGGCACGAGCATGGCCCGACGAGCTAAGGTACGATTCGGAGCCGGCGCCCAAGAATTGCTATGAGGCGCCCTAAGCAATAAGCACACACGGCCACCAGGGAGAAGCCCAACGAGTGCGACGCAGGAATGGCAGTAGAGACCACTGGACAGCCCAACTCCCTATGGCTAAGCACCGTGGTATGGGCGGGCAACACCAAAGTTACCCCTGCAGGACGCACCAAAGCTGGATCAATGGCACTGATGACACAGCACCTGAAAGGGAAAACAAACAGCAGCAACGAGATGCAAATACACAGGGCCCTAGGCCCAAAACAAAACAGGCATCACAGAATAATGAATATGGCGTGCCACTCGGGACGCCGAACAAAGCGGGGCATGGAGCTCCAAGGGGGGGAGGGAGGGAGCGCGATGCGTATAATTCAAAAGTGAATTGCTTTCTCAGTTACCGGAAGGAGGCAGCATTCCGGGCGGATGTAAAATGCGGACTTTAAGTTCGGCCGATACGGAACGGATCGTACCGAAAAACCGGAATGTCTGCCGGATGACAGGATCAAAGAACCACATAAATCACCCCGAACCTTATCGGCCCTGGGTGCATTATGTGATCACTCAGATCCAAGAGACACTACCCCCACCAGTGACAGCCCTGCCACTACTGCATGGAATATTTAAATGACAACACATGAGTGGGTTATGATCTCAGCTTTAATGAAATTATAAGCTTGTCCTGCAGATAGCCCATACGCATGGAAAACCAATTAAGCAGAGCCTTCGCTCTGACGAGAAGCCGAAGCAGAGAACGCTGAAGAAATACTGCTGTACAGCGCAGGCACGAGCATGGCCCGACGAGCTAAGGTACGATTCGGAGCCGGCGCCCAAGAATTGCTATGAGGCGCCCTAAGCAATAAGCACACACGGCCACCAGGGAGAAGCCCAACGAGTGCGACGCAGGAATGGCAGTAGAGACCACTGGACAGCCCAACTCCCTATGGCTAAGCACAGGCCTGGAATATTACACTCAGGCTACAGATCGAGAGCACTCTCAAATAAGCATAAGATGACTGCGCAGTCATAAACATACTAAGCTACTATTGATAAGCCACCCATCAAAGTTACCAGACAGGTTATAACGCTATGGCGACACTACCACTACCACTATCTGCAGGACCGCCATAGAGTGCGCAGCACTCCCCCAAACCAGGAGCTCCATGCCCAAATACATCAATGAAACAGTTAAACCACCGGGAAAACCATAGTGTCAGATGCCAGGAAGGTCTCCAGGGCGCCCTGGAGACTATTCAGATAGATATCGTTGCCGACGGGGGAGAGATGGATCCCATCTGAACGATACATGCCCTTATCAGAAGCGCAAATGTCTGGGTGCTTGATGCCACGACCCCCGTGATGCAAGACGAAGCCCAACATGCGTTGGTTAAAGTCCCGGCGCTGGCGAGCACCAATACTCGGGCGATGGGCGTTGTGCCAATAGCGGCGCGGGAACACGTGTGACCAAATAAGGGTGCAGTCAGGCAAAGTTTCCTGCACATAAGAAAGTTCCCGCTTAACACTGGCACGCAAGTCACGGTACCCACCGGCTGTGATGTCGTTAGAACCAAGCTGGATGATGATGTGGGTAGGATGCCGAGACTGCGGACAAGCGGCGAGCTCCCGGTCGAACGTGGCAGAGCATCCCACGAGTGCCGATCCATCTAACAGAAGCGCCGCGGCTGGACAGCTGGAGATGTTGGCCAACAGGACGCCGCACAGCACGCTGGTGAGCCCAGTAGACGTGGGACGAACCCAAGACCCAGATAATGGCTACTGAAACGAGACTAAGCAGATGTTGAGTGGATGTATCGACGACAAACATCAGACCGCCAACGACCCCGGTGTTGGATGGCATGGTAAGGGGTGCCCAGATCCGCCAGATAGGTAGCACCACCCGAACGAAATGAATGCGGCGTGATATATTGTCGAGAGCCGGACGTACGCAAAGCCTGATGGAGCACGGCCCGAAACTGCGCGACTGTGAGCGGGGTCTGAGCCTGGTGAGAAAGGAACAGTCCCGACCGGGAGCCGCGAATGGCAAGAAATGTGGTGGCCGCGCGCAGCGGGCAGATATGTGGATCAGTCGGCAGGCACGGAATGCGAATATGAGCGGGAGGACCACATTGGTTCGTTTTAGAATGCCGGAGCCAAACGTCAATGGCTGAGCCGCACAACGAGACATCGCGAAGAAATATAGCATGTCCAAAGTCGGCCTTGGACACAGCGGCCAGTTCCCCCACGCGGAACAGTCCAAAAAAGGCCATCGTAAAGGCAGACGTAAACAAAGCGACCTCATGTGGCGACGAGCATATGCGAGGAAGCACGCGGAGCAAGGTGCGCAGCAAAGGTATTGTCACTGGAGCAGGACGAGATGATGAAGGCGTCAAGCGACGGACCCCGGTCAATAGTTGGCGAATGAGGTAAGTCGAAGTGGGATCCCGCATACCCCGGAGTCGATGCTGCCGACCGATGGCAGCCAGGTAGGTGGAAATGGTTGACGCAGAATGCTGGGAGCGATGAAGCCCCGCGATAAACCCGACGATAGCGTGTTCCGGGAGCGGCCAGGAAACGGCCAAGTGATGCTGGTGTGCGAAACCGAGATAAGCCCGTATGGCGGTGCGATACGTGCGGTGAGTTTTTGGCGCCCGTGAGGAAGTCAAAAGCAGCGTTACATGTCGACGCAGGTCCACAGGCACCTGGGAAATGGTGTTGGCGTTCGGGCGGCGGACGGCGCCAGTCGACGGAAACGTTTCATCTGGAAACGAGAGAGGCTGTCAGCGAGAGCATTATCACGAGACGCGATCCATGAAGCACGCAAGGAGATGTTGTGAGACAGGAGCAGCAGGACCAGCTGGCGCAACAGGGCCATGAGCGGCTTGCATTTGGAAGTTTGGTCGTTGATGGCGCGGACCACGGTAATGTTATCACAGTGTAAATGGAGGCGATGATTCCGGAGGCGACGCCCCCAGACGCTGATGGCCACTAAGACTGGGAACATCTCGAGGACACCCATATTGCGGGTCAGGCCCAAAGCATGCCAAGGAAGGGGCCACTTGCCAAAAGCCCAAAGGCCGTTGAAATAAGCGCCAAAGCCGCCGGACTGACCACCACAAGCGTCTGTGTGGAAATTGATGTCGGTATCATGGAGCCAGGTCGCAGAAGGGAAAAGGTAGATCCCATTGAATGACGTGAAGAACTGTAACCACGTGGCCAAATCGGCACGCATGCCAGAATTAATTCGGATTTTGTGATGCGGCTTAGAAAATCCCTGCAGGGCATCAATCAGGCGACGACAAAATGGGCGGCCCGGACGAATCGCCTTGCACGCAAATTGTAATGAGCCAATGAGCGACTGTAGTTCACGGACCGAGATTTTACGGCAGCGCAAAGCCATAGAGATTTTGGACTGAATGGCTGTGAGCTTCTCAGCAGGGAGACGCACCGCGTTAGCCAACGTATCGAGTTCGAGACCAAGGTAGCAGAGCTTCGAGGTGGGCGAGACCGTTTTTTCATGAGCAATAGGTACGCCAAGATCAGAGCAAACGCGATGAAACATGTCAAGACTGTCTGAGGCCTGGGACGTGGCTGGCGGACCACAGAACAGGAAGTCATCGCAGTAGTGCAAGATGTGTGGGTTGCCGGACCGCTGCTTAACAACCCATTCCAAAAATGTCGAGAATTTTTCAAAAGTTGCGCACGACACGCTGCAGCCGAAAGGTAAGCATTTGTCGAAATAATACATGTCGTCCAGTTTAAAACCAAGTTGATCGAAATCGCCCGGGTAGATGCGAAGATTACGATAAGCAGCCTCCAAATCCCCGCGCGCGAGCAAAGTCCCGGCCCCAAGGGACTGGATGGTGGCAACAGCAGCGTCAAAACTGGTATATGTGACAGTAGTGAATTCGCGCGGAATATGATCATTGAGCGACTGGCCTGCCGGATAGGAGAGGTGATGGATGAGACGGAATGAGTCAGGTTCATGTTTAGGCACCAGTCCAAGCGGCGACACGCGGAGCGTTGGAATTGGACGAGCACAGAAAGGACCAGCAATGCGACCAAGGCGAACTTCCTTAAGGATCTTTTCCCGGACGACCTCGGGACGGTCACGAGCAGACTTGAGGTTCGGAGCGTCAGTTGGCAGACGCGGGCCAGTATAATGGAGTGGAAAACCATGAGTAAAACCGAACCGGAGTTCCCGCGCGACTTGGTGGCGAGGGTACCTCCCAAGCCACCAACACAAATAGTCTAGATTAACGGCGGAAGGGGCGAGCTGGTAGACGCTGCTGGCGACCGCCGCGGGCTGAGCGGCGAAAGTCTTGTCCATGGGCAGCGGTTGCGGCATGAGGCTCTGAGCAGATGTTGCAGATGTGTCGAAAACGACAGTTTGGCCAGGAGCAGCGGCCGGCGTTGAATTCAAAACAGACGGGACTGGGACGGCCCGGACGCGTGGGAAAATTGTCCGCACGCCCGGAGGCACGAACCGGAGGCGGAGTCGGCTGCGGAGGTTGCCAAACCTGGGGCGTCATGACCAGCAGCCAAATGTTAGGGTCGATGGTCTCCCAAGGAGTAGCTGTATTACCATCCCACTTCAACCGAAATTGGGTATCGTACACCTGCCAGGCAGATCCCCCACATTTAGCAGCCGCCCAACGAATGGTGCGCAGGTAACGCAAAAGGGGCTGGGCCGACGATTCAGGGTGAACGTCGAGGTATACCGAAATGAAAGTGAGAAATGCATCGGTCCACGAGTCAACAGACGTTATTGGAGCAGCATGCCCGCTTGGCGCAACACGGATTCGCCCGGAAGCAGAGACAACCAACTGATGGGGGTCAACGGTATGAATAGAGGCGGCAGGTTCCTGCAGCTGATCCAAATTGATAAAATCGCCCCGGAAAATTTTGTCGCGAATAGATCGGGAAACATGAGAGCCATAGCCATCTGCCGCCGTAGGAATCGGCAAGGGGGCGTCCCAAGGGGAGACCAGCGAGGATGGAAAACTAAATAAGGCATTACCCGGATCAGTTCCGTCTCTTGCCGGAGCGTTCGGTCGGTGGATCACTGACGCCACACGGGAATCCTCGCGGCGGCGGAGAGAAGTGGAGCTGTCATCAGAACTGCTGCGACGACGGGTCGACAAAGGAGACGCTGATGGTGACCTGGATCCATAGCGCGGAAACTTGGGGCGCGGAGAACCATCCTGTCGGCGACTAGCCTGGCGACGAGACTGACGACTGGGCTGACGACAAGGCTGACGAACAGGATCGCGGCCACGAGAATGGGAAACACGGCCACGGGAGGCGCGGCGTCCCCGTCCAGAGCCACGAGCAGGCCTGCCACGCGAATGCTGACCACGGCCGCGCACCCGTGAATCAGCCACAGATGACACACTGGCCGAACCCCGAGAAGAAGGCCCAACACGGTCACTGGAAGCAGGACCAGCACGAGACGAGCTGGCAGACGCATCCTGGCGACTGCTACGAGATGAACGGTCGCGGGCCCGACCGCGAGATCCCGTACGAACCATAAGAGAAATATGTGATTGCCACCGAACGACAAACACAAACAGGGAAACACGTGCGCTACCCACGAAAATAGGTAACGCCGACGGAACAGGACGCAGACAGAACGCACAAGGAACAAGATGATAGACGAATAAATGAAGGCTGGCGAAGAAACACGGCGACGGATGGAAACAGATAGGATTTGACGACACACAACCGAGCGCGATGCGTATAATTCAAAAGTGAATTGCTTTCTCAGTTACCGGAAGGAGGCAGCATTCCGGGCGGATGTAAAATGCGGACTTTAAGTTCGGCCGATACGGAACGGATCGTACCGAAAAACCGGAATGTCTGCCGGATGACAGGATCAAAGAACCACATAAATCACCCCGAACCTTATCGGCCCTGGGTGCATTAAATTATTAAATTTTAAGATAGCCTATTAACCTGAGTGTTTACAGAATACATCTTCAACTCAAATTACTTATGTTTCTATATATTATCGATATTAGATCGTTGTTGTCACCGGAAATTTTATAAAAATGGCGTACAGTACCCCTTTAAACGAGAGGCCGATCACGATCGGCAGATGTTAACCCATCCCTTGGCGATAGTAAATTACTATGATCGGAATCACAAATGAGAGTTATGATGTTGAATTATAGAGTATACTGTTATGTACTATTATAGACAAATGTACATAAAACAAATTATTGGAATTTATGGGTCACTCGCATTTATATAAGAGAATGCACTGGTACAGGATCTGTAATGCTGCACCACCACAGCCTTGGGTTAAATGTGAAAAAGGTGACCTGGACATGGAATACTTGGGTTAAGAGAGTCCAATTCAAGTTTACAATGATAATATCTCAAATTCTACCAACAACACCCATCAAAATAAAGACACCTCATTAATATCCCATTAATATCAATTATATAGCAGAGATTTCAACAAATCACAGACATTGTTTATCCATCATAATTAACTGTTCTGTGGGATACAGTCTATCACAAATAAATAACATTCTATTAACCAGTGGCAGTACACTCCAATATTGTGAACTACACATGTGTTCAGATATCAGGAGGTTTTATGTTATTTAACTGCTACTTGACATTAATGGGGGATCCCTGTATGCAAAACAGCTTCATGGTGTAACGGCACCTTAACACTATTAATTTATAGGTTCATAACTAAATATTTAAAGGGACACATTGGGAACCTTTTTATCAACTTGTATCATAATCATCAATATCTAAATGAAAACAAATGAAAGAGTCAATGACATTTTTTTTTAATTATTATTACATGTATAAAAGTTAAAAATAAATTTTTAAAACTCTAATTTTTTTTTTCAATTTTTTTCCTTGAAAAAGGGTCATAAGTCCTTTAAAATAAATCGGATCAAACCCATATTCGAACTCGATCTGTATTTTGGGCTGTGAAACTCACATACCAATTTTTTTTCCAATCAGATAAAAAATATTTTAGTTATGGCAGAATGCATGAATTCTAAGTCGAAAAAGGGCCATAACTCTGTAACAAAAACTCGGATCAAACCCAAATTCGAACACGATCTGTATTTTTGGCTGAGAAACCCATTCGGATAGAAAATGTTTGAGTTATCGCATTACTCGTAAAGTGTCTACAGACAGACAGACAGACGGACGGACAGACAGACAGACGGACGAACGACGAGTGGTCAATCCGGACAACGACACAATGTTTACCATACTATGGTATGGGTAAACATAAAAAAGCAAGTCGGACCGCACCGCAATTAGCATCATGCGGAGAGGCGGTCCTAAGGAGATTGCATACAAAAAATTATTGAAATCGGTTCGAAGTTGTTCGAGTTATGAGGTCGGACGGATGGACGGACGGACGGCACCACAGAGGGAGAAAGTGTGACGTACAGACGCAGTCAATCCAGTATACCCCCCCATTTTCTTCGAAAGTGGGGGTATAATAATTATTTGATTGACAGCTGTGGAAAGGTCCATTGGTTGTATATGTGCAAATAAGAACCTGTATTTGTCACATATACCAATGATAGGATTGGAATACTTGTCTGTCATGAAATTTGAATTTCATAAATAGGGGGAGAGCCACCTGGCCTACGTGCAGACACACTTTTAAACCAACAAAACCAACATGAATGAATAAGTGCAGGGCATATTCTCTTATTACATTTACGGGGATCAAATTCAAAGTGCCCAAACCCGACAAAACAGGTTCAAAATTGCCTTAGATCAACAAGTTATTATTTAATGTGAGACATGTAAAATAATTCTAAGTCTTATGCTTACATCGTGCTGGACAAACTCGTCTTCTATTTCTCCATAATGAGCATAAAACAGCTGACATTTACATCTTGATATTATCCTCTGCATAGTAACATCTTCTTTTGGCGGAGGCTGAATAATATAAATAAATCTCCATTTCAAATGCTCAGTGTCAGTGAATTCTTCCGTAATACCATCTAGTGTTGAAAGGATGAGTCGATTTATTGACGTTGACTCGATTATTAAATAAATCAGTCCTGAAAGCCACCAGTCAATTAGTTGAAACAAATACAAAACTTTGCCTACTAATTGCCACAAACAGCAGAAATATGACAATCCTATCAAATAATGAACAGTCTTGAAGAAAACGGTACCCAAATACTCAATTATTAACTGACTGTAGCATCCCTCTGATGATGCTGACATGCCACCACGATGTTTAAACCCTTTCACGACGGGAGATGCGCTGGTGCAGCATTAAAGATCGTGTGCTAGTGCATTATCTTATATATCAGCATCATCAAAGGGACGCTACAGTCAGTTAACTATCCTATGACTGGAGCTTCCTGAAATTTTGCGAAAACCCTGTGCCAATGAATTCTGGTATATATGTGAGTATCCCATTGGGAGCCTCGCATATATAGGAGAACGCACTGGCTTACAAGGTCATGGTAAATATACGAAGTATGTGTTAAGTAAAGCATCAAGAATCCCAGAACACTTTTTCATGCTCAAATGTTTTTGCATTCCCAAATCCTTATTTCTTATCATGCTGAGCCATTCGACTCAAATTTAATTTGTTAATTATATCTCATGGGATCTCTTGTGGTATAAATGCCATCAACCACATAGCTGTACTTTCAAAGAAATAATAAGACAAAAACCTATGAACAAGAGTTTTGAATATGGCACCCCTCCCAAAGACGTTCCTGAAGGAAACATGTTTACAAATGGAAAATCAGGAGATGGAGTTTGACTAATCGACTTGTAATCAATTTCTGCTGGTGACTAGTCGACTTCAGAAAACCACTAATTGTTTCAATTCTAATACCATCTACAGATATAGGTATTATTCTCAGGTATAGGGAGAGAAAATATCACTCACTATTAAGTCAGCTTCATCGACTATGGCTAATATCATATCAGCTGCTTATTTTAGATAAAGGAGGTTTCAAATTTGTTTTTTCAAGAATTTTAGACATTAATCATTGTCGTGTATAAATAATTTCATAGAACAATATCCACAAATTCCCAAGCGATCAATAAATATACCTTCCTGTGCCTTTTAGTTATTACATTTTCAACAAAAAGTTATCTAAATTTCTTATTTTGAATAAATTGGGGGAAGATTATTTAACTCATGGAAAATTCTTGTAAATTTTTGTATTTAAATATTTTTGACAGGTCCCTCCTTGGGTGAAGAGGCAGGTGCTTGAGAACACAAACTGTTTAAAGGCTCGGATGGCCTTCATTATAGGTTATATAATTTAGAAATAAAAGTTAACGCAAAAAATCGAGATAAAACTCCAGAAAAAGCTTCAACACTCAGATAACCTGCAGTATAGGTCTAGCGCTTTTGTTAATGTTTAACTTCATCAGGACCGAGTTTGGTGTGTGATTTTTGAGGATTTTGATCGCCTTTTATACTGTTTGTTATGGGTCTCCAATTTGATTGGTAAGTGTAGAAGGGTCAAGGGGTGTGAGAAGGATGCTCGGAAGTGCGGGTAACAAATGCAGGCAAGTGGTTCGTATTGGTGTTTATCCGGTGTGGTGGGGGAGCATTATAAATGCAGGTAATTGGTGTGGGTAATCAACGTGGTGGTGGTGATTATGTATTTCTGAAATTGCAGGTAACAAGTGCGGGTATATAGGGTTTGTGGTGGGAAAGTATGAAGTCATGGGAGTGCGGGTAACATCGTTTGTGCGGGTATTTCGATGGTTGGGTGTGCACATGGTCTGTTTGAGTAGGTGTATACCTGTTTAGGTATGCAGGTAACAAATAGAAGTTAGAAATAAAAGTTACCAATTTATGAAAATTTCATCAAGAGTATACTGAGAGTATAGTATAATGATAGTATGAATGCAATATTATCCACAAAACTCACTTTGTGTGAGCTGATCGTTTCTTTATATTCAACACGTGAATAGTGACTGATAAGGAAAACACCCAACACCATGGCAATTTATTAGGAGAGTGATTCACGGGGACCCATTCAACACCGGAATCTTAAGTGGCAAGACTAACAAGCGTTGTATACTCATTACGTATTGTTAGCTTACATAAATTGGCGTTTGTTTACATAACACAGAGTACTAACATGGCAAGAATATGCAATTTACACGATAATTATGATTGGTATAAAAACAAAATTTGTCTATAATACAATATGCTTTCTGTTTATGTCGATTTTAACGGATGTGACAATTTTAATAGCAATACCGACAGCCAACGCTTACTGAATCTTTAATCATTTGGGCCTAATTTGGACTTAGTATTATCTTTGGCATCATAGAATTTGCAGATTTATTACTGGTAAATATAAATGAGTCAATAACGACAACAATTAAATTTACAATCTCACCTTTTCTTCTTCTTCCTCATCTTCTATGAACTTCTCTGGGGCAGTGTTAGCCGTGACGACCCCGCCCACGGAGCTGCCACTGGATATCATCTCAGGGAGGATCCCGACCGTATTGTCTACCCTATCCTCAACATTTTCCTTTGGGAGCCACGTCACATTATTCTCTGAATACTCCTGTTCTGGATTCACTGTCGCATAGTACTGAAATAATTTAGGAACATCATGTAAGCGCTTAGTATAATTAACACTTTCTTTACTAAATACTAATTGACGAGTAGTTCCCTCACGAAATGTTCAGATATTAAGTTCAACAAACGATCATAGACATTTCCCTCCAAAGAATATGATTTCTTCTGCACTTGTATTATCTTATTGTCATACTGTCGTCTGCTCATTTTTCATGAACATCCCTTCAAATGAATAATAGACCATTCAATGTATACTTTTATAACTGATGGGAGAATCCATTTAGTATATAAAAGGTTAACAGTGACGTAAATTTTATGGTGATCAAGTCTGCAAATTGTGTGTCTATCATTTGCAGTATGAGGTCCCCAGAGGGTGGATTTAGTTAAGGTTCCCGCACGGCAGGCTAGCATCACCAAATTCACCCTCTGTGAAACTCATTCTGCTTAGGCCTCAACTGC
The DNA here is from genome assembly GCA_032622095.1 of Siphonodentalium dalli. NCBI lineage: Eukaryota > Metazoa > Mollusca > Scaphopoda > Gadilida > Siphonodentaliidae > Siphonodentalium > Siphonodentalium dalli. Next base: position 67,430,400 of record CP136064.1, on the reverse strand, counting down.
TATGGGAGACCTAGGATCAGATTAAAGTTCCCCAGTTGAAGTTGGTGATGTTGACACATTAGTCACCTCGATTTTATCTTCTGCAAATAAGGGGATATAGAAACTTCCCAGAAGGGAAAAAGTAACTTAAAACCATGTTAATTTAAGACAATAGATACTTCCCAGAAGATGAGGCCTAAGTAGAATGATGTCCCCAGAGAATGAATTTGGTGATGCTTGCCCACTGTGCGGGATAACTTCACTAAATTCACCATTTGGGGACCTCATCATTCTGCAAATGACAGACACACTATTTGTAGACTTGATGGTGACATTTCAAGCAAGTAAAGTCTGATGAAGATACTGGTTCCATTATCAGTCCCACATTAAATGTCCAATGACTTCAAGGTGTATTCTTTTAGTTAGAGCGCTCTGCCGCGATTTGCTGGTAGTAATGATATTAAGGCTAACTATTAGCCATTTATTTTCTGGCCATTTAGAGCTATTACACTGTAAAGCATATAATAAACTGTAATATTAGAGGAATGCTGCAGACAAAACATGTTGGGAATATCATGAGACCCAATTACTATCATCAAGTACCGTGCTAAAAAAAACAAAAGTTTTCTTACATGGAGCAATAATTGAAAAACATATTTAACTTACTATAATTCGTAAGATAGTCAATTATAAATCAAAACCTATATTTGTTATATTTTATTGTTTTATGTAACAAGCTCAACTGATATTCAATGTTACATTGTAATTATCATCCATTTTGAAATAACATTGCTTGGAAAAGATTAGCCCAGATTGTGAAATTTATATCTTATTCTCATTGTGTTATATGCAAACTAAGAATTCAAGCTGGGCACTCAAAAATATATTTTCTCTATAAAATTTTCTATGCAAAACCATAAATTGTAGAAACATTTACCCATTCAGTCTTATTCTAATTCAGTCAACAGGAAAGGTAATATAATATGGGATATATATCAGCACCTGCATGCATTCGAGAGATCCGACCCAGGTAGTCTTGCTTCTAAGATGACCATTCCTCTGTATGGGGCGGTGTAGACAAGATAGTATCTGTGCATATGCAGCACTCACTATCACGTAACCTTTGGTCTCGTAACCCTTCAACACCATTTGACAGTTATGTAACTCGACTGGAAGCAAAATTAGCATAGAACCTTTAGAACACACATATTACATTAATTAAAGTATAAACTCATATACCATGATTAGGCTAAAGAATCCTTTAAAGATGAATTAGCCGAATTAGCACTCATAAATTACTATTTCTTTGGCTTCGGGGGTAAAAAATATTTGATTCGAGTAGAGGAATCCACCCATCAAAGCTCAGAGTGATCAGATATAAATTTTTGAAGTTTGTTATTTTTTGAGATGTGCAATTATTTGTGGCCCAGAAAAATGTTGTCAAACGGACGGTTTCGGACAAAATTGCGGATGAAGATGGATAACTCTAAAATCAAGTGGTAATACAGCCAAATTTTGTGATACTCAAGTGATAATACAGCCATATTTCATTGAACAAAATGTTGATAAATAACACGTTTTGGGAAATTTGATACCAAAGTTGACAGAGGTTAGCATTATTTTGTTGCAATTAATCGATTCTGATAACTAAAGCGTATTTTGAAGAAATGTTGTTGTTGTATCTTGATGATATGGGGACCGTGGCACATGGAAGTGGGGGTTACATACTGAGCCATTTCTTCCTGATGACATCATCAGTTTGGCAGCATGCCACTCCATGAAGCTGGTCAACATGACTGCTAGAAGGCTGAAACAAAATCAGATGGAAAATATTAGCATCCCAATTTCTCATCAATATATTATATAGAAAAATACCTAGAGTTTGATGATAGTATGCATATACACAAGTATAGGTTACATAAGATAGAGTAAACAAATAAGATCTGCGCTCCTTAGTAAAAAATGAGAATAAATAACTGAAAACAATTTGTCAACAAAAGTCTAATTATGTGTGTATTCAAGCCTTGAAATAGGGTGTCTGTCATTTGCAGAATGAGGTCCCCAGAGGGTGAATTTAGTGATGCTACCCCGCATAGCGGGCTAGCATCACCAAATTCACCCTCTGGGGACCTCATTCTGCTTACAACTCAGCAGAATGAGGTTCCCCAGAGGGTGAATTTGGTTATGCCAGCCCGCTATGCGGGGGTAGCATTACTAAATTCACCCTCTGGGGACCTCATTCTGCAAATGACAGACACCCTATTTCAAGGCTTGTGTGTATTTAATTGACTTTAGAAGCCAAAGGTTACCCGATAATCTAATCCATGTATTCAATTATATCTGATATATATTCAATAGTACCAAATTTACTAAATAAAATTTAGCAAATACAACTTCGTCAACAAAAGTCTAATTATGTGTGTATTTAATTGACTTTAGCAGCCAAAGGTCATCTGTTAATCTAATCCATGTATTCAATTATCTGATATATATGCAATAGTACCAAATTTACTAAATAAAATTTTGCAAGTACAACAACTAAAGAGCTAATTGATGTTGGCCTCAACAATGGCATAATAACACTGGCTTTCCATAATAACAAAGATTCCTTCTGCTGAAAAAAATAGCTTCACATGCTGTTCACAACATGATAAATAATTTGGATTTTCTTTTTTGAAATAGGCATTGCATTGTTTTATTAAGATTACCTCTTCTGTAAATGCGACTGATTTTGTGTCAGACTCCGCCACAAGCTTGAGTAACATGGAGTAGGCATGGCCACTCTGCATCTGTGAGAAAGGACTGGCCACTGATTGGATTGTTGGCGATGACTGACCAAGGTTGATGGAAGACGACTTGCTTCTCTATAAAAATAAAAATAATGTACATTATTTAAATGGCATCTAGAAATTCTAATTTCAGAATCAAAATTCATTTCCCCCAGGATATATACAAAGCTTGATGAACAATAAAGTTAGATCTTAAATGTCTTTGTCATTTCTAAATAGAAAGAAAGAAAACAACTCTGAGTAATAGAATGGTATCTTCAACTAATGATTTCCATCCATGACATGGTGTACAATGCCGTGGAATCTAACCAACAACAAGTCATTTCATATTAAACTTTTTACTGAAATTATTTAGTTTTGGATGATAGCAGTGTTACATAACTCATGGTCAACATAATTATGACAGTCACTGAATGTGTACTAAAAAATAAAAATAAAGTCCTTCCTCCCTCATTGATTCAGAAAAAAAATTGTCTTGAGATTCAAATCTTTGTTTTTTGCGTAGAAATTCCAATTTCAGAATCAAAATACATTAAATTGTAAATAAGAAACTAGGGATTATATGCGTGGTCAAATGCTATACAAATAGAGATATACTATACATAACAATACTCCTTAATCAGTCCATGAAAATAGCCAGTAATAGCCATTTATAAATTACCATAGGTATTTGTTTACGAGCATTAGGGGATTTCCCAATAGGTGGTCAGTATTTTCACGCTTGATGACCAACTTCTCTCAATACAGTGCAGCCCTCAAAATCAGGAAAAATGTCCCATGTCTGGTGTGGCAAATTTAATGATGTGGCATGTTAGATTTCAAGTGTTGGCACAGCGTTTCCCATGGCATTGATTATTGCCATGGCCAATTTCGAGGACTGTAGAGTGTGTTTACACTGAATTGAGACAAACCATCACATATAATGTGCTTTGGACTTTGTATTCTCTTAATTTTTGGACAATTGTGGACTTTGGATTATATTTGGATGGATTATGTTGACGCCATGCGATAAGTAGGTACAAATTTTGATAAAATGTTAATTGTAAGTGATTATCGCATGGCCAGAATCAACTCTGAACGGAAGGTAATAGACGAAGAAGAGTCACAATAGTCACACAACACTTACAACGTTGTTCCGCCTCCAGTAAGAAATAGTGTCTGGATTGGACAAAGAGCCAGGCAATATATCCCATGTTTATGTTTAGAGCCGTCAACCAAGATGACTGCTCCAACATCTCTTGCTGACCTGCTTTTTTAAAGATGTCATTAATGTTAAGCAATGTTATGACACTCAATTTTGATATTTTGGGAATTTGCACTGATCATTCTTCTGGCATAAATGTCAAATTGCTATGAATGACCAGGACAAGGACTGTCGGCAGAACATATATGTTATTGTGGTGGATTGACGGTAGCATGGTGTGACATTGACGGCTTGGAGTCTATGTTCAACCTCATTGCTCTGTGACTCGGTTGAACATAGACTCCAAGTTATCAATGTCACACCATGTTACCATCAATCCACCACAACAACGTATAATGCAGGAATAACTATAAACTCACAGATTCTTGTGATGATGTGTTATCAACATTGAAAGCTTTCAGGGCATCGGCTGATAAATTCTTTCTGAGAGAGTCGTTTCTATACCAAGCATCATACAGACCAAATAGGATGGTTCTGTTATTCCGAGTCCATGACCCCTTCAGGTCATAGAGCTTAACCTGATGGTGTGGTGCCCCCTATTGATAAAAAAAATAACAATGAAATCATGAACAGATTGGTAAATTGAACAATAGAAATTTTTCATGAAAAAAAATATAATCGACATTACTTAGCTTCCAACCCAGTCAGACTAAGGCGCATCTCTGCATAAGACAATCTAAAGTAAATGGGTTAATCTCGCATTATCATCATAAAACATTATGTTTGTGTCAGGAAACCACAATTCAATAACAAATACAGTAATGCCATAAATAATCGACACCTTAACCACAGCAGAATTATGGGTAATTTTTCAGGATTTAGTCGGAAATATGGCTTGTTGCCATTCATCAGAAAGCTCTCAGTGAGAGCTTTCCAATGAATGACAACAAGCCATATTTCCAACTAAATCCTGAAAAAATTACCCATAATTATGCTATGGTTAAGGAGTCGATTATTTAGGGCATTACTGTATGTCAAAGCCAATCTGAAGATGGTTGCAAGCAATTATGGAATTATGTATGTGAGAGTACAACTAACATAGCTTCACAAATCACATGTGAATAAATTAACAAAGAAAACAAAACAGTGGAAAACAGCTCTAAAATGACAACAATCGTTAGTTGGTTAAGACTTACAATTTTCTTTTCTTCTGTTTCATCTTGAGGATCAATGTCGATCGCAGGTGACTCTCCTCTTTTGTATGATATCCTAAAAATTCATATATTAAATGAAACAACAATACAGAGGGGCATCAATAAAATTCGAGGTATTTCTCTCAGTTGAACATCTTAGAAGGTGTTTGAAAATCTAATCAGAATGTATAGACACATTTATAGACAATGTCTATAAATTAGTTCTGTTCGTTCGGGTTCAAACACACAAAATTTAAATGTTAGAGTTTAATAAAATATGTATGTTGTGTATCAAAATCAATATTTCGTCAACTCGTTAGATCTGTATAAGAAGCAGAGTAACTCTGTATATAGTCCCAACCTTTTGTATTCCCAAAGTGAGTGCACATAGTTTAGTTAGGCTTCATGACGAATCATGATTCAGGTTGAGGTTTAACCTGGAGTTTCCTGAAATTTTGCAAAAAACCATGTGCCAATGCACTCTCTTATATGAGAGTCTCCCATAGGGCCTAACAATATATACCTTGATCTTGTAAGCCAGTGCATTTTCTTATATATGCGAGGCTCCATATGGGAGACTCACATATAAAAGAGAATGCACACTGGCACAGGATCTTTAACGTTGAACAAGCGCAGCTCCCGTCATGAAAAGGTTAAAAATAAAGTCTTTATTTTTGTTTGTTTAAACTGTATGTACTTTGGTTGTAAATTGGATTAACAATAGTACATGTACTAAATCTTTAAAAATAATTGTTCACACCAAATTTTTTTTAAATAATTCGTGTGTAAACACATAGAAAACCTGCCTGCTGGGTAAATTAAAGGTTAACAAATCAATATAAAACCTGCCTGCCTGCCCATTTTCGAAAAAAAGTATCTGAGATACAGATAATAAATTTTGTGTGGCCTAAAATATCACAAACCAAATTGGCCCACAGGAATTTCAATTGCACACATAAGAAACATTCCAATTGGTATGCCCAATAGCATGTCTGGCTGACAAGCCAATTCAGGCCAGTAACTTCCAAATTGTTTGCCTCAATTTATAACATGTCCATGCAACAATATATTCACCTTGATAAACTGAGGAAGAAACTTTTATCAGCTATGTTCTTGTCATCTTCACTCTGTAAATATGGAATAAAAGTGAAATTAGGTAATGAGAAATCAGCTTAAAACTAAATGAAAAGCTGAGACGATTGCTTGCAAATATTTATCTAAAAACACAGATGAGAGGAGAGAGGTTTGTAGCAGACAAACAAGCCTGCAAACAGTGTGTGTGTCTGTCATTTGCAGAATGAGGTCCCCAGAGGGTGAATTTAGTGACGCTATCCCACACAGCGGGCTAGCATCACCAAATTCACCCTCTGGATGACCTCATTCTGCTTAGGACTCATCTTCTGGGGAATATATATAGTCTCAAATTAACATTGTTTTAGTGACTTTTTCCCTTCTGGGAAGTTTCTATATCCCCTAATTTGCAGAATTTGCAGGTGACAAATGGGTGAACATCACCAATTTCAACTGGGGAACTTCAATCTGGTCCTAGGTCTCCCATAGCAGTTGAGGCCTTAGCAAAATGAGGTTATCAGAGAGTGAATTTGGTGATGCTAGCCTGAAAATATGTGAAAACCCAGTGCCAATCCATTCTCTTATATGCAAGTCTCCCTAGGGAGCCTCACATATATAAGAGAATGCAGTGGCCTAACAATATTTACCTTGACCTTGTAAGCCAGTGCATTCTATTATATATGAGAGGCTTCCTATGGGAGACTCACATAATATTATATAAGAGAATGCACTGGCACAGGACCTCTAATGCTGCAAAAGTGCAGCTCCGGTCATCAAAGGGTTAACATGATATGGCATTAACTATTCTTGTGAACTATGTTCCTCTGAATTAATACTCTATGTGAGAATTGATAAAGATGTAATAGTTTGTGAACCTGGTGAAGTCTGGTGGCTCCACTTCTGACTAATAATTTTTGTCGCAGCGGGCTGCAATTTACTTTATTAATTTTGCTAAGTAAGCTGTTATGCATAGCTGGAGATGCATAGTACTTCTGAAGAATTGCATACAAAATGTTATTTCTTTTCAAATGGACCCTTAAACAGAATTTAAGTTTTTTTTTTTTGGGGATTCATTTTAAGAAATAAAGAACAGCTACACAATTAAAGGGACCCAAGGCACTCGCAGTGGGTAATTGTGCAAAAAATATAAAAGTCTGCAAAAACATCACCATGTGAGAAGAGCATGAAGATATATATAATTTTTTCTTATATTCATTATTGATAGTTCTCACAGTCATGCTCAATGTGACAAATTACGCGCCACATCAAATAAAAGAGCAATTCCTTTTGCACTGAAGGTTCCACCCACCCGAGTAAATGGGTGTATTACGGATCAGGTTCAGAAAAATGCAGAAATTGCATTGACAAACCAGGCATCTTGTATCACAAATAGCAATGTTATACCACCCAAATCGCCCCCATTTCCCTGGTTATATGCAAAGGTTGATCTAGAGCTATCTTGGACTAACCATACTAGGTTCAGACGCAGTGGTAATATGAATATAATAAACTAACCTCTGTTACTGCACCTGACTGACACAGCCAGATAGTAGATGAACCCAGGTCAAGGGTCAAGTTTTTGACCTTCCACAACGCTTCTGGTCGGTGCTGCAATCCATCATTGATAGGAATAAGGTTAAGTTCATTGCACATATTCAATGTAAAGGAGTTAGCTAGCAGCTCTATACCTCGCTGTCTGGCAAACGACATCCAATATCTGATGATAAACTGGTGAAAATTCACTGACATTTTCACCTGCCTGAAAGAGAAATCAGAATACGATTGGTAATTATGATGAAACAACAAATTTTGAATTTCTTTTGGATCGTCTAGCATCTTCTGAAATTAATCTGAATGCTAGATACATTCCATGCAAATCAAGGTAATAAAAGTCATATCTGAATATTGAGTCTAAGCTGGGATTGGAACATGTGAAACATCCTCTCCCACATAGCTGGCATCGAGAAAGTCACTGTAACTACTTGGCTATTGATGCAAAATTAATTATTCCCCTAAGGCCAACAAAATAAAAATGTACTCAGGCACCTCCCTCATCACTGAAAATTTCATTTAACTCTTCCATGACTGGAGCTTCCTGAAATCTTACGAAAAATACTGTGCCAATGCATATTCTTATATATGCGAGTCTCCCATGGGCATAGTCACATATATAAGAGAATACATTAGCCTAACAATATTTAACTTGACTTTGTAAGCCAGTGCATTCCCTTATATATGCCGGCTCACTATGGGAAACTCTCATATATAAGAGAATGCACTGGCATGGGATCTTTAATGTTGCACCAGTGCAGCTTCCATCATGAAAGGGTAAAAAAGTCTCATCAAACATCTTTTTCAATATACATGTATTCTGTTAGAAATATTGGATTTGAGCAAAGAATTTTTTTATTTTTTCTGGAGTATGTTTTCCAGATCTTGAGAAAAAAAATAAAAATAGTATAGCCTCCCTCCCTGATATAAATATTGAGATCTAGTTGCATGAGAACACAGATATATTATTTTAATGGCCTGAGGCCCATACAAATTAATTCTTAGCTTTTCTCATCCAACTTTTTTTTTTACAAAATTGGGGCAGGTGGGCTAATTTTTTTTAAATTTTATTATTCTGGCTACCAAATAATCATGGTCAGTTGCAGAAATTAAAGTGATATATGCAACATTAAGTCATAATATATGCTTTTAAAATGCTCAGTTTGATCCTATCTGATTGGTAAATTAGTTCATTACTATTTAATTTAACAGCTGAGGCATAAGAGGATACTTTGCAAAACAGTTATCCAAATAAAAACAAGAGCCATGCTAGGGCGCGGCAATATACCACCGTGGTAATTCCAACAAAGGGTCATAACTTGGCGGGCAAAACCCAAATTTGAACTTGACCTGTATTTTGGGCTAGTAAACTGATATAAAAAATTTCATTCCATTCAGTTCAGACTTACTAAAGTTATCATCCGGAAACAAAAATTGAGTGCTAAATCCAACAAAAAGGTCCATAACTCTGGTGAAAATTAGCGGGCAGAACCCGAAATTGAACTTGACCTGTATTTTGTGCTAGCAATCCCATATACAAAATTTCATTCTATTCAGTTGAGACTATCTAAAGTTATCATCCAGAAACTAAAAGCGAATGAACGGACGGACCAAAAACATAATAAGTCCCGTTTTTTTTTTAAACGAGTGCATAAAAATTGAGGAAGAGTAGTGTTGAAACGATTAGCGAATTTAAGGAATCGACTAGTCGCCAGAGGTAATCGACTACTAGTCGACTAGTCGGGGCCCCTTCTAAGGGTTACCGTTTCTATGCCCATATGACATATAAAATGGGCCATGTGGCATCGCAGTTTCGAGTATCCAACTCTTCCGTGTCAGAACGTTCAAACGGAAAGCACGTGAACTATGTAAATCTCCGTTTTGCTCGTGAGTCTCCCAATTTGATGTATTAAATCAGGCTCTCCTGCAACCTCCATATAATCTCACGGTTTGGGGAATGCAGGTTATAAAAACATTTTATTTAAACAAAAATTGTCGCCGGTAACCTGGAAATAAATAGGCAAGTCTCGTTCGTAAGTCTCGCTAACGAGATGTCAGGTGTGTTCTATTGTCTCTCTGAATTGGCGCCTCATGTGTCATGGGGGGATGGGGGGTTGGTGGGGGTATGGGTATAAGAATGATCTAGAATTTATTCAGTTACTGAGTTGGCTTTACCAGCTTGACTTGTCGCGAATTATGTTTCGTATATCATTGAAGCCATTTTGTTGCATCATTACTCTAGTATTACACGTGCGACAGTGAGAAGTTATCACTGGTCAATTGCATCCCATGGAACTAGACAGTGTTCAGTCGGCAACGACACTTTGAACATGTCTTTGATGATCAACATAAAAGAAACTGCGCCTACACGTGCATACATTGGGTTCAGTTCAGGTCATGGAGTTCACCGCCCTTGCATGACTGGCAGTGGCATCGTTAAAGTAACAATGCAATAAGGCTTTAAGAAGTTAATATGTGTTAACTGTTACAGATTACATGATAATATGGCTGTGCAATGGCACTGCTGTCATGATAGCACATAGGTACTGCTTTTTCCCCGACTAGTCGACTAGCAGATTTCGGGATCGACTGATTTAATAATCGCATCGATTTCGACTAGTCGATTAATCGTTTCAACACTAAGGAAGAGGCCACAAACCTGGAATTTTTGAGGAGTGTAAAGCTATGTACTACTCCAAGGTATATGTGAAACCTGTCACTGGATGAGTTAAATTGTGATATAATCAACCCAGGCCTGATGTGGATCTATTTTTAATATTCCATTTTCGCTGAAAAGAAATCAATACCTTGATGTTCTAATAACTTCTTCAGTACGATATTTACTTAAGAATAAAATTGATAGGAAAACAAGAGATGGTGCATCCCCCCTTGTGACATACCGCCTAGTGTATAACCTATGACTGATATACTCAGACATATGGACCCAAAATTCAGCTTTTTGATCTAAACAAAGATGAATAACTATAGAACGAAAAAACCTAAACAAAAGAATTGAACATGCCATTGAATTTCCTCATAGTAGTGAACATCCACACCAAATTTCATTGAGATCCGAGCACTACTGTTGAAGTTATGACATGAACAGACATTGGACGGACCAAAAAGTCAACATTTCCAAATAAACAAAGATGAATAACTCTAGAATTGAAAATCCGAACAAAACGATTGAACCCTCTATTGAATGTCCTCATGCTAGAGAACATCCAAACCAAACAAGAGGTGTGCACTCGAGTGCTAGCATACCCCCACCGTGGCAAATTCAACCCGCATTATCCGTAAACCCAACAAAAAAGATTTTTAACTTTAAAGAAAAATTCGGACTAGTTATATCGATATGGTGTCACAAGAAGCTTGTACAGAAAAAATTATTCAAATTGGTTCATATTTGTTAAAGTTATTAAGTCAGACAGAATTTTCTAAGTCAAAATAAGTCAAAAATGAAGTGTAATATTACGAAAAACAGTTTGAGCCAATCCCTAGCCGCGTCATGTAGAGAGGGTATTGTGAGAGGCATGTATACCAAAAATTATTGAAATCGGTTCATATTTGTTATTAAGTCGGACAGAATTTTCTAAGTCAAAATAAGTCGAAAATGAGGCGTAACTTGAAAAAATAAATTGCATCAGTAAAATTAGCATCATGCGGAGAGACCGTCCTAAGGAGATTGCATACAAAAAATTATTGAAATCGGTTGATAGTTGTTCGAGTTATGAGGTCGGACGGACGGATGGATGGACGGACGGACAGCTCGACACACGGAGGGAGAAAGCGTGACGGACGGATGGAAGGACGGATGGACAGACGCAGTCAATCCAGTATACCCCCCATTTTCTTCGAAAGTGGGGGTATAATTAATTGAGGTCTGAGCACTACTCTTCAAGTTATGACATGAACAGAGATCGGACGGACCTACGTTTGGACGGCAAGAAGGAACCACAGACGGAGGGACAGACAGATGCAAAACAGTATACGGATGGACAAAAATTCAACATTTTCAGATCAACAAATAGGGATAACTCTTGAACAGAAAATGAAAAAAACATAGCTGAACCATCTTTTAAAAGCCCGCCTGTTGCCAAACCTCCATACCATATTTCAACAGAATCCAATAACCTATGGCTGAGATATATGCGCCGACGGATGAAAGTTTAACATTTTCAGACAATCAAACAGTGATAACTCTTGAGCGGAAAATGTGAACATCAATGAACCCTCTTTTGAAAGCCCTCCTGATGCCAAACCTCCATACCCAATTTCATCGAGATCCACATAACCCATAGTTCAGATATATGAGCAGAAGGATGGACGGACAGACGGATGTAATCCAGTATACCGCCCCCACCATATTTTGGATGGGGGTATAATTATTAGCTCACTTGTAATGTCGACTCAGCTGCGGTCGTCTTGTCGTCATGTTATTAAAATACGTCCCTCTACGAATCGGACGGGTCACCTTCGTGATGCACATCTGCAATCAATGAAAGGACATTGTCATATTTCTACTAATAGTTATCTTCTGCAAGCCTGGATATAGTGTGTCTGACATTTGCAGAATGAGATCCTCAGAGGGGGAATTTATTGACTAGCCTCACCAAATTCACCCTCAGGGGACCTAATTCTGCTTAGGACTCATCTTCTGGGAAGTATCTATAGTCTCAAATCAACATTGTTTTTAGTTACTTTTTCTCTTCTGTTCAGTTTCTATATCCCCTAATTTGCAAACGATAAAATGCATAATCGAGGTGACTAATGGGTGAACATCACCAACATCAGCATCAACTGGGGAACTTCAGTCTGATCCTGGGTCTCCCATAGCAGTTGAGGCCTAAGCAGAATGAAGTTCCTAGAGAGTGAATTTGGTGATGATAGCCAACCGTGCGTGATAGCGTCACTAAATTCAGCCTCTGGGCAGTGTTCGTGCTGGACCGAAAAATCTTGTTGCCAAAAGTTTAGCCAAATGAAATTTTTATTAGCCAAATTCGAAAAATTTGGCTACCGACAGCGCGAACTCAGCCTCTGTGGACCATATTCTGCAAATGTCAGACACACTATTTCCAGGCTTGATCTTCTGCAAACATAATCATTTAACCCTTTCAGTGCCAAGTCCGATTTTTGTATCAACCCATATTTCCTTGATCATTTTTCAAATTTATTGATTATAATAATGTGATACATTGATGGAAAGAGCTCTTAGAGCTCTTTCCATCAATGTATCACATTATTATAATCAATAAATTTGAAAAATGATCAAGGAAATATGGGTCGATACAAAAATCGGACTTGGCACTGAAAGGGTTAAAAATCAATCAATCAAGTAGGCATAGTCATCTTTTTACTTGTGGTTATCTTCAACAGGCCTGATCATTTTCATATTTGGAAAATGCAGAATTCCATTCACAGGATTTGAAGTAAGAAATTAATTTAATTTTAAAGACATATTATGGACTTGTTTCGGATGCGTGAAATTGATAAGTTAGTACTGAGGCGCTATGCCAACCTGGGGAAACCTGCCGAAAATTTCAAAGAAATCGACCATACCACTCCATAGAAAACATTGTCTGAACTACACCCAATTGTAAATATTTACATCTCGATTCGGGACGCAACTATCGGCGATAATCTAACACAAATGATTTTGCCATCGAGAGTGATTGCATTTAATTAATATATAAGAATGACGGTGTGTATCGTCAATTTGGATTACTATTCTTAACAAAAACTAACTTTGAGCAAGATTATTCTCAATTTCTATTTGATCACCCTACTAGAGTGCTTCACATCACTTTAATCGATGATGACAGTATCTATAGTTGCAGTTGTGATCAATTACGTGACTACTGACTGCACAATGGTATATATGGATCATGTTGTCAATCAAAAAGAGCTAAATTAAAAAAAAAAATCACCCATTAGCAACAGATGCTGGTGAATTGAAAAGCAAGTTACAGCAACACATATTCATCTGCTACATACACATACCTTGAATTTATCCAGCAATCGCAGAGTACTAGCATAGAATAGACAATTTGGAGTGTTCCTTATTTTATCCATAGAGTCACATTTAACAGGGTGAGTTTCAAGAGATACATCAGCATTGAAGTTTTGTGAACGAAATGCACTGTAACTATCATGACCTTCACATGTCTGGTCTGGAATCTTCTCAGGAGCACAGGTCATTACTGAGTGATGGTCGTTAGGGTCTCCGTTACACAACCACTCCAAACGGATTCTGCAGATAAATAACAAAAAAGAATGTTTATGTTATCTCTATTAACCCTTTCTATAGTAAATGGATTCTCCCACTCAGTTATAAAAGATTATATTGGAATGGTCTATCATTCATCTGGAGGGGTTTTCAGTACTGTCTACACCCGTCAGTAAGACCGGGACTCATGCACGTTTTTGCTCAAAAAGTGGGTACTGGGCTTACTCATGAGGACCCCCCTGTGCAAAAATTCAGTTAGCCTTCAGGTGACGACCTACCAACATATTTTATACCAATACCAAATGTTTGTATTGAGTAATGATAATATTTTGTTTTATTTATATTATTAAGATAAAATCACATGACAATAACCAGAAACAGTGATAGACAGATACATTTGGGATAAATTTGAATAAGGTTATACATTTTGGGATTAATTTGGAAACATAACAGGGTTGTATGAAGAGTACACAAGTTAATTTAGTTACGCAAATGCTTATAAATCAAGCTAATTCTTTTAAAAACACAACAGTGAGATGTAGGTGAACATACACCACTCTTCTGCATTATCAAAGGATCCAACAAAAACACCCAGTGATTACTCCACATCCCATTGATTTACTCTGATAGAGGTGTGAACAATAAGTGACACATCCTTTGATTTTATTGATTTGATACCTCTTTGATTGATCCAACAACTATGAATAGAATAAGATGTGTATAATTCACAACAATATTGACACAAGTGTATACTATTATACAACTTTATTTTTTAAGAAAAACAACTGGAAAAAATAATAAAGCAGTTGTACTTTGGTATCTTCTCCTATTCCACAGGATGGAAAGACATGATTGTATTCACGTTCCAAATGCTCAAAAATGGGGGTGGGCTTATCTACGAGGACCACCCCATTGTTTTACTTAGGGTAAAAAACCCAGACTGGGCTTATCTTCAAGGATGGGCTTACTGACAGGTGTATACAGTAAGCAGATGACAGATGATACAAGTGCAGAAGGAGGCCAATTTATTGGAGGGAAATGTTCAGATAAGTATCATTAGTTGAACTTTCTAACATTCTAATATTTCTTAAGGTATAATGACTTAAGAAATGACAGACAGATCCATTGGGGTCATTGAGTTATGTCCAGCGGAGTAATTAAACAAAGTGTGTGAACCATATACAGTAATGCCCTAATTAATCGACTGCTTAACCACAACAGAATTATGGGTAACTTTTCAGGATTTAGTCAGAAATATGGCTTGTTGCCATTCATTGGAAAGCTCTCCCCGAGAGCTTTCCGATGAATGGCAACAAGCCATATTTCCGACTAAATCCTGAAAAGTTACCCATAATTCTGCTGTGGTTAAGCAGTCGATTAATTAGGGCATTACTGTACCAGTCAGTACATTTTAGTAGAACATTAATAATGTGAACAACTTTTCAAAACTACCACAACAATTTTAAGTAACGTATATTGTTCAAATTCCAACCATGTCTCCCAATAACAATAATAAGCAGCTTGAAGTGATGTAGGTGGTTCATCGCTTTTTGTGAAGTGGACACCATGCATTGAGCGTGTGCACACGGTCGGCTTGAAGTGAGGTAGTGTTCATCGCTTTTAATGAAGTGGCCCACTTCAGTTATTGTCTGATGAACGGTGGAAAAATTTGTGCAAGCGTATCGCGATATGTACTGATTCTTAAGGAAGCTAATTTTGTGAATGCAGAGGGTGTGTGATTATTCATCAATGAGTATTTAGTATAGAAAGGGTTAAAACTAACTCTTTCATCATGGCTGTCAGAAAACAAAAATGACCGCTAGACGGACAGACGAATGGGCAGACCGATTACATTACTTACATTATTTTTACATTTGGAAGCCGTAGCATTTTACAGTCATCATACTTCGAAGCTGTTCCTGCATAGATGTCCAAGTTGCCTTTGAGTGTGATAAGAGCTGAAAAGATTTAAAATGTTCACTGAGAATAACAAGAGTTGAGTTGTCGCCCGGTGCATACCCCCATGTGGCATACCACCTTGTCTGGGCATACCTATAACCTATGGCTGAGAAACTGAAGCAGACGGACAAAAAAAAATCAACATTTTCAGATAACAAACATGAATAACTCTAGAATGAAAAACCTGAACAAAATGAGTGAACACTCCATTAAATGTCCTGGTAGTGTTGAACATCCATTCCAAATTTCATTGAGATCCGACAACTTATTGTTGAGATATCTGCTCAGACGGACAAAAAAAAACATTTCCAGATAAACTGAGATGAAAAACTCTAGAATGGAAAACCCAAATAAAACATTGAACACTCCTCTGTGTGTCATCATAGTCGTGAACATCCAGATGAAATTTCATTGAGATCCGACAAGAGGTGGTGAAGATATCTGCTCGAACAGACAAAATACAAACATTTCCATATAAACAAAGATGAACAACTCTAGAATGGAAACCTGAACAAAACGATTGAACACTCCATTAAATGTCCTCAAAGTGAACATCCATACCAAATTTCATGGAGATCTGGCAACCGGTGGTTGTGATATCTGGCCGGACGGATGGATGGATGGATGGAGATCGGATGCATGTAATCCAGTATGCCCATCATTTCATTCAGTTATGGAGGTATAATTAAGATAATCTGTTTACATTATTTTTCACATTTGGAGGCTGTAACATTTTAGTCATCGTGCTTGGACCGCCAAAATAAAACAAATTTCGGCCCTCTCCGCTCAGGTACAACCTTTATCGTGCTAAGACATATCCTACCATTTTTCCAATCTAGTATAATATCTGTCCATGTCCAATCTATCAGCTCCGTCCTATTATATGGATCCAAAGAGGCATGGTACAACCAACTCATCTTTCCAGCAGTTGTAGTTAATCTTCCATGGAAAAGAAGTCGGCTTTTATCCCAGAATGGCAGAGGTCGACTAGGATCAGCTGACGGCTTGTTGATTTTGTTGGTTGAGAGGTTGAATTGTGCAGCCACTGGCTCCCAACAAGCACCGTAAGCCATTGTGTAAGACTGCATATCTATAGGAGAATGAAACATGTTTGTATTGCCAGTGCCATAAGCCTTATAAGTATAAGACTGCATATCTGGACAAGGAAAAACAAAATGTTTTTATTCACAGCCTAGTAAGTTATTGCTGCATATCTGGAGCAATAGAAAACAGCATGTTTCATTTCACATTTTCTTCTAACATAAACATTGTTAAGCACTCTCAGAACATGAAAACCCTAGTAAAACTATGCTTTGTAAAAAGATTTAAAATTGAACTCAAGATGTCACAACAACCTCTAGATTTGTACCAAAATTGCATCGAAAGATTCCCTGAATACTTTATATTATAGATACAAATAACACAAATAATAAAGAAGAAAATATAACATCGGAAAACATGCATATATTCTCATTTCAAACCCGAACAAAGTGTGGTCAGAATTTTTTGACATGGTGAATTATATTAAAAGTAAGGTAAATTATAATCACAAAAACATATATTCTGCCATATATTGACATCAATGAATGGTTAAAAATGTTCACGGTAAGTATGTTTTGATATTCTCTCTCTCTCTGTAAATATTTTGTATATTATACAAGACTTGAAACAAGTCAGGTGTGTTAATTAGAAAACTTCAGAATATATTGCAATGATTCTTTTTTATGAACTTACGAACATATATTTGGCCATATACATCATTCAATGGTTAAAAATGTTCACGGTAGGTATGTTTTGATATTCTCTCTCTCTGTAAATATTTTGTATATTATACAAGGCTTGAAACAAGTCAGGTGTTTTAATTAGAAAACTTCAGAATATATTGCAATGATTCTTTTTTATGAACTTACGAACATATATTCGGCCATATACATCATTCAATGGTTAAAAATGTTCACGGTAGGTATGTTTTGATATTCTTTCTCTCTGTAAATTTTTTGTATATTATACAAAGCATGAAACAAGTCAGGTGTGCTAATTAGAAAACTTCCAAATATATTGCAATGATTCTTTTTTATGAACTTACGAACATATATTTGGCCATATACATCATTCAATGGTTAAAAATGTTCACGGTAGGTATGTTTTGATATTCTCTCTCTCTCTGTAAATATTTTGTATATTATACAAGGCTTGAAACAAGTCAGGTGTGTTAATTAGAAAACTTCAGAATATATTGCAATGATTCTTTTTTATGAACTTACGAACATATATTCGGCCATATACATCATTCAATGGTTAAAAATGTTCACGGTAGGTATGTTTTGATATTCTTTCTCTCTGTAAATTTTTTGTATATTATACAAAGCATGAAACAAGTCAGGTGTGTTTATTAGAAAACTTCAGAATATATTGCAATTATTCTTTTTCAGTAACTTGCGAACGTATATTAGGCTATATATTGACATCATTCAATGGTTAGAAATGGTCACGGTAGGTATATTTTGATATTCACTCTGTCTGTATATATTTTGTATATTATACAAAGCTTTAAACAAGTCAGGTGTATTAATTAGAAAACTTCAGAATATCTTACATGGATTATTTTTCATGAACTTACGAACATATATTCGGTTATATACAGCATTCAATGGTTAAAAATGGTCACGGTAGGTTTGTTTTGATATTCGCTCTGTCTGTATATATTTTGTATATTATACAAGGCTTGAAACAAGTCAGATGTGTTAATTAGAAAACTTCAGAATATCTTACAACGATTCTTTTTCATGAACTTACCACAGCTGAGATCATGATAGAATTTAAGAGGAAGCATATTTCTCTCAATCGTCATAGTGCCCCAAGGTTCCCCAACAACAACATCTCGACATCTTCTAGCTGCAAAGAGAGTTATCAAAAAATTTAAAACAAAATAACTCTTCCTTAATTTTGAAATTTGTTACTACATATCCTATTAAAATTCTTATCATATGTTCAATAAGCGGTAATTATCTTATTTTTTCACAACAGTATTATGCAATTGAATGTATGCTAAACAAAAGCAGAAAAAATATTCACTATAATAATAAAATTCGGTCAGCTTTAGTCACAATGGAGAGACTCATAGATATTATTACTGGCATGCATATAGAAAAAGCACACATTTCATCATTATCATGTTTAACCCTTCAATGGCTGGAGCTTCCCAAAATTTTGCGAAAACCTTGTGCCAATGCGTTCTCTTATATATAGGAGTCTCCCATAGGGAGCCTAGCATACATAAGAGAATACATTGGCCTGACAATATTTACCTTGACCTTGTAAGCCAGTGCATTCTCTTATATGTGAGGCTCCCTATGGTAGACTCACATATATAAGAGAATGCACTGGGACATGATCTTTAATGCAGCACCAGCGCAGCTCCCATCATGAAATGGTTAATCTCTCACTCATGAGTACATTCAATGGACAGTAGATGTCAAAATTATTTGCTTTTTTTTGTTGTGTACATATGGATGTCATGTTCTTAACAATTTCCTCAATAAAGTAGATTCATATATTCTCCTGTAAATAATTGATAGTATTATAATATTATAAGAGACAAGCTACCTCTTGAAATTCCCTTCCGTTCTGCACCAATTAAGGTTCCAAGAATATGCATATCTTCGATCTCAAGTGCAGGCTGCTGATAATCTCGGAAGTATATCGACCAGTGCTGCAGACTGAACTTCACATGTCGGCACCACAATGTCGTAAACTCTACATCATCTTCAGGGAATGGACTAAAAGTACAATAAAAACATTCAATTTATGCGTATATTTACTGTTCAAAAATATCTATTCATCATATAATAGGCTTGCTTTGTTTCTTTTTTCACTAATCTGAATAATTCCCACAGAATATTCCAAAGCAAGGCAAAGTTAGGCCTCAGATTGACCCTCAGAGAATGAAGAAGCTAAAACTTTTCCAACGTTGGAAGGGGGATATCCCCTTCCAAACCATCCCCCATCTCATAGGCCTGAGGGTTATGCCTTTGGCATATCGTGCTATGACAATCACACAGAATATAGCCCTCCTGGACCAAGGCGAACCATAATGGCCCTCCTGGAATTCTGATAATGACACCCCTGTAACTCTAAAATAAAAAACTTTTTACGTTGACACAATACCTGTTACATGTCTTCAATGTGTCAGTAACAATATCCTGAAGTTTTCTGTAAATTGCATATGAACTGTATGAGGAGTTGATTTCACAGTTAAGGTAACAAAATCCGGATGGACGGAAGGATTGGATAGACACCCAGACCGCGGGCCCCGACGGACAGAAGGATGGATGAAGATCATTTCTGTAGCACAAATATACCATCCCAATGTATAGTTTTATAAACAAATGAGAGAATAAATTTAGTAATGATAGGATTAATAGATCGGATAAAACCAACCTGTCAGGATCGATGGATTTCATCTTGCTTATTACGTTATCCTTGCCGTGGATGGTTCGATCAGCGAATGCCACAATCTCTACATTATAGATGGAGAACGTAAACAGCTTGCTCCGCACGGGAGACAGTGTGTAGAGTTGTTTGCTTCTCTGGATATAAATCTCGGCAGTCTTCAGAGCCAGCGATTGATACAACTCAGCAATCTTGTTCCCTGAAGAATCGAGGAAGAGAATTTAGCTGAAAATTCAGATCTAAACAATACATGATCAGGATATGCAATAACCTTGTAGTGATTTTTGAAATGTGGGCAACAAATTCAGATAATTAATGTATGTTTGCTGAGACCTTATATTTGCCATGCACCTTTCTGATGTTTCAAACACAGTAAGATTATAACCATTCTAATTTACGAAGTCAACGATCATAATCCAGTGCATGCCAGGAGTGCCATTGACTGGAGCAATTCTTAGAAGGATGCATTATTCACCCATGGATTAGACAAATGCCAAGTATGATGATATATTGCAATAAAATGAATAAATCTGATTTATGGAGTTTATTTCTTGACGAAATGTGTTTAATGTAAAAAAAAATATTTATCCAATATATAAAATGGCGCATACAGAAAATTATTATCAAGATGGTAGATATATTTGAACGAGGATATAGGGATGTGATCATAAAGCATTATACAAATGCTTATTCTATGAATCATCTCCCGAAATGTGTTTTCCATTGCAACAAATTCCCATGACCATTTATTCCCACCCCAAAATTCTTGTATATTTTAGTATGCATCAATTAAAACTTGCAGGGCTGACAGGTGCTTGCACTCAATTCATGGAAATGACTCCAGAAAGAAAATATTGGTAGACTGTTAAGGAATTCAGTCTTTCTTTACCCAGAATCTCTGACTATTATATCAGTGAACTGCATCTAAGTATAAGCTCACTTTATGCTCTTTCGATAATTACCTGGAATATATTTCATTGTCTTCCTTAATTCTGCTATTTTCTGGTCTAGCACTTGCACTCTTTTTTCATTCTCTAAATATTCATCTTTCATAAGCTGCAAAATCAGAATAACAATTTCACTGTAATTATTTCAGGGTTTGCACAGGCTCCAAAAATCTGGATTTAAGTACTTTTAAGGACTTTTTCAAGGACCTTCGGTGTAAATTTCAAGCACCTTTAACAAACTTCCAATCATAGCCGATGGAAGGCACGTTCATAAATGCTGATATTAATGACTGTTTATCAGTCGTGGCACTGACAGTGTTGACAGGAAATCGATCCCGGTGTTTCTTTGAAACCATGGTGTTTTTTATTGCAGATTCACCCATTATGGCTATAGTAAATGACTTACATGTAGAGCATACCCATCATTTTGACGAGTGTATATCATGTCTGCGGTTAGCTAATCACGATATGGCAGTTTTTGAGTCATTCGCAGTTTAATTTGCACATGCTAGGTATTGTGACCTCAAAATAAACATGCAGACATTTGTATTGTCTTTTAAAATACACGATTGGTCAACATAGATTTCTCAAACAATTGGCACCAAGCTTATATCTGCATTACAGAGACGTGATATTTTTGTACTATGCAAAAACCTATGATTATATGTGTTATTTTTAGAGATTATGCTGGATTAAGCTAATGTTTCCATGATCTAGAAAATGATAAAATTACGCCAATTTCTTGCTCGTTTAATCGTTACGATCATGTAGATTATATACGACAACAAAATTTAGGCACATTTAAGTACTTGGTGGGTATGCAGAGGAAAATTTAAGGGCCTTGAAAATGGGGGATGAAAATTAAAGTACTTTCAAGCACTTTAAGCACCTGTGTGAACCCCGTTATTTTATCAAACCATTATTTTATCAAACCGAGTTCCAGAGAAAGGAGATTTGGTTCATGAAATATATTGGGGAATCTGATGTGGTTTTCCAAAACCAGCAACAAAGATGGTTCAGAAGTAGAGAGTAAGAAATGAACTAGACATATGTACTTTATTCAATTAAAAGAACTAAAAATGTAATAAAAGAATATAGTGACCAATCATTTATAATGAAAGCATTATAACCCATAGCCATACTTTTTTTTAAATCGGACAATCCACTTCAAATTGCAACCTGTAGATGAACCATCAAACAGCACAACTGAAGACCACATCCTAAGTGAGGCAAAGAAAGCAAGCATTTATCAATAATATGACTCACCTCATAATTATCTCCAAGTTTGACTTCAAACGGGTCATCGTTTATTTGAACTGTAAATGTCTTGACGATAATCTGGAGATCTCGAGGAAGAGGGCTGTCCTCTGTGAACGGCTTCTGCTGAATGCTGTGCACCAGCTTCAACCATTTCTGAATGACGATCGCCTGGAAGGGATTTACTTATAGAATAAACATCATTTGAAAACATTTGGTCAAAATTTAATTCCATGAGTTAAAAGTTATTGCGCTAATGTTGCGAAATAAGATACCTGCAAGCCTGCAAATAGTGTGTCTGTCATTTTGCAGAATGAGGTCCCCAGAGGGTTAGGATCAGATTGAAGTTCCCCAGTTGAAGTTGGTGATATTCGCCCATTAGTCACCTCAATTATGCAATTTATCTTCTGCATATAATGAATATAGAAACTTCCCAGAAGGGGAAAAAGTCACAAAAAACAATGTTAATTTGTGACTATAGATACTTCCCAGCAGATGAGGCCTAAGCAGAATGAGGTCCCCAGAGGGTGAATTTGGTGATGCTAGCCTGCTAGATGTGGACCTATCAACTTGAAATCCATATACTTGAGTAACAATGCTAGATGTGAAGTAAAGATGGTGAATATTGCTATTTTCAACAAGGCCAATAACTCTGACAAAAATACACGGACAAAACCTGTCAGTATCGCTCAATCAATCCTGGTCTATTAGCATTGCAAATAACATTCAAGTCTGACCATTGTTACGTGAGTTACAATGCAAAATGTCTGTACAGAGTGAATATAGAATAATTCTAGGTCCAACAAGAACCATAACTCTGATGACAATGAATGGGAAAATCTCATAGCAAGTGGGAATCATTTCCTCCTAAACTGAGCTATCAACATACCAAAGCACAACCAAATCTGGTTATCCATGCTCAAGTTACAAGCTGAAATGTTCGTATGGACACAAAATTAAGAAAATTCCAAGTCAAACAAGGGCTGGAATTCTGGTAAAAATAAATTGACGAAACCTGTAGTTTGTGGGTGTCCTTAACCGAATACTGGGCTATCACCATGCCAAGCATAACCGAATCTGTTGATCCATGCCCAAGTTACAAGCTGAAATTCACAAATTTGCAAGCAAGACAAGGGCCGTGACGCTGATAAAAATAAATGGAGAAAACCTGTAGTAAGTCGTTATCCTTTCACCCAAGCTGTGCTATCACCATAACAAAGCATAACTGAATGTCATAATCCATGCTCAAGTTACAAGCTGAAATGTTCTTGGAACACAAAATTGACAAATTTCCAAGTCACACAAGGGCCGTAACTCGGGTAAAAATGAATGGACAAACCCTGTAGTATGTCGGTTTCCTTTCCCCAAAGCTGTGCTATCACCTTCAAGCCTTGAAATAGTGTGTCTGTCATTTGCAGAATGAGGTCCCCAGAGGGTGAATTTAGTGATGCTACCCCGCATAGCGGGCTAGCATCACCAAATTCACCCTCTGGGAACCTCACTATGCTGAGGTGTAAGCAGAATGTTAAATTGAGGAATCGGCAGTGGATCAAAATAAAATTGTCAACTTCACAACTTCCAAAGAATTCCCATGTGATTTAGGCACATTAGTTTCATTTAGACCAATTTCATTAGTTAGCTTAATGAAAACCAGAGAAGACATCATGGCACGGATCATGATGTCATTTACATCATGTTGGCTTTACAGGCCAGAATCGAGACAAGATTGCATAATCCATGACAATACTTGTCATGTTGTCTCCACCGGGGCTGTTACATAAATTATTCTTAGTGTTATATCACTGATAAAAAGCAAATTTGAGGCACAGCGTGTGTGGTTGCTCCACTACATGTCACATACGATTCATATTAGGAGAATCCATGATGCAGAATTGCCATAGCTGCCACTATGAATTAATTCAGCCTTCATTGCAGGAATCAAGTTGTTCACTGCCCACATGGCAACTTCAACCTCTAGAAAGTTTCAATTAATCTACTGTATCTTTCTCATTAATGAACTTTATATGTCCCTCAGTCCCTCTGGGATATAAATGTTGGCAACTCAATAATTGATCATTGTCAGATACCATTTGATGAGATTTTGATTCAAAAGTATGCTTTTTGTAAATTTGATTAGACATTCACGATGCGATGCATAGAAAAACTCGCAATGCATTGAAATTACGATGAATAGTTGCAGCCCTAAAACCATGTACAGTAATGCCCTAAATAATCAAATCCTTAACCACAGCAGAATTATGTGAGAGCTTTCCAATGAATGGCAACAAGCCATATTTCCGACTAAATCCTGAAAAATTACCCATAATTCTGCTGTGGTTAAGGAGTCAATTATTCAGGACATTACTGTATACTTACCTCTTGGAAGCAGTCAGCGAAGTCATAATTATACGGGAACAGAATGCTGATACTGTTACAGTTCAAATTCCTGGAATATCAGATTTTAAGTTTAAGTCATGCATATAAAGTAAAGGTGTTGACACAATTTCGTGTATCTGTCAAGGTAGCAGGCATAGATTTATTTCCATAGCTTACTACTGACTGGGTGTTCAGCAGCGTTTCCACCAGGGTTGGCAGATTTAAATAAATGATCACTAATATCATGCACATTTTTAAATGATAATAAAAAGTTTTTAAAAAATACAAGAATTAACCAGGTTTTTTGTAAATTATATAACATGAGTATGATTAAATAAATTCAAAACTGGATTAATAGATAAATTGTATGGTAATGTTAAATTCCCATAAAGACTATAGCCACACTAGTAATGTATGGTACAGTATCAACAGTGTTTTGAAGTCGTTGAAGAACAAGAGTGATGGGTATTCGGTTTTCAATGTCAAGTAAAAGTTGGATATAGATCTACATATCCAGATACCAACCTGCACCTAACTATATGCATAAAGCAGATACTTAGTACAGATTTGTTTTATAGTCACTCTATCTATACTGCCATGACATTTGTGTGTTTTGTTGGCATATGTTTTAATCCTTTCTATACTAAACACTCATTGATGAGTAGCCATCCCTAATAAATGTTCAGATCAATGGGTTGTTTGTTGAACTTATTATCTGAACATTTCCCTAAATAAGAATCTTTCTGTACTTATATTATCTGTTGTCGGCTTATTTTTCCTGAAAACACCTCCAGTTAAATAATAGATCATTCCAATGAATAATTTTATAACTGAGTGGGATAATCCATTTAGTATAGAAAGGGTTAAAGGTTGATACGGACCTTCTGGCAGCTTTTCTCAATGATGCAGTCATAGGATTATGAATTAAATCATTCTTGGATATGATAAAACAACATTTTTTGAAACCTTCATTTATCAGCAAAATTGAATGATAACATATTTTCATAACAGTTAAGAAAAAAAGAAAAAAAATGATTTTAATTAAAAAAATCAACAACCCTGGTTTCCACTGCAAACCTATAGCCAAATGTTTGTTTTAAATATTCTGTGTTGCCTGGATGCAGCTAAATCATGTTACGGTCAAATCAAGATGAAGCAATATAAGAATTTTTTTTTTTAGAATTTACAGAAGACATGGAAGATCATAAATCTTGGTTTTCAGCAGGGATTGCCCCCAAAACTGGAGTTGATGTCAATAGAGAAAGGTGTGTGATGGTTACAAATTCTCCAGGGTTACAAACTCGTAATGATTACAAACTTAGCAGGGTTACACTCATAATAGTTACAAACTTGACATGGTTCCAACTCAAAATGGTGATGGCTACAAACTCATCGTGGGTACAAACTCATCATAATTTCAAACTTACCATGGTTACAAACTTGCCATAGTCACACTCAACATGGCTACAAACTCAATATGTTTACAAATTCAACATGGTTACAAACGTGTGATGGCTACAAACTCTGCATGGTTACATGCTCTCCATAGTTACAAACTCACCAAGCCCTGTTTGTTGTGGAATGTAGATCTTCAAACACATTTCTCTGCATTTCCAAATCCTTCGGAGCCAATATTTGAAAAAGGATCCCCTAAAATA
Source organism: Siphonodentalium dalli (assembly GCA_032622095.1). Taxonomy (NCBI): domain Eukaryota; kingdom Metazoa; phylum Mollusca; class Scaphopoda; order Gadilida; family Siphonodentaliidae; genus Siphonodentalium; species Siphonodentalium dalli. The sequence goes on along the minus strand of CP136064.1, from coordinate 67,403,798 downwards.
ATTGAAATCAGAAATAATAAGGTAAATGTGCATTTAAACAAAGTCGGAAAATCAGAAATATTACTAGTAAGGTAAAATGTGCCTTTTAACAAAGTTGGCAAATCAGAAATAATAAAGTAAATGTGCATTTAAACAATGTCGGAAAATCAGAAATATTACTAGTAAGGTAAATGTGCCTTTTAACAAAGTTGGCAAATCAGAAATATTACTAGTAAGGTAAATGTGCCGTTTAACAAAGTTGGCAAATCAGAAATATTACTAGTAAGGTAAATGTGCCGTTTAACAAAGTTGGCAAATCAGAAATAATAAAGTAAATGTGCATTTAAACAATGTAGGAAAATCAGAAATATTACTAGTAAGGTAAATGTGCCGTTTAACAAAGTTGGCAAATCAGTAATATTACTAGTAAGGTAAATGTGCCGTTTAACAAAGTTGGCAAATCAGAAATAATAAAGTAAATGTGCATTTAAACAATGTCGGAAAATCAGAAATATTACTAGTAAGGTAAATGTGCCTTTTAACAAAGTTGGCAAATCAGAAATATTACTAGTAAGGTAAATGTGCCGTTTAACAAAGTTGGCAAATCAGAAATAATAAAGTAAATGTGCATTTAAACAATGCCGGAAAATCAGAAATATTACTAGTAAGGTAAATGTGCCTTTTAACAAAGTTGGCAAATCAGAAATATTACTAGTAAGGTAAATGTGCCGTTTAACAAAGTTGGCAAATCAGAAATAATAAAGTAAATGTGCATTTAAACAATGTCGGAAAATCAGAAATATTACTAGTAAGGTAAATGTGCCTTTTAACAAAGTTGGCAAATCAGAAATCATAAGGGAAAAGTGCATTTTAACAAAGTGGGCAAATCAGAAATAATAAGATAAATGTGCATTTAAACAAAGGGGGCAAATCAGAAATAACAAGTTATGACATGAACAGACACCAGACGGACTTATTTCAAATATTCGGGCCATGGTTGTCTTACCCACGATAGGGTTCTTAAACCCTTTCATGACCGTAGCTGAGCTTGTGCAGCATTAAAATCATCTGCCAGTGAATTCTCTTATATTTGCAAGTCTCCCATAGGGAACCTTGCATATAAAAAAAAGAAAAAAGAATGCACTGACTTACAACGTCAAGGTAAATATTGTTAGGCCAGTGCATTCTCTTATATATGCGAGGCTCCTTATGGGAGACCCGCATATATAAGAAAATGCATTGGCACAGGGTTTCAAAATTTCGCAAATAGCATTGTCAACAGATTTAAAGCTGACAACATAGCAGCAATAGAGAGTCATTCTGACACGCGGGGTCGTCTGTCTTGACAAAGATACCAGAGGTTTACAACTTAAGAGCAAATTTGAATTCATTCCTTAATCGGTTATCTACTCTAGAGACTTGGCCATGTGGGGTCTAATTTGAACAAGCTTTTCAGAATAGTTTAATAAATTGTTTGACACACATCTGATGTTCCAAAGGAATATGGATCTTTAAGCAATCATACATTTTGTTAAGATGACTAAATATACCTGGATAGAAAAAATTTCATGGTCATCAAAAAATATTCCAACGCGATCAAACGTCATCAGAAGTGCAGGAGAAGTCGTCAGGATTATATTATCAGGAACTATCTTCAAACTGGAAAAATAAATTCAATTTTGTTTAAATAAATTTTATTCATTAAACACTTGAATGAAATGGACCTAATACTCAGGCACAGCCTATATTATTGGCTAATAATCATTTAATATGAAGCATCAGTAATTGCACTAAATAAGACTAAATAAAACAAGGTTATCCTGAAAATACTGCGGATGGTCATGAGTAAGAGTTAAGAATGTTTCAATGTTCAATTAAAGTTTTGAAATTATAAATACCATACAGATTTGAATGATGCAACACAGTTACATGTATCAATCTGTAAGTTTAACTAGAAGAGTTCATGTTGGTGTGCATTCACAGCCGCCAAGCTGGTTCAAGACTTAAAATAGGTGCTTTTATCAAATTGAATATTTATTTTCAGAGCTTTCTGAAGTAGAAAGGATATGCTACAGATAGGTACAATGCTTCAAGCAGCAGGCACCATGAGCAGAGTCATCTCTGTGCCCGGTTCCCTCTCATCTGACCATCAACAGTTTGTTGGCACCATGAATTACTTATGGGCTAATTGTTTAACCGTGGAAACTATAGCGAGCTACGAGAAGTCTTGGCACCGTCTGATAGAATTTTGCGATAAATACCACCTTGATGCTTCGCTGCCATTTGCCAATATCAACAATTTGCTTGTTTGTTGCTTTTCTGTTCCAAACAGGGTTCAGCGTTGCATCTTCCAGATCAATATTATCTGCCATTGCATTTTACCACAAGATACGTAGTTTCAGTGATCCAACTCAGCATTTTCAAATTAAGAAACTACTCACTGGTTTCTGTTCGCCCAAGGGGAGATTTTCGGATGCCAATTACATTATCTTTATTGTAAAAATTGTTATTTGCAGTTTCACCATGTGTTAATACTCATTATACTCAGGTATTATACAGAGCCATTTTTTCAACAGCATTTTATGCCTTTGCCCGAAGAGGTGAATTGTGTGTAGTAAATCAGAGGTCACATGTGTTACAGATTTCAGACATTTCACAACAACAAATCGTGTTTCAAATAACTTTTCGTAATTTCAAACATTCAGTGCCAGGCAAATCTAGTGTTGTTTTTATCGAGAGTCAACCAGTTAACAATTTTTGTCCAGTCAAACTTCTGTCAGAGTATTTGTTGCTTAGGGGAACCCAGCAGGGGCCTTTATTTGGTGGGAAGGCAATTAGTAGACATGCCTTTGACAAAACATTTATAGTAGTTCTAAAATATTGTAACCTGGACACATCTGTGTATAAGTCGCACTCATTTCGAATCGGGGCGGCAACTCTTTGTGCTGCTAGTGGATTTTCCGACTCTCAAACTCAATTGCTAGGAAGATGGAAGTCTCAGGCTTTTCGTAAATATATTAGACCACCGCCCGCGATACGAGTTATGTTATGCTCCAAATACACAATTTGCACACTCGGGCAGAGGCATAAAAGGAGTAACATGTAGATTTTTGGGTTGTATTAGATGTTTAGTGTGAATGAACCAACTTGACTTGTCTAAGGCGAGTCTGGTTGTTGATGTAAGAATGTTGATATATAATTTTGTTTCTACAGGTGCATGCAGAATTGTTGGGTTCTTTCGAATAGATTGCGCACAGGAAGTTGGTGATTTTTAGGTCACAGCCGTTGTATTGTCTGATTTGCTGGGCATCTTACCGGGCCAAAAAATAACCCAGGAGAATAAAAAATTTCTATATAAATTTGTGGTAAATTGCTAAACTGAATGTGTGTTTAAATTTTATGGTTTTACTTCGAAAGTAGTCATGGTATACATACATTCACCGGAACAGAACCTGGGAATCACTAATGTTTATCAAATGTTTACATTTTAGTTTTATGAGCCTAGATAGCCCTTTTAGACACATGCAGCAATGATGCCATTTGCACCTAGGGTCTGCTATTAGTTGGGAATCAATGGGTTATGCGCATTGGGAGACCTCAAGTTGCGAGTTTTACATATGGGATAGTAACAAAACTGCTATTTCCTCCGAACCGTTTACACAAGGTCTAAGAAACCGGTAATCCAGAGAATCCAATGGTTGTGGCCTCAGAGAAGTAGCAAACTTGGCTTGGCTAAGGCAGGTCCGGTTTTTCATATCATTGGCAATCTATTTATGTTTGTGCTGTCACTCTAAAAATTTAAACATACATACATATTTGTAGGTTACATTATGAGATGCTTGACTTTGTTGCCTAGATCACGTTGGGCCTGACAAAAGCCTAAGTTTATGCTTCTTTATTGGGAGATCTTGTTGGGTGGATTCAATTGGGTCTGGCGCAAGCAACATGATTGTCTAAAGGGATAGTATCGTTCCTTTCGGAATTTTCAACTGTTAATTTCAATTCATTGGGGTCAAATTTACCACTACGACTCTGTGAAATAGAAATGTGGGAAAGCGTAACATACATTGAGTATCAAATGGTAACACAGACTTCCAATTGGACAGAGATGAGTTATAACTTTGTCACCCAGTACAAATGATGAAAGGAAGGATACTGCACCTTTAATAACTGGAGTAGACCAATGAAGTTCCATCATAACTTATGTGGCGATCAACCGTCATGTGGACGTCACGACAATTAATATATAACCGGCCTATCGGAACTAAAATCACGCAAAGTTTGCATGTACATGCAAAATTGCAAATGGGCATTCGGAAACACCCGTTGTAAACTTGAAGATGCAACAACAGTCGCAGGGTAGCCTGTTTATGTAGTACTGGGTGCTTCTGGAACTGATGATTCCATAGATGGGTCGTTGTCCCAGATGCTTGCGATTTATACACCATGTTGTATTCGTCACACGTGTAAGTTCTTGCACTGCCTGAGAAGCTTATCATGTTTAAAATAAACATGAATAACGGACGACTTATTGTTAAGTGCCAAAGGAACGCTCCGAAACTGACAGTCAACTTCAAAAGAAAACTCCACCAACATGCACTTTTCGACCCCTGAAACACGTGAAGTTTACATCATCAACGATGTCACATACAAATAACGCGGAACCTGAGATAGACATTTGGCGGATAACGCTATCAGTTGCTCAGTCTCATAGTTATTATAATTTACGTGTGTCGTCGGTCCAACAGCGATTTCAGAGCTTTTGGCAACCATGTTCAAAGCTAGAATTCAGACGTATTTAGTGGTCCTAATCTGGTGGCTAATTACTGGCCATAAATATATTTAATAGCATGCGTATATTCGTGATGTACAATAAGAATTATAAAGCGCACATACATGTATTCATAATTTTAGGTAATTAAATGACACAGAAACAGCTAAGATCGACGTGTGTACGTGTTCGTGAGCAGCTAATAATTTCATCCATATATATTCGAAATTTCGAGTTGGAAATTTCGACTCGAATTCGAATCGAATTTGACTTTCGAATCGAATCTCGAATCGAATATCGAATATTCGCAGGACCCTATCATTGGGTTAGCATTGTGGCAGTATACATCCACTTTGCCCGGATATATTACAATATATTGATAGTTGAGCTACATATTTACTAACATGTTTGTATATATATATACATGTATTTGTGCAATCATATTTGTGCACCAGTTTATTGTTCCATTAGTCATTATGAATTTATTATGTTTGTTGGCAATAAATATGCCCAAAATTGAATCTGGTGTTGAGTGAGTTCTGTCCCCTTCTCCAGGAAACAACGTAAATATTATTTTCATTAAAAGGTTTAAATTGATTTTGCAGCGCAGCCGCATGTACTAATCTATTTGTATAATGAAAATAGCAGTTGATATGCAATCACAGTCTCTCAGTAGATTCAAAGTAAATATGAAGTGTATTACACATTACTGAATTTGTATTAGAAACAACATGGGATGCACTGCTAAGAATATCTTTAATATAAATTTCGCAATTTATGTCTTTCAATTTTGATACTAAGGATTCAAATTCATATAAATTCAATTCAATTTAGAATAGCATATTTTTCTCATCGATGAAAGATGACTGGCCTGACTGCAATTAAAGATGACTGGCCTGACCACAAATAAAGATGACCGACCTGACCACAAATAAAGATGACTGGCCTGACCACAATTAAAGATGACTGACCTGACCACAATTAAAGATGACTGGCCTGACCACAATTAAAGATGACTGGCCTGACCACAATTAAAGATGACTGACCTAACCACAATTAAAGATGACTGGCCTGACCACAATTAAAGTTGACTGACCTGACCACAATTAAAGATGACCGACCTGACCACAATTAAAGATGACTGGCCAGACCATAATTATCTTTATAATGGGCAGGATTAAATCCAAGCCTGGAAATAGTGTGTCTGACTTTTGCAGAATGAGGTCCCCATGAGGGAGAATTTAGTGATACTAGATTGTGGACCTCATTCTGCTAAGGCCTTATCTTCTGGGAAGTATCTATATTCAGTTTCAGTTTCTATATCGCTAATGTGCTGAAGATAAAATGCAAGGTTGAGGTGACTAATGGGTGAACATCACCAACATCAACTGAGAAAGTTGAGGCCTAAGCAGAATGAGGTTCCCAGAAGGTGAATTTCGGTAAAGCTAGTCCACCATGTGGGATAGCGCCACTAAAATCACCCTCTGGGGACAAAACAGACCAGCAAAAAAAAAACATTGGTGCTTCAACAAAAATATAGGTTTGTTCCAAATAGAAGTTTTATTGACTGGACAACTTAATAGATCTGTTTTTACGGTTCCTCATCCCATTAGTATGTACAGTGAAACCTGTTATGAGAGACCACCCATTTTGCCAACACAAAGGTGGTCGTCGACGACAGGTTTGTTCCAATTTCGACTGAACAGACATCTATCATCAGTGTTAGATGTCTGAGCAAGTGAATTATTTTTATACACAAACTGGTTGGAAATGATTGTGATTATAGGTTTAATCTTTTAAATGGTCGTTCATAACGGGTATATTTGGTCATTTTTGCCACAAATCACCGACCGCTGGTCGCGTTTGACAGGTGGTCGCTCACGACAGGTCATTTATATAGTAAAACCAGTCCGTACAAAGCCAATCTGGTCGTTAAAGCGAGGTGGTCGCTCTTTGGCAGTGGTCGCCCAAAGCAGGTTTCACTGTAATACAGACTATGAGAAGCATATTGTAATTTAGGATTACAAACATTATGGGGGTCTTTGAATCTTTGAGGAAGGATGAATGCTCTTGATACATAACATATTATAGTGTTACCTGTATGACTCTGAAAGTTGAGCAGTCAACTCAATTCTTGCTGAAACAATCAAGTTGACTTTGTAGGACTTCTTTGAAGCTGAATGTAGCTCTTCTGGTGTAGTTGTACTCTCAAGAGTGCTCTCCCCTAAACACAAACACGAATAAGAAATACAATATGCACATCATAATGAAAGTTTTCTTAAGTCATTCAATTTAACACTATTAGATTACTCTTTTAACCCTTTACCCAACAGAACGGCCCTGTGCAAATGCATTCTCATATATATGAGAGTCGACCATAGGTCGCCTCGCATATATAAGAGAATGCATTGGCTTAACACATATTAAAAATGATAAAATTGTCAAAGAATGTAGAAAAATATTATAAAAATTGTTAAAAAAATGTAAGAAAAAATTATAAAATTGTTAAAGAATGTAAGAAAAAATGGTAATAAGTGTTAAAAAAGATTTTTTTTAGGCCAATGCATTCTCTTATATATGCGAAGCGACCTATGGTCGACTCTCATATATAAGAGAATGCATTGGCACAGGGCATAACTGTAACCATCACAATGTGGTCAATGAACCGGTTCCAATGATATCCATATTTGTATGGTGTTATTGAGACAGACCGAAGATATTTTAGGCTGTTGAAGCTTTATTTGGGCGTTTTTGGCCGCTTTGTTGGGTAAAGGGTTAAATGCATGACAAATGATTTATTGAATGTCAAAATTTGTCTACAGACAGTTACTACCAATCATTAACTCCATTGTCTACATAAAGTCTGCTATGTAAACGTTACATCAACATAGGTTTATTAGATCAACGTGAGTTTGTTAGGTTATTACTACTGTCGTGACTAGGGCCCTGCGAACTGACTCGATGCGATTCAGAATCGTTTGTCTGATTCGATTCAATTCATAATTGGCTGTTCTGATTCAAATTTTATCAACAATCGTTCTCACAAGAAGACTGCAATGCCAACATTGTTTACAACATTGCTCTTGTGCTAAGAATCTTCGCGAACGCATGCACATACATATAAAACCGTCACAAATGATTTATAAATACTAGTAGTGAATGGTTCATGTATTGAGGGATTGTATGATTCCACTGAAGAAGGGCGTGGCCCGAAAGCTATGGACATTGAGCTATTATTTATTAATTGATTTATAAATAGACAGCCCAATTATTTAATTTGTTATAATCTCAGTAAGAATTACATGACTCCGGGATCTCAGGAGTTGAAAGTCACAAGAGAACTACAGCCAAACTCATTCAACAAACCACACAATTCTCCATATATATAAATCCATTGGCGATGCGTTATTAAGAGGTTTTCGGTTCGTTACAGCTACAGATTTAAGTATTTCCCAAACTGTTCCACCTCTTCATTGTTGACACACTCGATATAATGATTCAATTCAAGATTTGATACGTTTTTTAATCTCCTACACGATTTGAATCAAGATTCCGATTCAAAATGAGAATCCCCAATTTGCAGGGCCCTATTCGCGACGTAATTATATATCCAAATTCTGCAGGTCACTGGGGATGTCAATGAGCATATAAATGACGTCATTGTGGTTAGCAACATTTACTTGTTCCTAATTAACTACAATTGATACAAAATGCAATAAAGGATAAGCTAGCATGGGACAGTTTTAAATCAGTATAAAAGAATCAAAGAACTATTTTTTTTTTTTTTTATCTGCACTCCGGTAAGTCCACATCATGGATACTTATTAGCTTATCGATTATGTGTCATCGATGAATGAATGAAATACTTTGTAAAAAAAAAAAGCTTTCCTAAGCATAGCAGGCCTGCAAATATCATGCCAAACATTTGCAGTATGAGGTCCCCAGAGGGTGAATTTAGTGACACTACCCCACACAGCGGGCTAGCATCACCAAACTCATCCTCTGGGGACCTCATACTGCATGGCCTCATCTGCTATGGCAGACCTAGACTCAGATTTAAGTTCCCAGATGGTGAAGATGGTGATGTGCACCCATTGGGCACCTCGATTGGCCATTGTGTTGTCTGTCAATTTGGGGATATAGAGAAACTAAACTAAAAATGTAAAATTAACTTTATAAAGAAACTAAAAAGATATATTATCAGGCATGATGCAGATGGCAAGTTTTCAAATCATATATTCCATGTGATAAAACTATCATGGCATGTGGAATTGAAGTGAATAAAGAGCTATGTTCCGCCTCCAGTAAGAAACAACGTTGTTGATTGGTCAGAGAGCCGTCAACATAAGGGAAACCAAGACAACCATTTCATCGTGTCTCGCTGGCCTGTTTTTTGCATGACGTCATTTACGTTGAACAATATTATGGTAAGAGCAATAGAAGATTTTGAGATTTTCTGCTGACCAATCTTCGAAATAAATGTCAAATTGCTATGAATGGCCATGACTGTTGGCAGAAAATATATGTTATTGTGTTAGTTTGATGGTAACATGGTGTGACATTGTTCATAAACTCCAAGCCGTCAATGTCACACCATTTTACCATCAATCCACCACAATAATGTATATTTGTAATGATTTATACCTGTTTTGGATTTGAGTTCTTTGATATCCTGCCTAAATTGCTATGAATGACAAGGACTGTCATCAGAACATATATGACCCGCCATATCAAATCCAGTCGGAAGTCGGGATTTTTTTACCCTGTGCCAATGCATTCTCTTATATATGCGAGTCGACCATAGGTTGCCTCGCATATATAAGAGAAAGCATTGGCCTAACAATTTTTTACAATTTTAATAATTTGTTCTTGTATTCTTTAACAATTTTATAATTTCACCCATACAGAGCCCCAGACAAACATGAGCAGACAACACTCTTCTATGTGCTTCTATATATGTGTGGGGCTCCCTGCAGGGTAATGGATGTTTTTTATTTTATGTCCTAAAAATTGTAAGAAACATTTATTTAAAAAAAATTATAAAAAATTGTTAGGCCAATGCATTCTCTTATATATGCGAGGTGACCTATGGTTGACTCGCATATATAAGAGAATGCATTGGCACAGGGTAAAAAAAATCCCGACTTACGACTTGATTTAATATGGCGGGTCACATATACGTTAGTGTGGTGGTTTGACAGTAACATGGTGTAAAACTGACGACTTGAAGTCTATGATGATAAACTCCAAGCCATCAAAGTCAAACCATGTTACCCTCAATCAATCCACCACAATAACGTATAATATTTGTAACAATTTATACCTGCTGTTTTGGATTTCAGTTCTTTGATATCCTGCATCATTTGCTGAATACACATGTGAGTTTTCGGGCTCCAGAGGCAGTACAGATGCTTGTGTATTTGAAGTGAAATTTCAGTTCCTTTGCTCTTGATCATCACACTCAGGTCATCCAACAAAGCGACAGGATTGGCAAGACTACCAAAGTCCCTGATAGCGGTTACCTAAAACCAAGCCAATGTATTGTATGAATTCAACTTTTTCACTTTCAAGGTCAGAATAGTCCCAAAATATTCAAGCCAGGAAACCACGACATTGAACAGTCCTGATCCCTTTTGTAAATTCATTTTTCTTTTGAATATTGACAAAGGAATGTCTCCTCAGATGTTTACCAAAAAAAAATAACCTGTAATCGGATTCATTACTAAGTCATTTGGAATTCAGTAAACCAGAATCTGGTTTGCCCTGCCACTAAAATAGAGCATTTCTGATCAAATATCCCTTAAGCCCTTTTAGATTTTATCACATCAAAGTTCATACCTACATATCTACTTTCATTAAATATATTGGAAAGTTTGAAGTCAACCTCCTTTCTAGATAACCCACCTACTACTTATATGTGCATATTTGTTCTACAGAGGGGAAGCCTTTTCATCCAACTTCAATGTGGATTTATATTTGTTTTCCTCCTGCAGTCTCCTGCCCAATTTTCCGATGGGAATGAATAAAAAAAATTGGTAAACCATAATTTAAAAAAAAAATGCTTCCGCCGACCCGATTTCTCCGCAGAAAAATCTGTAAACAAATAAATTTAAAAACTGGCCTAAATAAGGCATTCCATCAACTTAGCATCTATTTCCATCATGGTTCAGCATAGTATAATATCCCTCAACCATTATTTTTAACAGATATAGATGACAAACCTCATCACTTTGTTCCAGGTATAAAACCTTAGCACCATTTAATCGAAGAATTTGATCAGAATTCACCGTCTCACATGAGAAGTCATCCAAACACAATGCGAGATAAACTGTAAAGAGATGCACATATATATATTCTAGAAATGGAACTATTCTCAATTCATTTATCAAATGAGGTTATTAGTTCCTTTCTTGGCTAATTCGGCTGAAAAAAAAGGATAAAATATTTCCTGACCTGACCGACCCTGCCTCAATCGAAATATGTTTTATTGATTTTCAAAGTTGACAAGCCGCATGATCACTTGCCAGTGCCTATTTCAGGTCATATATTCCAACAAAAGGCCACACAAAATTTGTATCTGTTTCTCGGACACCTTTTTTTTCAAAATAGGCAGGCGGTTTTAATATTTAATTTTTACCTAAAAAATCCAGCAGGGAGGTTTTTATTCCCACTTTTTATGAGAAAAATTTCCCAGCAGGTTTTTATGTGTTAACTCAAGAATTATCAAAAACATACTGTGTGAAATATGACTCATCGATATCATGATTTATGTGTTAATACAATTTCTATGTTGCACAAGTTCAACCCATGTATAGAGTTAAAGCAAACCAAAAAGAAAATGTTATTTTGATCAAAATAACAGAGGGAAATTTAAAATAAAAGTTGAAATGTGTCTAGCTAGATTTATGGCCAGTAGTGCAACAGTCAACGGAAATTGTGGACATTGCATTGTGAAGCCGAGGTGAAGAATAATTTATTATTTTTATTTTTAGTGGGCAAAAAAAAGCACCCAACTTGCCATATTTTTATCAGAAGGCAGGTGTTTGAGAAACAGAACGTTAATATTGTCTGGCCTAAGTAAATACAATGTGGTGCAGTTAATTACAGGATTCATAACTATAACAGATAAATGAAATTAAGTAAAAAAAAGCCCTGGGAATGGACGTTCGCAAAGCTGTCGTTAAATTTGACGCAAAACAAATTTGAGTTAGCAATTTTATAGCCTGGGTAACTAAATAAGTGATGTGTGAAGATTTACCTCATGATTTTCCTTGGCAATCCAGTTAGAAAATGAAATAACATGAAAAACTAAAATCAAATTATGATGCCAGCCTACAGCCCACCACTATATTTTATGGGCTGAGGAAGACATGTATATTTTGTTTTGAATTATACATATAGACGAGTGCAATGGTACACTTTACTGTGCTTTGCTCCATATTTTTTTTACGAAAAATATTGTTAAATTGTACAAGTGGTCGCATGCCGTAATTCCATAATGGTGTTTTGGAAGGCAAGTTAAATAATGTTAAATAATAATAATCCACTAAGTGACTTATAGAAATTAGATTCCCTGACTTTTGTCTACAATTATTACTATAGATGGCCAGAATCAGAACTTAAATGAGGCTATGATTTATTAGATACATGCAGTTGGTTGCAAGGAGTGGGATTTTCCCCTCAACGGTTACTGCATCCTTCCTTTCATGCCCGTGCAAAAAACATTACTCACCTTTATGATTATTGCATATATAGAAGTTGATGCCTGACATGAGCAGACTGAAAATCACAGAGTATTGCTTCTTTGGTACGTCAGCCTTCCTCTTCATCTCGGGGGAGACAGTTTTGGCTGGTATGATGACGCTCCTAATTTTATGCAAGCATGGCAACATATGACCCAAGGCTTCTATTGCTTTAGTGGACCACTCCACTTGGAAATTATGCAACCTTGCACTGCCCATAGTGATGTCATTTCCTGTCAGCTTCAACTGTATAAAATTACACCAAGAAAATTGTTTATTGTTGGCAAAGATCATGAGTGGTAAATAACTAAAAGATGGTCTATCTCTTACCTGCAAGTTTTATATAGATTCAAGGGTATAAAATAATAGACATGAATTGAGGACACATGTCCGGAAGAGCTTCTATCAATTAATTTCAATTTTATTTAGAATATCTTATGACAATCGAGAGACAGATTTAGGGGCTATTTTTAGATCCGCGAAAATGTTCAGAGCATACCAAGAGTGCACCAAGAAGGAGAAGTTATCTTGTTGGCAGCCTAAATCACTGCAAATTGCATATCAGCCAAGAGATTTAGCGTAAATTACGATCAAAATAAACCACATTATTATGCCTTTACAGACAAATAATATACCCGATCTTCAGTTTTATCTGTATTTTATTCACAAAATAGACTATTTGTAGTCTTGAAATCGGAATTTATAAAAATTATATTGTTGTAATTGAGGCCCGGAAAAGATAGACCATCTTTAAGCTATGATGATTTACAAGGAAATAACATTTGTGGAATTTACATCGACAAATGGACAATTGGAAAACAATGTAAGAGATCATAATAGTTAAATAATTGTAATAATATATTTATTATAATTTTACATTCTTTTACATTTTATTATTGTAAAAGTACAAACTTGTACAGTACATGGAATTAGTATCACTATATCAGCATCTCCCATTCAATTATTAACCCTTCCATGACTGGATCGTCCTGAAATTTGGCGAAAAACCCTGTGCCAATGCATTCTCTTATATATGCGAGTCTCCCATATATAAGAGAATACATTGTCCTAACAATATTTACATGGACCTTTTGTAAGCCAGTGCATTCTCTCATATATGCAAGGCTCCCTATGGGAGAATGCACTGACACATTATTTTTAATGCTGCAACAGCGCCGCTCTCATTATAATAGTGTTAACTCTTGAATGGAAATTCAGGAATGACTGATTTCCGAGCTCATCCAACATATCCATAAGTAGAAGTAAAAGACCAAATTTGGTCAAAATCGGATAACATTTGAGTTATCATGTTTTGTCGTGAAATGGGCAACTTCTCCAGGATATTTAAGACCAGAAGCCATCGACAGAATTTAATTTTTATAACATTTATTGGAATTATCGAACTTACATCACAATGTGGAGGGACAAATAGACAGACAAGTGGACACCCACTGTCTTTTATCAAACAATAGGTTGAGTTTGTTATACAACTCCACCAAATGGGCTATCAGTTAGCATACTCACTGGCATTTTGAACTGTCCCATGTAGAGAATGTAATTCCAGTAGTGAACGTCGCTATTGAGATCGGACAGAGGGACACTCGAGTCAGACAAGCAGCTGTACATCGTGTCAATCTCAAGTTCAATAAACCATTCATGGGAGTCTATCCATGAAGCTGAACAAGCTAGTAAAAAGATTTTAAGAGAAATCAGCCTTTCAAATATTTTTGCGAATCTGATAATAAAACAAGTCTGTTTGTAGCACCAAGCCAATTTGGTGTATCAGACATTTGCAGACTGAGGTCCCCAGAGGGTGTATTTAGTGATGCTATCCTGCACAGTGTGCCAGCATCACCAAATTCACCCTCTGGGAACCTCAGTGTGGGAAGTTATCTTGCTCGTCACGTAACAATCCTAAACAAGTAATTTTAAAACATTATTATCTCAGAGTGAATCAGAATATTTAACCCATTCTATACTAAATATTCATTGATGAGTAGTTCCCTTAGGATATGGTCAGAAAATAAGCTCAACAAAATACCATAGGTCATTTGTTGGAACTTATTATATGAACATTTCCCAACAATGAATATGAATCCTTCTGCACTTGTATTATCTTTTTGTCTGTCTGTCTGCTTTTATTACCTGAACATCCCTCCAAATGAATAATAAACCATTCCAATGTCTACTGTTACAGCTGAATGGGAGAATCTATCTAGTATAGAAAGGGTTAAATAAGTCTTACCTTCACAGGATGGAAGAGCGTCAGCTGTAAGTAGAATGGATTTAACACCCGAGTTGAAGCCGGCACAACTGGCTGTTGAAATCTGCTGAGAAACTTCGTTGATTTCTAAGCGGACCTTATATCGACATTTCTTGATAGCTGATAAGTGGTAGTCACTGAAATAATCGAAAAGTTTATCTATAATCATTATTTTCAGCTAGTTATTTTGGTCTTTTAGAAATATTTACTAACCATTGTCCTGTAACGTTTTAACAAAACAAAGAAGAACACAAGAGACATTAATTATGCAAAAGTTGTGACTCTCTAGTAAATAACATTAATAATAATTATTCATAACATGGATCAGACAGTAGTTACTTCAATGTATGGAGCAATTATTACCTTGAAAATATGCAGATAGCAACTGTACTACAACTTCTGTAATCAGTTGAGGAGAAAGTCAATCTGTGGCAGTCACAATAAAAGCATGCTTGCCAAAGGCAACCAACATAATGACCAATGATAGCAAGCAAGATTCTAATGTATGACATCTTCACACCATCACATAACGGGGCGAGCATGCTAAAGTAAGGACCACTCTTATTGTTTGTGCATAACAAACTTATTAACCCTTTCTATGCTAAATGGATTCTCCAACCCAGTTTTAAAACTATACACTGGAATGATCTAGTATTCATTTGGAGGATATATGAGCAGACGACAGTCAGACAAAAAGATAATACAAGTGCAGAAGAAATCATAATCCTTGGTGGCAAATGTTTAGATAATAAGTTCAACAAATTACCTATCTTATTATCTGAACATTTCATAGAAGAACTACTCGTCAATGAGTATTTAGTATAAAAAGGGTTAACCCTTTACCCAACAGAAGGGCCCTGTGCCAATGCATTCTCTTATATATGCGAGTCGACCATAGGTCGCCTCGCATATATAAGAGAATGCATTGGCTTAACACATTAAAAATTATAAAATTGTTAAAGAATGTAAGAAAAAATGGTAAAAGAGAATGCATTGGCACAGGGCATAACTGTAACTATCACAATGTGGTCAAGGAGCTGGTTCCAATGATATCCATATTTGTATGGTTCTATTGAGACAGACCGAAGATATTTTAGGCTGTTGAAGCTTTATTTGGTCGGTTTTGGCCGGTTTGTTGGGTAAAGGGTTAACATAATATGATAATAGTAGGAGCTTATTATTTCAAAATGAGAGTATATGTGTCTGGCCAATAATCTAGCATATTGAGACTGTTTTATCCTATTATAAAAACATTAAAACTAAAGTTATAAAAATCTTGAAACAGGGTATCTGTACTGTTAATGTTACCAGCCTAGTACTTTAGTACTTAGAAAACTACAATCTCTAGCAGAGCACACAAGTCATACTTCCTTTCTGACTCTGTAAATGGCCGGGTACCAGTTTACGAAAAAGGTTTGGTGTTCTATATGTAGCACGGGTTTTCCCTACAACAATGGCAGAGACCAAAACACCCAAACTTGTTGAAAGTGGAATGTTTTGCCTGCTTTGGTTAAAAGAATCACAAGTACTCATTAGTAGGTCGGAATTGCAAATCAGAAGGCTCCATTGATAAACTTTACCTGCTGATTAATAATGACAGGTTCTGATAGACTGAAATTTTTTATATGCGAGAAGAATGGTTGCACGTGGGTTTGTGTACACCATTGCACGAAATAGTGCTTGGATTCTATCTGCATTTTTCGAACTTAAGGTACGGAATGATATAAACTTTATTTGATATTTAGGGGCTGAATGTGGGCAATTTGTTGCATTATTCGCTTGGTGTTTGTATAACTATTGCGAAAGACGACAAAATGTGGGTAAAATGTTGCTGGTAGCAGTGGTCTGATCGAGTCATCAAGGGGAAATAAACCTGGCATGGAGTTTGAGAAAAGCCTTCAATCAAAGACAATTCCATTGAAATATTAATTTTTTATTTTTGGGGCTTAACTCTTTCAGTGCCAGGGGCCGATCACATCGGCCCTAATTTACAGTCTGTAGAGTGGCCCTAAAAAAAAAAAAAAAACTGGATAAAACCTTAGGGGCATGTTATAACTCAAAACTATCACCAAGTATTCATAGTAATAATTTTGATGCCCATGAAAAACCTAAGATTCCCTGGCACTAAACCTACAAAATAAGTCTGTTAAAGAATATAAGAAAAAATTATTAAAATTGTAAAAAATTGTAAAAAATAATAACAAATGATGAAAAATTGTTAGACCAATGCATTCTCTTATATATGCGAGACGACCTATAGTCGACTCGCATATATAAGAGAATGCTTTGGCACAGGGTATATGGGTTGATACAAAAATCGGTCATGGCACTGAAAGGGTTAAATGCAGGGTTCTTGCAGCTATTTTCATATGAAATTCAAGGGTTTTC
Source organism: Siphonodentalium dalli (assembly GCA_032622095.1). Lineage (NCBI taxonomy): Eukaryota > Metazoa > Mollusca > Scaphopoda > Gadilida > Siphonodentaliidae > Siphonodentalium > Siphonodentalium dalli. Next base: position 67,386,655 of record CP136064.1, on the reverse strand, counting down.
AAGGAGTATTCGGGGTCAAAATTCAAGGGTTTTCAAGGAGTTATATGCTAAAAATTCAAGGGTTTTCAAGAACCTGCGGGGCGGAAAGTCTGTTACCTGGAAAAAGTAGGGTGCTGTGTTAACAGTATTCAACATACTTAGCTGTCTGGCTATTTGGCTATCAGGAAACATTTGATGAAATACTTTAGATACAGTTGAACAGCTGTTGTAGCTGTAATGACTTGCACACATGTTTTCACACCACAAAAGTTCAGCCTTAAGTACATCGCTGCTGGTCACCTGGGACGACACAGTGCTAATAGTTACAGGTTGGTTAGTACTAGTATTGCGCTGCTCTTGTTGTTGTTGTTGTTGGTCTGAGCTGGCAGTGGAATTCAAGGCAGAGGAAATGCTTATTAAGTTCCCCCTCTCTCTGACGGCTTTTTTATGCTTGTCACTTTTAGTATGACTTTTAATGGCATGCTCCCCCATGACAGAGAGGTCTATATTCGTTTGACCAGAATAAGCACCTTGCCTTGTGTTTGTTGTCGGCTACTGCGCGTAGCCATGCAGAATACTCTTGATTTGAGAGCCATTTATTATTGAATTTGCATTTCCCTCCTGTCATATTTCTATTTCGAGCATTGGTAATACGCTGTTTTTTCAGCAGACCTCGGATATGTTACGCGCAATTTGATTTGTCAATAGCTGGAGGGGATAGTCATTGACCAATCACAATGAGCAATACATAATTACTCGATCGATTGTTACTACTGTAAACAGTGTGAAATTCATAGCGCGTAATAGCCACTATTTACATTCTATGTCAGTTGGTCAAGGTCGTTAGGTCACTGTGTTCCGTATGTTTCTATTGCGTTATAACCTGGTGTATACCTTCTATCTTGTGTTTATATATTAGGTTCACATTCAAGGGTCTTCAAGGGCTGGTACTGGAATTCAAGGGTTTCAAGGGCCCTTGAACAATGATTTTTAAATTCAAGGGTATTCAAGGGTTTTCAAGGACACGCGGGAACCCTGTAAATGACATCACCTGAGAAATGCTACTATTCTTGAGTACGAGGCATCCAACAAAAAGTCATATGTATTACCTTAGCTTTGAAAATACGGGTTCATTTGTTTTCTTTACTTTTGGACGAGATGTAAAGTTAGCAAGAACAGAGGACCAGTAGAGAACCTCTTCATGATGATAATGAAACAGCCCACCATACAGCTCTATACTCATGTCAGTCTCTTCTGTATTCAGCTGGGGAAAAAAGATGTGAATAAGTAAATTTCTTATTTATTTCGATGTATATGGACAATAGAAAATCCAGCAATAACTTTAGTAAGGAAATCAGTAGATAAGTATTTATAGTGTCTCGATTTTTTAAATAAACAAGAAATATAATAGAGATTAAACCGGCTCTCAATGTGCCATACGACGGGACACATTGAAAGAATCAACACCTGTTTTTGCAATTTATGGTGGCAACAGGAAGATGGCCTGGTAGAACACTTCCATATAGCATCTCATTTTCTTTTTCTGTTGTTCCTTTATAAGAGCAATGAAATTGTGTTGTAAAGAACTACTAATGTTTACTTAATTTTAGTTTCTTTCCGATCTGAAGAAAATACTTGATAAACCTTAAAACTCAAACAACATACCAAATTTCATTCCATTCAGATTAGAATTAGAAACCCGGAAATGTAAAAAGTTAACGGACAGACAAACGGATAGCCCAATAACATAATACGAAGGGTTAAGATTCAAAGTGATTGCCAAACATTACTAATAAAATTATCTTTCTAGCATATAAATGGGTAAAAGGTAAGAGTCAGTTATGACTATATCACCCCTATACATGACTCATCTATCCTATTTGTTTGTATTTGTACTTTTCATGTGTATATTGTAATAAAAATGATCCTATCCCATCCTATCCTAAAAAATACAACAAACAGTGTTGTTGTATTTACTCAAAGAACACTCGAAACCTTTGGGAAGAATAGAAGATTATTTGCACCTACCTTAGTCTTGGTTAATTAATCCAGAATGTAAAATTCAAACTTACTTTTGTTGAAAATTTGAACTTTGGTAACTCTGCAAAACTTGCTTGTTGGGAAGAGGTGTAAAAATCTGAAAAATTCAATTTTAACATGGAAATGTGGGATTCGTAAATATCAGTTAAAAATAGACATAGAGAAAAGGTTCGATTCCACTTCTCCACCATACTGATCAATATGAATAAAAATAAATAAAACATATAATAAATAAAATATAAAATTTCACATGTGATCAAGTGGTCACTTCATTACTCATTATTAAATTTACCCAGAATCGGTTTTAGGTGTGTAGCATTTTTAATTCAAGCAAAAGTATGCATGGAATGAATAAATCACAAAAATACAAAAACCCTTCCATTTGGAAAATTATTAATGTTTGAAAGACTGAAATGCACTAATAACACGAATAAGTAATCATTAAGGCTCAGAAAAGGGATGGAGCATGTACATGTTAGAAACAAAAATAATAATGGTCACATTACATTCATAACCAATACATATTATTCCTCATTATTTACATATTACACAGAGTATAATACATCCTTATTTATTATTTCCTCATTTATTGCTTACCTTGGAGGATAATATTTGCAAAGGCATCAATATCGTCATCATCAAATCTGTTGTAGATGTCAATGCAGAATGCCTTCAGGGAGACCAGCAATGTTCTACAAAGAAAGATTAACAAATAAATATACACTTGATAAATCAAAGAGTAAGAAACTAGAACCAAATTGAAATAGTGTGTCTGTCATTTGCAGAATGAGGTCCCCAGAGGGTGAATTTAGTGATGCTACCCCGCATAGCGGGCTAGCATCACCAAATTCACCCTCTGGGGACCTCATTCTGCTTACACCTCAGCAGAATGAGGTTCCCAGAGGGTGAATTTGGTGATGCTAGCCTGCTATGCGGGGGTAGCATCACTAAATTCACCCTCTGGGGACCTCATTCTGCAAATGACAGACACACTATATCAAGGCTTGACTAGACCCAAATTGAAATCAATGGGGAATTGGACAACAATGCAATATTAACCATTTCTGTACTAAAAGCTCATTGACGAGTAGTACCCTATGGTCATTTGTTGAACTTATTATCTGAACATTTCCCACCAATAAATAGTAATCCTTCTGTACCGTATTATATTTTCATATGTCTGGTGTCTGCTAATTTTTCGAGAACACCTCTCCCAAGGAATAATATACCATTCCTATGGATACTTTGATATCTGAATAGAAGAATCCATTTAGTATAGAAATGGTTAATACATCAGATTTATGGAGGCACTCAGTTTGAGCATACATAGATTGAAAGTGCAATAACATATTTTCATATCTTATCGAAATGGCCATGTATCGATTAGAATGTGTTGTTTGCGGTTGCGTTGTTGTTGTTGGTCATGATGGTGATGATGATGACAACTATAATGATGATGATAACGTGGCTGATGACTATTAGTATGACGAGATATATGACAATTATGATGATGATGATGGCGATGATGATGAAGGTGATGCTCATGTTGACTATAATAATGACTACGATGATGATGATGATTATATGATGATGATATGATAACGATGATGATGATATGATGCTGATGATGATGATTATATGATGATGACAATTATATGGTGATGACAACGATTATACGACGATGATGAAGACAATGATGATGATTATATGATGATGATGGCAATGGTGATGATGATTATATGACGATGATGAAGACAATGATGATGATTATATGATGATGATGGCAATGGTGATGGTGCCAACAGCGACGCAACGGAGACGACACTGATGATGACGTTGATGATGTTGACGAGGAGAATGATGACTATTTTGTAAATAGTGTATGTATATAATATGTTTGTAAACTCTTATTTCATGTTAATTCATGATTGAGTCATTAAAGCATAATTATTGGTAACATAGATGTCCCTAAAATTCAGATCAGACTGAAAATTGGTTACGATTTTCACCCATATCGGGGTTAGATCTCATGTCCGCTCAATCTAGCAAAGACTGCAATGATGGTATCTGCGACATAACCATCTTGGCGAAGGAGACATCCCTCAAAGGAAGCTCTTTCACTAAGAGTTAAGCTGCGCATCAGTCTGAACATGCGTTCAAACGTTGACACAGAATGGATCCACCAGTACCAAGGACAGCACAATGCACTTCCTCCGAAATTGTATTACAGACACTACCATTTTGAAGTATCATAATACACAGGCAGTAAATTTTTGCCTGTTTCTTATGACTTTCAAGATGCATTTAAAATGATTAGTAGTCTGTAGCTCTATTGCTTGTAGTAGGTGGCAAAGTACATACTTAAAGAGGGACTGTACACCAAATCCGGCCATTTATGGGACCATCTCCTATTATACTCAATAGAATATATGCAACAAATGAATGCATTTGAGCCATGGATTAGTGCAAAATACACTCAAGTGCTCTATGAACGATGCAAACAACATGGTAATTATAAGGAAAATGAGTTTATGGCTGGAGTCATAAATTCATTTTCATTATAATTACCATGTTGATTGCAATGTTCATTGAGCACTTGAGTATATTTTTGCACTAATCCACAGCTCAAAATCATTCATTTGTTCCATATATTCTGTTGAGAATAATAGGAGATGGTCCCATAAATGGCCGATTTTTGTTACAGTACCCCTTTAAAACTTTTCATATATTTAGCATTTTCATCGGATTCATAAAATGTAGGAAAAATTGAAAGTGCAGTAATCATCTTATTACATGAACACACCTTTGTTTAGTTTCTCTGATTATTTTCACATCAAGTTCCCTCACATCAAAACCTATACACTGAAATGACATCAATACGAAAAAATTATAATCCAGATACAAGTTCATGAAATTAAGGAATATAACTAGCTGAAACAGACAGGTTTAATATATGCCAGTAAAATTAATTGGCGATCATTTGATGCTGGTGAAGTAATCAATAAGAGTGTGCATTTGTGAAAATATGCAGACAAATTTTTTTGAGAAATAAACTTTCAGTAATTAAAAGTTTAAATAAAACAGACTTTCCTGTCGAATTGATGGATGTAAACACATATTAGATTTATTACCTCTGGTAAGACGTTCATCAATGTTGTTGATAAATGTACTTCTTCTGATGTTGAATCTCCTGAAAGACAATGTTTCAGAACCTTAACACATTGGTTCACAAAAGGCATACTCTCAACAAGTTTAAGAGCATCGCCACGGGCCCACGGCATGGCAAACTATGCCCGCGGTAATTTCAACAAAAAGCCATAACTCTGGTGAAAATTCAAACTTACTATTGTTATCATCGGGAAACGAAAAAAAAAAGCAGACGGACCAAAAACGTACTACGTCCCGTTTAAAAAAAAAACGGGCATATAAAAAGATTATATAAGGGACAAACTGTCTAGAAGAGCTAGAATTTTATGATTTCCATCATTAGTTAATTGCGCTATTGGGATGGTTATAGATCTTTATGAGCCAATTTTTTGCAAATTGCATTGTGGGTGTATACATACATGTAAATATATTGGAAGTTAGTCAATAGTGTCACGTTATCATAAATCTATCTGCAGATTATGTGGTATTGATATCAAACTGCATCTTGATTAATGATTAACTGCAAACTACATAATTATTTTATTAATCGAAATGTACATAACTTATACAACCAGATAATTGCACATGCTTATTAATCAGTGAACAGTGAATGCAGAAATTGGATATACCTGTTAGGATAGTGAATGAGTGAATTAGAATACCATATAAACTATAAAATATCTATTTTTACAAAGACACTAACTGAGCTATTTGATTAGATTTTATTTGTACAATAGCAATAAGTATAATTTTACAAATGACTTGTAATAACAGTTATTGCACGGGATCAGCATGGCCATAGTTGGTCATCTTCCTGCTGCCCCTAGTATAACACTTACTAATACAAAAGATGACGGATGGATTTACGAATATGAACGAATGAAGTATAAATTCTGTTCCAGACTTGAGTAATAGGCCGATGTTTTTAAGAATGTACAATTATCAATAAATAGCAATAAGTGCAATGTGTTATGTACAGGTGATTCCGTCGCCATATAATTCCTGTTATGAAGAAATATGATATTTTAAAAAATATAATATATATTTCCTTAAAGAAAGCCTGAACACTGAACTATATGGATAGATGTCCTGCGTTTGTAAAACCATAGTAGAAAAGGGGTTAACTTTTTTGTGGTCGTCTACGGTACCTCACGGTCTTTAGTGGCTTGCTCGTATTAGTCACGCATGCGCAGTCCCCATATAACCGACTTAATTCGCCAGTTTATTTTCAACTCAATCAGGAGATTGGCGAGTTGCGGGGTTGGGAATGGCACCGCCATGGGAGGGCCCTATGATAGTTCAGTGTTCAGGCTTTCTTTAAGGAAATATATATTATATTTTTAAAAATATCATATTTCCGCTAAAGGAAGCCGTTCACACTGAACTATATGGATTAGAATGCAAGCCCAGGAGGAGGCACGAGCAATAAAGTTAATAGCCAAATTTTGGAGGGATTGCACTCTTCTAAAACAGATTGTACCTAAATATGAACTCTTTAATGAATCTATTATGATTAGGTACGTGAAATAACTCATATAATTAGAGTGCTATATTGCCCAAACATGTACCTCCCCCCCTTGTTTTTGGAAGCAACATCCCAGGTGGTGCCATTCAATTCAGAATTGCGAGCGAACCGAGCAATTCTCTGTTCTTCATCCGTCAGTTCTAAGAATCCAGCCGATTCGAGATTCGAGGAGACTAACTCCCTCTCCGCCTTAGCGACATAACGACCTGCACAGGAGGAGGCCCACTCCAAAGATGGCAAGACAACCAACATTAAGAGTTTAACTAACTGCTGTTCACCAATGCAAATGGCAGATAACTTGATGCCCAATCTATGGCACAGGTATCAAATGGAGAGCCCATTAGCCCAAATGGGTTATACAACTATAACCGAGTCAAGCCATCGGATCAGAGGGAGCCCCCACCATCGCATGCTGCAGGTGGTCATGCCCAAGCTAATATCCTGGCCAAGCTGGAGGGTGGGGAGAGGTCATTTTTCTCCGATCCCTTCACGGAGGAGTGGCAGGCAAGGCTGTGTCGTCATTTCGTTCTGCGATCGTGACCAGGGGGACTCGGCGCTTTACCTCATGGGTACGGCCCCTGCCCTACGCTTAAGCTGCCTAAGGCCATCCAGCCGGTGTCGATACGTACGCACGCGATTTTTTGGCAGCTTTAGCGCCCAGAACCGCTAGCGTCTGGTGGGGGCCAAATGGCCTGGAGGTCCCAAGTACCCCTGCAGCTCCACCAGACGTATCCCCACGAATTGGTTAAACCGTCGAGACGTATTTACCGGAGGAGCGTGAACTGGTCCTGCCCTTAGAACAGTTATCACACGTTCACATGTCCCTGAGGTACCTATGTATCACAATATACACATTGCGTATATATATATATAAAATGATATAATATATATATCCGGGGGATATACATATTAAGTTTTCCTCATGAGACCATATCAGAAGGCCCTTCCAAAGCTGCGCCCATCAATCTAATGGGCGGAGCCAGATCACAGCTCCCTGTCATGATCCAACGTATCACTAAATATAGATATACAACCCCACAGAGAACATATCTCATGTCTCTGAAGTACCTATGTATCACCGTTTTACAAGATATCATTGCAGAAACCCGGTGACACAAATCTTTCGCATATATAGATATATAAAATGATATAATAGATATATCATGGTGATATATAAGTCATCATGAGATCATGTCAGAAGACCCTACTAAAGCTGCGCCCAACAATCCAATGGTCGGAGCCAGAGCAGAGATCCCTGGCACAATCCAATGTATCATTAAAGATATATATATAGCCCCTCAGAGAACATGGCCGAACACCGCAGGTGACCAGAGCATCCGATGAGAAAGCAAACCGCTACTCTCAGGTGCCAAAACAATAGTGTCGGTACGAGTATTAATTTTGGAGAAATTTCCCAACGAGCACCATCCTTTGGAATGGAGACAGACAGCAAAATGTGCAATCACAAGTATTATGTTCAGCCTAAATCCACACACATTACTATTAGGCCATCACGACCACTAGGCACCTGAGAGCAGTCCGCGTTCCCAGCGGAATACCCACCGCGATCCGATTCTAAGAAATGAAGGTGCGCCTTCTACAACCAAAATCAGTTCAAATGATGTAACATGTAGTCAGATGATGAACACAGGTAAATTTTCACGGTCACCATACGGAATATTCAGGTCCGAGCCTCTGCCCCCCCAAACATGCAGCAGAACGACCTAGGTGTGTGATAGGTCGGTTAGTGTGAAGCATGCAGCAAACTAGGGGAAGACCCGCTCTAAAAATGGCTCCCCTAGGAAGGAAAGGAAAGAAATTATCATTCTCCTAGTAAAGGATACACATACCTTTATAATGTTGTTTTATTTTAATTTGAAGAGCCAAGATAGAGAGGAACCTCCCCGACCTAAGTGGTCCCGCTTATGGCATGTTTAAGGAAGAGAGGACAGCATAAACCGAAATGCGCAGTTGGCAGCATGGCTTCAGGCCCTTATGATCGGGCATCTGTGCCATGTGGATGGGATGCCACTCGAACGGGGTGGTCCCCTGCCTGCGTCTTAGGAAAGGTCGGTAATGCTGGTCAATGAGCTTCCTCGAAAGCTTAGCTGGACAGCGCAAACGTCTTTGCCTGTTTTATTGTCTATGTGCCAGATAATCAAATTGAAATGGGCAATAGAAGTATGAAGAGCCATGCTGATGGCCTCTTGTCGGAAAGGCTATTGGCAGTGGTCGTGGGACACATGGCAATATAAATGCTTTCCATGTAAATATGCTTCATTCGTGTGTGAAGTATATTCGCCATATCAACGGTATGAAAGGTCGGGACACGTATATATTTTAAAATTCATTGAGACACCAACTAGTCCATGAATACCTTCAAAATACCTACCATGCCCTTTATGAACAATACATGCTGTATTGGATGTACAGCCTGTTCTTGTACCAAGCTCACATTTGATATGGTTACTTGTCATAAATAATGTCTCCCCCCACCTTCCTCGTCTTGGAATACCACTGCTATTATATCGTTACTCATTGGGGAGCGTCATCCAGGCCACGGTCGCCAGTTATTGCCAGTGGACCAGTTACCTGGAGGGGTCAAGTCACCACGACTCTAAATACCTGTCAGGCTGGAATCATTCACATAATTGAATCAAGAAGGGAAAAGGTTGTTCAAACCAAAGTATCTTCAAATATATTTTTAGATAGTGAAACCATGAGTAAACACCGTCAGAGTGACGATAAGCCTCTTGCCTTACTCTAGAGAATGCAAACCGGAGCACCCATGATTAGTAATTTTTGTGTCCCAATTAGAGCCATATCCAGAATCGTAGTAATCCAGACCCCCCCTGCTTCTTTTCAGTAAACCTACACAGGAAGGAAAGCAATTATGTTTGTATTCCGGAAGGAGACACCATTTTGTCGAGATACAACCCAGCAATTTTGAAAGGATGGGTTAATCTTTGGATACAATTCAGAATAACTAAAATCTGGAATTATAGTGAAACTGTCATCACGATTAATTTTAGTGTCATGCTTGCAATCATTAAATGCTAGCAGTTATAAATTTTGACAGTGAAGTTGAAGCACTGTACGAGAATCGAATCATGTACTCAACAGAAATCTGACTCCTGTCAGATGTCAATCCCTGTCTGAAATTAATGACACTAACTAATCATAGTACGACAACAGTCATTATTTTTCTGATATTGATAAACTGTAGTCTGATAAATTCAAGCGTCGACCAACACATCTAAATCATAGGAGACATGTGTGACAGTATTAAAACAGAAAACACAAAGTATTTTGTGAAAGCATGTTGTTTAGATGAGATCTAGCGACTCCAGTAGTGTTCTCTAACATGCACACACCTAGGTGTGTACATGTGCAGCGTAGTGCACCCACGACAACATACCTGAACAAGTGTTGTAATGGGGAAAATCGGCATTTGCATTCGGATTTTATTCAGTAATCTCAAATGGGACTTGTTAGCCTGACAAACTTGGTATCGGACCGAGTTCTGATTTTCTGTCAGAATACCCTGACCAGGGTGCAATCCCCGGTCCGCTAGCACATGGCTGAGATTGTTACATTGAAGGTGATGCTCCGTTACGAGAATCAAACCATGAACATAATTATAACACTTGTCCAATATCAATCTCTGTCAATTTATGAAAGTAATAATGACACTACTGTTTTTACATTGAATTGATAAACCCAGATGTAAATTGTAATCAACTTTTAAGATTTCTGTCAGAATACCCTGACCAGGGTGCAATCACCGGTCCGCTTAGCAGAAAATAAACTGGCGAATTAAGTCGGTTATATGGGGACTGCGCATGCGTGACTAATACGAGCAAGCCACTAAAGACCGTGAGGTACCGTAGACGACCACAAAAAAGTTAACCCCTTTTCTACTATGGTTTTACAAACGCAGGACATCTATCCATATAGTTCAGTGTGAACGGCTTCCTTTAGCGGAAATATTACTAAACAAACAAAGCATCTAAGGCGAGATATCCAGGAAGAATTTATATACATGCAGTTCAGGAGCTTCGTATATGTGTATGTACACTTTGGTGATGTTGGAACTATAACATGTTTTTTTAGTGCAATTGACACGATCTGAATAGCTTGATAATATATAATTAGTTAGACTTCTTTTCAAATTATGTCTGTATTTGCAGTCTTTAAATTGTTGCTCTAATGCATTCATATGTATAACAAATGAAGACAGCTAGAAATAATATATAGAGACGTAATTTATTATCTATAGAATATTCATGACAGTAAAATGTTGCAACTTATACATCACAGAATTATCCCCCTAATTTGCTGATGTAATTTCCTATTTCTCAGTTCAGCATTAGACTAGATGACGTATTTTCATTGTGATGACACCTGTATATAATATATAGCTGCATTGTATTTTCAACAGAAATTGTACTACTGCTCTCTTAGTAGGTAATAGGGAGAAATTATTGAACAAAGGATATTAAATCTTGTCACATGGTGGTCTGGGACTCGACCCCCAAAAAGTAGGTACCCTGAACAATGTAACTTTATAGTACCTGGTTGTTGTGGTTGTTGTGGCTGTTCCTGCTGGATTGCAGGTTTATTATGTTCCGTTGTTTTTATGTCATAAAGACTGTGCAGAAGACCTGAAGTTAGAATTAATGAAAGGGTCAATGAGATATTTAAACACTAGAGGACAACCCAGAGAGCCAGCTGACATTTGGGATCTATGCAGTATAATATGTTACCTGTAGGGCATGCAGAAGGATTTAGTTGTGCAAAGAGTAAAATCCAAGATGGCTGCTGACGACCATGTTCTGAACATAAATTGAACAAGTGCACCGCTGGGCGGAGGTAACGCCCCCGACTGTACAATCAGAGAGGATTTTTCTTATTTTTGTGCAAATGCTTATTAAATGGCACTTTGTAAAGTTATGTTATTCATGAGTAAACAATCCAAAATCAAGTTATCATCTGGAAACCAAAAAAAGTAGCAGAAAACCTGAATTTTCTAAGTCCAAAAAGGGGCGTAACTCTGGAAAAAATGGGCGGACGAAACCACGGCTATGGGTAAATCTTGTCCCCCCCCCCCCGCTGGTCTATTGACATACCAAATATCAACTGAATTGAATTAGCGAAACCAAAGTTATGAGTTGAAACGTTCGTATGCCACAGAAAACTGAATTTTCTAAGTCCAAAAAGGGGCGTAACTCTGGGAAAAATGGGCGGACGAAACCGCAGTTATGGGGAATTCTTGTCCCCCCGGATGGTCTATTAGCATACCAAAGATCAACTGAATTGAGTTAGCGAAACCAAAGTTATGAGTTGAAACGTTCGTACGGACAATTTTCTAAGTCCAAAAAGGGGTGTAACTCTGGGAAAAATGGGCGGACGAAACCGCAGTTATGGGGAAATCTTGTCCCCCCGGCTGGTCTATTAGCATACCAAAGATCAACTGAATTGAGTTAGCGAAACCAAAGTTATAAGTTGAAACGTTCGTACGGGTCAACAATTTTCTAAGTCCAAAAAGGGGCGTAACTCTGGAAAAAATGGGCGGACGAAACCGCAGTTATGGGGAAATCTTGTCCCCCCGGCTGGTCTATTAGCATACCAAAGATCAACTGAATTGAGTTAGCGAAACCAAAGTTATGAGTTGAAACGGAAGGACGGACGGACGGAAGGACGGATGGACGGACGGAAGGACGGACGGACAGAAGGAGGGCTCCACTATATACACCCAAATCTCCATCGGAGATCGGGGGCATAATAACTCCCATCCAGAGGTCATCCCAAAGAATTAGATGAAGTTTTGGATCAAGAAGATGAAAAATATTGGTTGTTAGGTGTGGCAAATGATTTAGTCATGCAAAGTCAATTCCAAGATGGCTGCCAACAGCCAGCAATAGCTCAAACTAGAAGAAGTCAAGTTGAGCTAATAATGAAGCTAGTGATGTGCAAGGGGGTATATTTTGTAGAACACCGGCACCAACCCGAATTTCCACCATCCCAGAAAAACACCTGTCACACATGAAGGTTCAGCAGCAAATCAGTTGTATGCCACAACAACGACACAAAGAGAGGAGATACTGGACTTTAATGATACAAAGAGAGGAGTTACTGGACTTTAATGATACAAAGAGAGGAGTTACTGGACTTTAATGATACAAAGAGAGGAGTTACTGGACTTTAATGATACAAAGAGAGGAGTTACTGGACTTTAATGATACAAAGAGAGGAGATACTGGACTTTAATGATACAAAGAGAGGAGTTACTGGACTTTAATGATACAAAGAGAGGAGCTACTGGACTTTAATGATACAAAGAGAGGAGTTACTGGACTTTAATGATACAAAGAGAGGAGTTACTGGACTTTAATGATACAAAGAGAGGAGCTACTGGACTTTAATGATACAAAGAGAGGAGTTACTGGACTTTATCCCTTTTAATACTGAATGGATTCTCACCAAATTTTATAAACAAAATGATCCCACGAGACATTTTTGACAAATCAGACGTTGAATAGAATGCATAACATGAACTTGCGAATTCAAAATATAAACAATGATTCCACGTGATTGCTATTGAATTCATCAGGTCACCCCACATGTATGTGTTTATATCTATCAAACATGCTATAATTAAAGCACTAAACACTGATTACGAAATATCTTATGATATGGATGTATATTTGGCTAAACTTAAATAGATTGTGTTGCTGTCTACTGGGGATTCGGAAAAATGTTGGTGCAATAGAGTAAATTGTTAATTGTAAACAATTATTACAGAGGGCGACTCAACTCTATTGAAGGTAAGTGAGGGCACAGTAATGCGAGGGCACAGTAATGCCCTAAGTAATCGACTCCTTAACCACAGCAGAATTATGGGTAACTTTTCAGGATTTAGTCGGAAATATGGCTTGTTGCCATTCATCGGAAAGCTCTCGGGGAAAGCTTTCTGATGAATGGCAACAAGCCATATTTCCGACTAAATCCTGAAAAGTTACCCATAATTCTGCTGTGGTTAAGGGTTCGATTACTTAGGGCATTACTGTAAGTGAGGGTATATGGGGTTGATACTTTTCTAGAAGTGCTGCCAGAAAGAGATTGAGCATCTTCAATATAACAAACCTTATCATCTATATATATCTATAAAAAAAATAGGATCTGTCTGTCTGTTCGGATTTTTCTCTCAGACCCCTGGACCGATTTCAACCTATTTTGGTGTGGTGACTCGGGATACCATGGCAGATGTTATAGCGGTATTAAGTTTTTTAAAATTTTAATTTAAGAACGAGAGGCCGATCACGATCAGCAGATGTTAACCCATCCCTTGGCGATAAAAATTTACTATGATCGGAATCATAAATGAGAGTTTTGGTGTTGAATTATATGAGTATACTGTATGTACTATTATAAACAAATGTACATAACACAAATATTGGAATGTATGGGTCACCGGCATTTATATAAGAGAATGCACTGGTAATGCTAAACCACCACAGCCTTGGGTTAAATGTGAAAGGTGTGACCTGAACATGGAATACTTGGGTTAAGAGAGTCCAAGTCTACTGCTAATATCATGTGATGTTTATTGTTGAATCTTTATTTTAAATTAGATACCATAGCCTTCTTTATCAGATTATTTGCACATTGGCATAAGAGACATCAGAAAATGATATAGCCTTATCAATAGCTAAGTAGTCCAAAGGCATGGCATAAAATTGGTGAATTGGATTTAATGTTGCTCCAAACAGATTTACAGGTACATAACAAGATTTTGGACCGATTTAAACAAATTTGGTGTGGTGATTCGGGGTACCCTTTGCAGAGTTATAATGGTGTTAGTTTTTATCCGGACATCACAATATGTGTACCATACTATGGTGAATTGGATTTATTGTTGCTCCAAACAGATTTACCAGTACATAACACAAGATTATGGACCGATTTAAACAAATTTGGTGTGGTGATTCGGGGTACCCATTGGCAGAGTTATAATGGTGTTAGTTTTTCAAATTTTCAAACTTAAAAAAATAATTATTTTTAATTATTTTAAAAAAGGGACACATTGGGAACCTTTTTAATCAACTTGTATCATAATCATCAATATCTAAATGAAAACAAGTGGTCAATCCGGACATCACAATATGGTATAGGTACACATAAAAATCTAAATAAATTAATCAATCAATAGGGGCAAAGAGTGTGTCAAAATAAACCAATATGAAATGAGACATGGTATCAGATGAAAGTATCAGGAATGTTGAGATGTGTTAATCTTTAACTACAGAAATCCATGCAAGTGAATGAGGAGAAACCTGGAGATAACAGAAGAATGATTAATTGAAATTTTAAATGAGAACATCCCTACAAATGAATAATAGAGTATTCCTAATAAAAATTTAGAACTGAATGGGACAGTCCATTGAATCATGAATGGGTACAGCTTCAGCACTATCATAGAGCTATGTCCTATATACAGTGGCTAAAAATAACTAATATTTCCATAAGACATCAGTTCTGCAGTCTCTCAGAACACTATCTATGCAGTTAAGCTTGCATTACTGGTAGTTAATTGTAATCTACCTGGGTTATACAAAACTCAAATCTGTTCAATTCTTAGTTGAAAAAGGGCCATAACTCTGGTATAACAAATCAGATCTAACCCATATTCGAACTCGATCTGTATTTTGAGTTGAGAAACTCACATACAAAATTTGGTTCCTATCAGTTGAAAAATTGTTGATTTAACGAAGCATTCATGAATTCTATGTCAAAGGGCCATAACTCCATAAAAAAATATCGGATCAAACCCATATTCGAACTCGATCTGTATTTTGGGCTCTGAAACTCGCATACCAAATTTGGTTTCAATCAGATAAAAATTGTTCGAGTTATGACAGCATGCGTGAATTCGAGGTCGAAAAAGGGCCATAACTCCGTAAAAAAAATTCGGATCAAACCCATATTTGAACTCGATCTGTATTTTGGTCTGAGAAACTCATATACAAAATTTGTCTAAAGTGTCTACGGACAGACAGACAGACAGACGGACGGACGGACACACGACGAGTGGTCAATCTGGACGTTTACATTATGTTTACCAAACTATGGTATGGGTAAACATAAAAAAGTAATTGTGTTTAAATTGAGCAGGGAGCTCAATCTAAAAAAAAAAAATGAATTTACAAAAAATTTATAAATTTTAATCAGTATATTCAACGATCAAAACGCACAAATTGGCCTCAGGCCCATATACTAAGGGGCAGCAGGCCAATCTGACGCTGAAGGAAGCCTGTTTCAGCTAGTTAGGTTTATAAGTTGAATGACTTACCTTCTGTTATCATCAGCTGTGGTTTCTCCATGATCACATTAACAGTCTGTAAGGGATGTATTAAAGTAAAACAATATTATTATCAACTTATAAGCCATTCTCAACATTAAGACGATTTCTGAGCAAGCATAATAACTTGTCACACCTTACTAAATACTAATGATAGGTAGTTCCCATAGGAAATGTTCAGATAATAAGTTCAACAAACGACCATACTTATTATCTGAACATTTCCCTCCAATAAATATGAATCCTTCAGCACTTATATTTTTTGTCCGACTGTCGTCTGCTAATTTATCCTGAACCCCCCTCCAAATGAATAATAGACAATTTCAATGTATACTTTTATAACTGAAAGAGAGAATCCATTTAGTATAGAATGGATTAATTGGTGGACAATAATGGTAATGTATGGATCTATGTCATCAGCATTTCCGCCAGGGGAAAATAAATGAGTCCGTACTGTATTTCAGCAGTATTGGGGAAAGATATAACGCGGCGGGGCGACCATGCATGGTTGTCCCATCCTGAGAAAATTTTGGTATTTTCACTGAAAAGTAGTAATTTTCTTGCACTTGAGATACTCATAAAACAACCCAAAGCTACGTATATTATGCAAGTTGATAATTTCCGTGGGTGCATTAATTCTGTTGATGGTATCCAGAGCATTGATCATGAAATTACGCACGTGAGACCGCCATCAGATTGAAGTCTAAATAAATGAACTGCAGGTATATTTAAACACTAAAAAGAGTCTATGCATTGACCAATAATACCAAGCAAGGAGAATTGAATTAAGTATTTCCAAAAATTCCAACAGGTAGCTTCCGTGAAAATGAAACTGAAAGGATATATTCTGTCAATCATAAAACTATTTGTGCGCTGTGACGTCATACTGCAGAAGATATTTATAGTGGCGTAATATGAAATCGTTCAAACTCGGAACGCGCAGCTTGTTCAATAGTCTGCATTAGTCCAACAACTATAGTTAGGACCACTGCTATGAACAGAGTTTTAGCCCCCGTGTTATGAAATATAATTGAGTTTTGGCAGGAAATGTGAACACGTGCGTCGTTGTTTATGCATTTGTGCTTGGGGCTCCCACGCGGGATAACGAAACTATTATTGGCAATACTTTGATTTTATCTCCATATTGGGGGATGTTTTACATGGGATCTCTGATAACCACATGAATTATAAATTCATAACTTCAGAGTGAAAATTATAAAACAAACCTCAATAAAGGAAATAAAACTTAAAGTATAGAATGAATTGGAAACTGTGAGAAATGAGTAGGTATTATCTATGTCATGTTAAGCACTCGGATCGGTTTCGTTAATAAATATAACTCGTCAGCGAGTTTCTTGGTGAAGTGAGGATGAGGGAACAATGAACATAATTTATATAGAGATCTACATAGCCAGTAGCGAGTTTTGTAGCCATTTAGAAATACAAAACCAGCTACCAGCTATAAAACGGCTATTAGACTGGCTGCAAAACCTGCTACAGGCTATGTAGATACCCAATATGAAGCATGTTCATTGTTTACTCATCCTCACTTCACCAAGAAGGTCGCTGATGAGTTTCATTTAGTAACAACACTGGTCCGAGTGCTTAATATGACATTGATCATAACTACTCATTTTCTCAGTTTCTGATTCCTTCTATACTGTTTATATTCTAATTCTCGGAAATATGGCTTCTTCTAGCACGGCAATACCACCAATAATAGGCAACCACACCATTCGGATTCAATAGTCTAGACTAGAGTGCTTATTTGCTTCTGTTTCAAAAATTAAATAATGAAAATAATTTAATATTAAGAAGTGAGATAACTAACCTGAAGTCGGTCTGACTTCTTCGTCCAAATCATGTCCAGCATGAAATTAAATACAAATTCTCCAATACACGGATGGCCTGCATCTCCCTGTGTTACAAAATTAAGATATCTATTAAATAGTCAACAAAACACATACTTCGTCCTCGGTAGAGAGCATTATACGTCTTGTAATTCCTCTATTGGCTCCTTACAATGTCATAAAAACCCTAAATTTAAACACAAATAATGAAAGGCTGCTTGGTCAAACACCCCCCCCCCCAAAAAGGTAGCTTTTTTTTGGCCTGTGCATTTTTTTAGAAACTAAAATTAAGATTCTGACAACAACCATTGAATCAAAGTTGACTTCCAACTGTCTATGTTGTCAACACACCTGGTTTTATTCGATTAATTACCAGATTAATGAGTAAATTCTAAGTCTAAATGAGAATATTTCTGTTAGATTGGACCAGACCAAAATTCAATCTGTATTTTCATGTGATTAATCCACATATCAGCACTAGAAAATTAGGAAAAAACATTGAGTAGCACAGCGATGGCATTTATCCCGTAGAGTCTCCAAGACCTGACAGCTATAAGAGACACATGTGGTAGATTGTTCATAAAGCCAAGAATAGAACCAGTGCAAGATCACTTGCCTGATTGTGTCAGTCACTAAATATAGATCCGATGGAACATGCGGATCAATACAAAAATTCCATTGGTAGGATTAGCGGGCAGTATTATATGATCATTAATCAGATTTAACATACAGAGGAAAGTCGGCTGGGTGCGGTGCAGTACTGATAGCAAATTCTACAAGAACAAGCAGTCGAAGACGGCGGTATCCCCCACCGAATTGTGCAGTTGGGGAAGTGCATGCTCACTAATGTTTGCGTTCTCAGTATTTGCTAAACAAGAGGTGGGATTTTGTCAAAAAGCCTAGCTTGCGAACTCGTTCTAGATACTGGTCAAGTGAACTCATATACCAAATATCATTGAAATCCGTTGACATTTGTGGAAATGAGCCCTGTGACGTTGTCTATTTGCTATTTGGTAAATTCAACAAAAATAATAAAGTCTGAAAATATCCCGCCGGATCTGGTTTGCGAACTCGTTCTAGATACTGGTCATGTGAACTCATATACCAAAAATCTGTTGACTTTTGTGGAAATTAGCCATGTGACGTCGTCCATTTGCACCAAAAATAATAAACAAAGTCCAATAACTCTGCTGAAATTATCCGGCCGGATCGGAGCCCGTTTCTATAGTCCGCCTTTTCTTTCAAAAAGTCGGAGGACAATAATATTAGTACATGTAATTCATAATTTGGTATGCACAAACTTCTTCTTATCCTGATAGTGGTTAACATGACCTATGCTGGGCATGGCAAAATACGCCTGGTGTGCTTTTATGAACTGTACACAAACAAACAATGGTAGTGACACTTAATTGTAGTATTGGAAATGTTATTATTCGAACTTGACCGATATTTTGATTTGTATAATCCAAATTTGGTTCCAATAAAATAAACCGAACTAAAGTTATCATCCGGAAACCTCAAATATTGAAAATTCTAAGTCGAAAAGAGCCATGTCATTAAAAAATATTGGATCCGAACCCTTGAAATTGACCTGTATTTTGGTTTGAAAAACTCACATACCAAATTAGGTTCTGATAAAATAAACCAAACAAAAGTTATCATCCGAAAACCTCAAATATAGAAACTTCTAAGTCAAAAAGAGCCATAAGTCAGTAAAAAATAATCGGATCGAACCCATATTCGAACTTTACCTGTATTTTGGTCTGGAAAACTCACATACCAAAATTGGTTCGGAATATAATAAACCAAACCAAAGTCATCATCTGAAAACATCAAATATTGAAAATTCTAAGTCGAAAAGAGCCATGTCAGTAATAAATATTCGAACCGAACCCATAATCGAACTTGGCCTGTATTTTGGTCTGGAAAACTCACATACCAAATTTGGTTCTGAAAAAATAACCCAAACTAAAGTTATCATCCGGAAACCTCAAATATTGAAGATTCTAAGTCGAAAAGAGCCATAAGTCAGTACAAAATAATCGGAACGTACCCAAATTCGAACTTGACTCGTAATTTGGTCTGGAAAACTAACATACCATATATAGTTCCAATAAAATAACCCAAACTAAATTTATCATTCAGAAACCAAAATTGCTAACAGACGGATGTACAGATGGAGGACTAGACAGACAGATGGACAGACAGACCAATCACATAATACGGCCGTTTTTTCAAACGGGTGTATAAAAATCCAGTTGGCTACAAATAAACTTGATAAGCGCTAAAAAGTTACTGAAGAAAATATAGTCAGTGAACGCAGTCTGATTCCATTTGACTAACCTGTGTATTGGAATGGAGAATTTTACAGCCAATATTCTGTAGATCCAGCCTGCAGCTCAGTCTGTAACAGACATTAAGAAATTATAATATTAACCCTTTCATGATGGGAGCTGTGATGGAGCAGCATTTAAGATCATTTGCCAGTACATATAAGAGAATGCACTGGCTTACAATGTCAAGATAAATATTGTTAGGCCAATATATTCTCTTACATATGCAAGGGGGGGGTAGTAAACAATTTGCAGGAAGGTATGCCATTTTTTTTGCATCTGGCAATTTCAGGGACCAAAACCCACAAACCTGCAAAAAAAAATAAAAAAATTTACTCCCAATATTTTTTACACCCACTCCCCAAATTTCACTAATTTTGGACCGAAACCACATAAAACCCTACATATATTGGCAATTTGCTCATACCACTGGGAACTTATCACATTTAGTCCAAATGATGGTTTAACCAGTTTTAGCAGCTACCGGTACATGTATGTTTAATGAAAATTGAAATTTTTCAAATACTGATTGATAGGTATTGTCTACCACATACATGTATTAAGAGTTACCAGGTCAGTGCGTGACGAGAGTATGTTAGGTCAGCCTGGGTGGTCAAATTCCACACTGCTAAATGGAAATTCTAATGCATAGATGTAGTGGACAAATACAGTAACCATTCAGAAGCTGATAGCTACTGCATGTACTAGCTAGCTCAATAGTATAAGGCATAATATTATCCAATTTTATAAAAAAAAATATGTTATACATATCCAGTGAGATAACATTTTCCTATGCAAGCTATTACATGAACCGAACATGTGTTTGGCTCTTTGGCTGTAATACCTTTTTAGCTGATAACATTATCTCAGGAAAGTGAACTACATTTTGTAGACAAGTCAGTGACATATCAGTTGTTAATCTCAAATCAACTGGAGTTGACATATTTTTTTAATTAGATAAACACAGAGAGGAGATTTACTAGGCTGCAATTGGAACTATTATTTGATCAATTGCTGATATTAGCACGCCGAGGTCCACACAGGATACACACAATTCCATAATTTCTAACTATTTTCCGTCAACCAGCACAGCATTATTCCATACCACTTTTGTTAGTCTACTGGGGCAACTACTATTATACTAAATGATAACCAGTTACTATTATATTATTTTTATGAAAATATATGATTTCAGATTATTTTTCTTCTGAAAATATCCATGCCGGGTTCTTTCAGAATGGTGTCGGGAAGGAAGTTTATTCACATCACCGTTCCATATGCAATATGACATAGCTTCTAAGGTTCTTGAGCTCCCAGTAACATAAATATGGTGTTTTTTACAGTTATAATATGTTTTAAACTTACAAATGTCAAATACGGGCACAAAAGGTCTTAAGTAAAAAAAATTGCATGAGGTTGTAAAAAACGTGTTTTTTGCCTCTCTAACCACCACCCACCCTGACATACCTTCCTGCAAATTATTAACTCCCCCCTCCCGTTTCTTTGGCTAATTATATGTCAACAAGGATCACAATGGTAAAAATTGAAGGACCAAACGCAAATTGGAACTTGACCTGTATTTCATGTGAGTCATCCAAAATAATTGGCAAAAAAAACCCTGATACATGTACCGCCCAGCATTACCGAGATGCAGTAAGCGATTATTGAACATTTACATTATCCAAGTTTTTGAGCAATACCAAATAAAATATGTGTTGTTATCTGCAGGTGTTACATTTGAAGTTTGAGCCATGCACATCCATATAACATTAGCAAACTTAATTAACAGCATGGTGGGCTAGCATCACCAAATTCACTCTCTGGGAATCACATTCCGCTTAGGTCTCAACTGCTATAAGAGACGTAGGATCAGATTAAAGTTCCCCAGTTGAAATTGGTGATGTTCACCCATTAGTCACTTTGATGATGCATTTTATCTTCTGCAAATTAGGGCATATAGAAACTGAACAGAAGGGAAGAAGTAACTAAAAACAATGCTCATTTGAGATTATAGATACTTCCCAGAAGAAGAGGCCTAAGCAGAATGAGATCCCCAAAGAGATAATTTGGAGTTGCTAGCCCGCTGTGCGGGGTAGCATCACTAAATTCACACTTTGGAGACCTCATTCTGCAAATGTCAGACACACTATTTCCAGACTTGTGTTAAGAAACCTAGTAGTCCACTGTCAGGCATCAAACTCAATTCACTGTGTTGACAGTGATAAAAAAAGCCAAGCACTCTAACCACTGGACAGACAACCAATCTCAATGACATCCACTACAGTCGACCACTTTATTTATATTTATGACAGATCAGATCTAATATAAGTACCATGAGTTTCTTCCTTTTAACCTTTTCATGACGGTAGCTACGCTGTTGCTGCATTAAATAACCTGTGTCAATGCAATCTCTTATATATGCGAGTCTCCCATAGGGAGTCTCGCATATATAAGAGAATACACGGACTTACTTGGTCAAGGTAAGTGTTGTTAAGCCAATGTGTTCTCTATGCAAGACTCCCTATGGGAGCCTGAGGGAGCCTCGAATATATAAGAGAATGCATTGGCACAGGGTTTTTGCAAAATTTTAGAAAGCTCCAGTCATGAAAGGGTTAAGGGATTTGTGCAGACAATGCACTTTTAGCTTAACAATTTCATGAAGGTATCTGCGCTGTTGCAGCATTGGATATCCTGTGCCAACACATTCTCTTATATATGCGAGTCTCTCATATGGATAAACGTTTCAGGTTTTGATATTTTTTAACAGTAGATGTGTGAAGATTAATTCCACTTTCTGAGCTGCTCACTCATGAAGCCTCAGGTAGATATTTAACCATTTGGCCAAAAAAAAAAATACCTGTGTTTAGGGTTACATGATCTAAAATAAATAGGGTAGGTAGGTAGGGAATTTTATTATTATTTTTTTTATTCTGAATTCCATTGGGTCATTGACAATTCAATCTAGAAAGCTTCACAATTCAGACCAATTGAAAGGTTCAATACTAAATATTGTTACACACTTGAATTAGTCAGAGCACTAGACTAATAAAACTTTTAAAAAAAATTATAGGAGAGGTTTGAAAATGGGTAAGATACCTTTCGATGCCCTACCACTGAAAAAAAAAAGTTATCTGTGTCTACAGTCCAATAAAAAGTTTTGGGTAGGCACCTTTTTCTAGGGTAGGTAGGGAAACCCTAAACACAGGGTTTTTTTTTTTACCTTTCTATACTGAATGGATTCTCCCATTCAGTAAAAGTATACATTGGAATGGTCTACCGTCTGATATTCATTTGGAAGGGTGTTCAGGTAATAAAAGCAGACGACATACAGAAAAACAGATAATACAAGAGCAGAAGGATTCATATTCATTGGTGTGAAACATTAAGATAATATGGTTGTTTGTTGAACTTATTAAGTGAACATATACTCGTCAATGAGTATTTAGTATTGAAAAGGTTAAACTGTGACTTAGCGAAGCTGTAGTGGCTGTACATAGTAAGCTATTAAAAATTGGCTATAGAAATACCCAAATGAGAAAACATACCTATCCGAGACTGACAGAACATCCAAATCAATAGCCTGTCCTGTGATGTGTATCAGACAATCCGGTATCATTGTCTTCAGCAGCATAATTGTCACATTGTCAATCTTGATTCCAACATACTAGAAGGACGAAGATATTACTGACAGCAGATTATAAGTTACAGTGTCTCCAGTTGTCTGGTATAGCATGGTACCAGGCAAGGTGACCTATACCACCCGACGCGAAGCAAAAATGGTCACCAGTGCATGTGTCTTTTGAAAGCGATAACGAAACAACCTTGATTTGGAAAACAAACTTAGGGTTATCTGTTTTTGTTTACTTCATACTTTAGACGTTGGGAGTGGGTTGTATTGCTGATTGGTATTTCCTGAGTATATACCTTTATTATATACCTCATACCCTCCTGATAAACCTGAATATGTTATCAGATTTAATGCGGAACCACGAGTTTGGGGTGTTTTATTTGCAGTGTTAGCATTTCCATGCAAACTTATGCGTTGGTGATTATTTTTGTGTCACAGTTACAAATTGTTGACATGGTAAATACGTTACAGTGTCTCCAGTTGTCTGGTATAGTGTGGTACCAGGCTCGGAGGGCCCAATACCACCCTTCGCTTCACGTTGGGTGGTATTGGCCACCTCCCCTGGTACCACGCTATACCAGATAACTGGAGACACTGTAATTTATAATACTAGTATTTGAAAGAATCACTTACAAGACAAAAAACTCAAGCCTTGAAATAGTGTCTCTGTCTTTTCAGAATGAGGTCCCCAGAGGGTGAATTTAGTGACTACCAAATTCATTACCTCATTCTGCTTAGGCCTCAACTGCAATGGGAGACCTAGGATCAAATTGAATTTCCTCAGTTGAAGTTGATGATGTTCACTCATTAGTTACCTTGATTGTACATTGTATCTTCTGCAAATTAGGGAATATAGAAACTGATAGAAGGGAAAAAGTAAATAAAACAATGTAAATTTGAAATGATAGATACTTCTCAGAAGATGAGGACAAAGCAGAATGAGGTCCTCAGAGGGTGAACTTAGTGATGCTTGCCCACTGCGATGGGTAGTGTCACTAAATTCATCCTCTGGGGACCTCATTTTGCAAATGACAGACAACCTATTTCAAGGCTTGAACAACCTGCTTATACTCAGCCAGTGGCATCAGAATTCAAATGCCATATGTTGTTAGTTCACTTAGTTTGAACATTTTCATAACGTATGTGTTATACTCTAGCTATGACATGACAAATGCTGTTAAATTCTGTGAGATGATATACAGCTCATCAATTCAAAATTAATCATTTTTAAGTAAAAACATGAACATAACTTTGGGGCTGTTGCAAACATTTGAGATTTAATTTGAAGTGAAATTCATGTAAAATGTAATAACTGCAAAGATTAGAATTTTTTTTTAAAGCAGGGTTCAATTTGAAGTGAAATTTTGCACATCTTACACACTTCAACACATATCATCTCAACATTTATATTTATATAGAGATGGGATTCATAATGAGCTAGCAAATGTTGATATATAGCTCATTTGCTATATTTTTAGTTGAGTTATTTATATAGGTTAAGAAAACGATGAATTATCACTTCGATGTTAGACATTTTGCCGCCATTTTTAAAGGGGTACTGTACCCCAATTTCAATAAATTCCCGGTGACAATAGCGATCTAATATCAATATTATATTTTAAAATAACTAATTTGAGTCGACGATGTTTACCGAAAACGTTCCGGTTAACAGGCTATCATAAAAGTAAAATTGAATTATTTAATATAAATTAATTTATGGCTGGAGTCATAAAATGGAGAATTATGCCATTACGAGTTACCGTTCTTGAAATATTATCCGCTGCGTGCCTTTTATCGACGGCCGTTCGCGAACATTATTGAGTTGCAAACAAAACATGTTACCTGCAAAATGAAGGCCCGCTATAACCGATTCGGGAAAAAAGGAGAAAGAAACAAGTCATAAAGCATAAAGTATTTTGATAGGGAATGAGATTGTTCGATGGAAGAGATTGAAGGCATTGAAGCTGTGAACAATGAACTTCCGGTTCTTCCTGCAACCTGCGTCTTCTCCGGTGAAGGTCAAAAACATGGCGCGTAGTTTGAAATCGTAATATTTTTGTTTCCAAGATCAATATTTTCTTCGCTAAATTAGGTCTATACGAAACTCATATAACACGAACACTATCTAACTTGAAAGTTATTTCAATGGGAGTAAATAAAAAAAATCGCCTATCTCTGTGTACAGTACCCCTTTAAGCAAATTATAAATATATGACGTAGGTCCCAGCCCTGATATAAAAGATATAAATTTTTGGCATATGCCATTAAAGTGATCAGAAATATAACGAGAGGCCAATCACGATCGGCAGATGTTTAACCCATACCTTGGCGATAGCGATCTTTTTATGAGTGCAAGAATATCAACAATTCACAGCGTACTATTATTTATTAGTTTCATAGTGGAATCAGACTTATTGAGCAACTTGCTCATTTAAACACAATAGGAACATGGATATGACATTCGATTTCAACCTATTAGGTCACTCCAACAGAGATACATGTATGTGTGATAGATTGATAAAGATAATAATGCCCAACCACAGTCAGACAGATGCACCATAGCTGTTAAAGATATAATAGTTACAATATTAACATCATAATAACTCTATTTATTTACTTCTTACAATGGAACCTGAGTCATAACAGATTATGTTGTTGTGTTAGCTGCATAGTAAAAGTTATGGGATGATTGAGATTAGATACCAACAAACACCTGAACATCTATATAAGTGAGGGGTGTATAGACCTTGATATTAAATATGATTGATAATGGCTGGATATAAAATATTTTAATACAGAATTATCAGATAACTAAAGGAGAGATATGAGAAGGGTCAAATTGAAAATATTAGAGTCATAACATTGGATCGCGTACAGATTACCTATGGTTAATTTTATTCTAAGCTGATCATTGGAAAGATACAATGTCTGTAACAGCAGAAATATTATTAAATGTTGGGTTAATATTCTCAAAACCATTCAATCAATACCAAAATCTATACACGTGAAGAATGTGTCACGATCAACCTGAATGAGATTATAAAAGTGATTGGGTGAAAAATATTTGACCAATAAGTCAGCTTCAAGAATACCAGAACCATAATTATTATCCTGCAGCCCAAATGCAATAGAGGGAATTTCAAAATAAGATATTTCCTCAAATGATGAATATTCAATTGGTGGCTTATAGAAATTCTTAGTGAACCTGGCCCAAGGCGAAAGAGATAATTTAAAATCTGCCTATCAGATATCATGTGTCTATGGAATAGGTTAATTTTAATCCTGAAATACATGCAAGTGAAAAGTGGATCACGATCAACCTGGACATAGAATAGGAGAATGAACATATAATGTGTGGAGAGGGTTAATCATTTTCAATGACATCATATGATGGAAGTAATGTGTGGATTAATTTTTTTCTCAAGATAAGACAACAGTGTCTCTGTAAACAACAATTCTCTAAACAGCCATGCTCTAGAACATCCTACAAATGGACAATGCCATGAACATGTTTCAACAGGGGGGGTTAAATTACTATTGCACACAAACTGGAGTAAAGAATCATCAATCACTTAAATTTGACAGCTCTGGGAGCAGCCAGTGGTTTAGCAGTTAGTATCCAGTGTCATTCTCTGATTCCAATAAAGCAGATTACTGTGTAAAGTCATTTGTCTTAAACTCCCACAGGGCATATAGGTAGTAAATTACTTGAATTATAAAGGGCCATAACTCTGTTAAAATATATCGGATCAAACCCAAATTTGAACTTGATCTGTATTTCGGGGTGAGGACCACATGTACCAAATTTGGTGTAGATCAGATGAAAAATGTTTTGAGTCATAGCAGCTTGAGTGAGTTCTAAGTAAACATAAGTTTGAAAAGGGTTAATTAAACGATACCAAAAACCATACAGATAAAGAACGTGCTAAGAAAAACCTAGGTAAGAAATATGAGGCATATCAGAAGAAAACAGTTTGACTTAGATGCATCAGATAGCATTTGTGTGCAGGGTTAATTATTTTCTAAACCGATCAACCAATCGATACCAAAAACTATACAGGTGAGGGGTGTGTCATTATAAACCTACATATCAAATATGAAAACAATCGGACAAAAAATACTTTGGTTACAGCATCGGATAGCTCATGCCTATGTGCGGATGCAAAGTGTTAATAATTTCTAAACCGATCAACCGATCGATACCAAAAACTATTCAGGTGAGGAGTGTGTCATCATAAACATGCACATAAAATTTTAACAAGATCCGATAAAAAATATTCAAGTAAATGAATCGGATAGCAAGTGTCTACGGACAGACGGACGTCCAGACAGACGGACGGACGGATGGTTGATCCTGACGTCGGCATTATGTGTACCATACATGGGTACACATAAAAAGCCTTTTCTCAGTTGAATGAAAGAATTCATGATTTACAAGACCACACAGACATTCTAACATGACAAGCATCTTGTTACTGCATCAAAAAAAAAAGCTGCACACAAATATTCGGAGAATTCTCACAGTAAAAGTCTAATCCAGAAGAAACAACATCATACAAATGAACCATTTCTACATGCATGTCAAACATGTCAAAATACCTGTAATTGCTGATAATTCTGGCCAAAAATATAATTTAATTTGATTTGAATCACCAGATCTATCTCCTATTTTATCCAAATGAAAACCACTCACTACACAAATGTTTTCACTTTAGGACATGTATCAGTATTTTCTAAATTTTAGGTTTTAATATACACTGTACATGTGAGCTTGGAATTCATAACATTCTGTAGAACTGGAGCGCAAGATCCACGCTGCTACTTGCCAAATTTGCCAATGGCAAAAATAAATCACATTTGGCAAAAAATATTTTCATTTGGCAACAGTTTGGCAAGTAACTTTTAATTCCACTAGAAAGTTGAAAAATATTGGTCAATTAATAATATTCATTTCAGGAAATGTTTACAATATAAATTTATAATTGTATTGTGGTGTGTTATAAGGTTTAGGAAAAGTTAACACCTCTACCAAGATGCAGTTAATCTGCTATGATTAGTATGTGTATTAGATTATGTATTGTGGTGGTGACTACATCCCAGTAGCTAATATTCATTGTTTTGACTTGCCCTTTTGATGCAACAACCCTTCTAAATCCTATCGATATCAAAAGTCGCACTAACAGTGATTGTCGAAATATATGTTGCAGAAAATTTTCTGAGCAGCGCGGACCCTGTTAGAGGGGAAATCATACCTTTAGAAGTTTCAGGTATCTCTTTATATTGATGGCCTTCTTTTTATCCTGAGATGACTTCGGCACCTGGTGGTCAGGGCCACCTTCCTCCTTCTTGAGCACATTGGCCTGTATTCTTACATCCTCAAAGCACAGAATCACTGGCTTCCTGAAAATTCACATCATATAAATTAAAGATGTATTCAGGGTTCCAGACCCCAAATTACAATGACATTCAAAATCTAATTTAACACAGTGTTTTGCTTTGTACCGTTAACAATATGTTGAAAATAAAATGTGACATATAAACTAGATCCATATTTACCGAAGAATGTTGTTGTTATTTGAAAATTAACAAGAAAATCGCAGTTTTATTTGACAAGACTTTATCTCAGGTGAGCTAATAATTAGGGAACAAACCCAATTCAAACTTGACCTGTATTTTCATGTAAGTCATCCATATCCCAACTTTGAAAACAATCGGATAACTATAATGATTAAAGTTATCATCCAGAAACAAAAATAATAGGCTTATTAAGTCTACAAGCACAATCTCAACTTTAAAAACAATCTGTTAACTAAAACCAAAGTTATCATCCGGAAATCAAAATAATTGGCAAAATCTAAGTCGACAAGGACCATAACTCTGGTAAAATTAGGCAGACCATACCCATATTCGAACTTGACCTGTGTTTTGATGTTGAGTAATCCATATATCAAATTTGAAAACAATCGGATAATAACTACTAAAGTTATCATCCGGAAACCATCTTGGACAGATGGATGCAAAATAAGTCTCACAAAAATTAGCCTGGAGCCCTAAATACAGTAATGCCCTAAATAATCGACTCCTTAACCACAACAGTCGGAAATATGGCTTGTTGCCATTCATCGGAAAACTCTCGGTGAGAGCTTTCCAATGAATGGTAACAAGCTATATTTCCGACTAAATCCTGAAAAGTTACCCATAATTCTGTTGTGGTTAAGGAGTCGATTATTTAGGGCATTACTGTACATCTTTCAAATAGTCCTCTCTTTCAGTTACTAAGCAATGACACCCAATATGACTTTTGCACTGTGGGACAGAAAGCATACAAACAATTTGAAACAAACGCTAACTTGCTGCAATAGCATGTATTTACTAATTGAGATTTAAAGTGGGTCTATGACTATGAGTCTGATTGTTTATTCTTAACTCTATAGATCATACAGATTATAGAATAAAACAACAATGAGCGATCAGGCACAGCATAACCAATAGGATTGTCTACCTGCCGCCCCGTCTATGAAACTTATTGTATGACTTTGTCCCTTTTCAGAATTTCAGCTTTAAATTTTATACAACATGTAAAGCAGGAATATTAAATTCATTTCTACATGTAAAAGAATATCATTCTCACAGAACCCTTGCAATTACTCCAAATATTTTGTCATAAGTTCATAAAATACGGCAAATATTGACAAATTTTTAAAAAAGTTAAGGTTTGTTTGTGATATTCAAAAATTCCAGATGATATTAGTTTTGCTGAGAATTTTTTTTATCAAATTCACCATTGGCATTCCTCTACATAATATCTTCTTTCGACTATCATTATCAGAACATGATTGGCTTCCACTTTAAATCATTAAATGGCTCACACTGAAGTCATGCTTCGTAGAGGTAATAGAAAACTCCACTATTTTCTTTTGACTGTAATGAGTAGCTTGTTCGGGAGTACATGTATAATTTTAATTAGAACTCGATCTTACAGTGTGCAGCAGCATAGGTTATTAAACTAAGAATCAGCACTTACTTCGCATCCTTTTTCTTGAAACTTGAGATCCAAACTTGATCTATTTCCTGAACAATAGTATCATCAATTATCAACCAAATAGCAATGGACAATAAAACATTTAAAAGTATGGTAGTTTGTTTCTAAACAAACTTCCTTTTTGTGAATTGTTAAACATTTGACAATGACAGTATACAGTAATGCCCTAAGTAATCGACTCTTTAACCACAGCAGAATTATGGGTAACTTTTCAGGATTTAGTCGGAAATATGGCTTGTTGCCATTCATCGGAAAGCTCTCAGGGAGAGCTTACCGTTGAATGGCAACAAGCCATATTTCCGACTAAATCCTGAAAAGTTACCCATAATTCTGCTATGTTTAAGGAGTCGATTACTTAGGGCATTACTGTATACCAGTATTTTAAATTTATGCAAAGTAAAGGAAAGGATAATCTTATTTACAATATACACATGAAAACTACAAATATAAAACAAATACAATAGAATAGTCATGTATATTGTTAGGGGTGATATAGTCATAAACGACTGTCTTCCTTTAAACAAGTGCAATGCCAAGCATGGCATATGCCCC
This sequence comes from Siphonodentalium dalli, assembly GCA_032622095.1. Lineage (NCBI taxonomy): Eukaryota > Metazoa > Mollusca > Scaphopoda > Gadilida > Siphonodentaliidae > Siphonodentalium > Siphonodentalium dalli. The sequence goes on along the minus strand of CP136064.1, from coordinate 67,355,198 downwards.
CGATGCTTAGAGAGTGGCAATCGATGGAATTTTGTTTTCATTTTTCAAATGAACACAGAAAAGTACTTGAGGTAGCAATACACAATTTCCAGCAATTTTGCCAACCTGGGAAGGGGTACTGTACTTCAAATCAATGCTAAGCCATTATCGTTGGCATATATCCCATCAAGCATGTTTTAATTTCGACAGAAATTTTAGGTGTAATCATTTAAATGTACTTTTGGTTCTTCGTACAATTTGTCATTGAGTTATGCCCCTTGGTTTGCACACACGAACCGCTCAATTTTACCCATTTTTTTTACTCAAATTGGCCATTTTCAACCCAAAAACAGACCATGATAGAGCGAATGTCAGTAAATAAGATTCTTCCACCTGATAGAGCTATGCCAGAGCTGAGAAATATTTGAAATAGAAAAAAAGTTATCGTATCAATTTGAAAAAAAAAGTCTTGCGAGCCCAGATGACAGAATTCAGGGGAGAGAAATCGGTCTATTTTCCTGTAATCAATAACACAGAGTTGGCCTTCACTGAATACGAAAACCCTGTTGCGTATCCAAATTTTTTCACTTTTTTGAGAACTTTCCCAGTTTTGTAAAATAAATAAACCTTCAAACCAGTAATGACACAGTTAACACAGGCTACACTGGCCGTTATGCCCCCCAGATACTCATATTTCTATTTTTCAGACCCCCTACAACCCGTGAAATCGTGTACTGCTACCTTAATTAAGGTAGCAATACACGATTTCTAGCAATTTTGCCAACCTGGGAGGGGTACTGTACTTCAAATCAATGCTAAGCCATTATCGTTGGCATATATCCCATCAAGCATGTTTTAATTTCGACAGAACACAGGCTACACTGGCCATTATGCCCCCCAGATACTTATATTTCTATTTTTCAGACCCCCTACAACCCGTGAAATCGTGTACTGCTACCTGAGAGGGAGACGCACATTTTGTATAAATCCAGCCAAAATGGCAAGAGACTTTAAAAACAAAAAAATTCTCTGGATCTATATCATACCATCATATTCATCATATATAGAATTTGCACAATTTTTCATTGATCAACAGACATGACATGAAAATTCTCAAATATAGAAATTATTAAATTTCACAAATCAAGAATAATTAATGTCCTCTCATGATCTTGAGATATGATATCATGGATATATATGAACTGCACTTTTGAAAAAAAACTATATTTGACAGAAGTTCTTGGAACCTGAAAACAGTGAAATTTTAAATATTTTTCATGCCATAAAATTAAAAGTGAGGTTATAAAATCAATTGGGTCGATGGTTTTGAAATTGAAGCCGGAAACCCTGTGAAAGTGCCAGTGATATATGTATGGTTTGGAACGTTGCGCCTAACCCGAAAGCCACATGTGTCAGCCACAGGTTAAATAGGCAAAAATTTACCAATAAACAAACTCATAAAATTCCATAGCGGCATTATAACTAAAAATAGCTACCAATCTTAGACCCTGCTTCAGCTCCAAGCTTATTCTGTGCAGACTGAAAAAGCCAACTTTTCCGATGGAAACAATTACTCCCAGAAACCGCCATAGAATAAACTGAAGAAGCCATGTTAGTAGCCTGAAATAAAAATCAACTAATCAAATTCATAACATCAATATTTAGCAACATCGGTGGGTTCCGTTAACCCTTTCATGACAGGTGCAGCATTAAAGATCCTGTGCCAGTGCATTCTATCATATATGTGAGTCTCCCATAGGGAGCCTCACATATATAAGAGAATGCACTGGCTTACAAGGTAAATATTGTTAAGCCAATGTGTTAACTTAGTAAGCAGTGCCGTGGGAAATGCCATGACAACATGCGGAACCTATAATGCCACAGCACCAAATTTGCCATGGGACATTTTTCTTAATTCCGAGGGCTGTTAGTATCTTTCTCAAAACAAAAAAATAGTGCCTACGGCCCGACATTATTATTAGGCACCTGAGAGTATGGGTTAATGGTGTTGCAAATAATCACTTCACTTTCAGCACTTCCATGTCAGAAAAAAACTAACCTGAATCAAATAATATTATGAAAGAATTTTGAGTTTTCACATATGCAGGGCCACCATAATTTACATTGGGAAATGTCCACCACTACTTGATCAACCATGGATTTTGCCACTGTCTGCTTAAAATCTTAAATCACATACCGTACACCTGTAATTTTTAATGGATGTTCGCCAAATTGTGACAGTGTGTAAATGCATTCATGCCCTATATAACCTCACCAAATACGGTCAAATTTTTAATCTGGATCGCTTCCAAAATAATTCACAGTGCACCAAATTGATACCCCTAGCATACTTGCACTTTCAGTGCTCTATTGTGTTGACCCAGGTCAAATATGCAGTAATATATGATTCATACCTTTGTGAAAATGTCCAAGGAATGTTGTAATCCCGGGATGTCTGGATAGAGGCATACTGGCTTACATGTATCCACTGCCCATTTATCATGAATGATTTGGATTTAGAATAGATTGTCCAGAAATTATAGTATTTGTAGAATTTAGATTTTCAGTTGAAACTCATATCCACTTCCACCCGTTTTGAAGAGCATATGCATATTTTTGTCACTTTGCATGAAACTGAATTTAGCTGGGATACAGTAATGCCCTAAGTAATTATTCAGGATTTAGTCGGAAATATGGCTTGTTGCCATTCATCGGAAAGCTCTCAGTGCGAGCTTTCCGATGAATGGCAACAAGCCATATTTCCGACTAAATCCTGAAAAGTTACCCATAATTCTGCTTGGTTAAGGAGTCGATTACTTTGGGCATTACTGTAGCTGATTTCAGGTATTGTAATTTTTAGCTAAATTCTCACATTTGCCAGACCTGTCTATAACTCTATTGCAATGTGAATGTTGCTCAATGTTGGTACAAAACGACCAAGGATATTAAATTTTCCCAACAATTGCCGACTTATTCCAACACTGAATCAAAACTTCTTCTGTTCCACTTGGCTGGTTTCTTCCGTTAATTAATCATTGTTGATATTATTCATCTGGAGTGGTATTCAGGGTTTGTTGAACTAATTATCAGAAATTTCCTAAAGGATAACTACAGTAATGCCCTAAATAATCAACTCCTTAACCACAGAAGAATTATGGGTAACTTTTCAGGATTTAGTCAGAAATATGGCTTGTTGCCATTCATCGGAAAGCTCTCAGTGAGAGCTTTCCAATGAATGGCAACAAGCCATATTTCCGACTAAATTCATCGGAAAGCTCTCAGTGAGAGCTTTCCAATGAATGGCAACAAGCCATATTTCCGACTAAATCCTGAAAAGTTACCCATAATTATGCTGTGGTTAAGGAGTCAATTATTTAGGGCATTACTGTAGAAGAATGTCCTTACCATGTTATTATTGTTGATCCCATGCAATCCACGTCAAATTATGATCGAGTAACACAGATGCACAGATGGACTGAATACATAATATTGATATTGGTACAGCGTCTGAGTCATGTATTATCTTCAATTTCACTATTATTATGTCTCTGATGAAATGATTCGATTCGTGATTCGATGCTATTCGGAATCATTTGGTTGATAAGATTCAAGATTTGATTAAAAATGAAAATGCCGATTTGCAGGGCCTATCATTTAGATGCACTGAAAATGACCTACATGTACTTGTGAGCTGCACCTTAGAAGTGATCAACTCGCCTCACAAGTAATTGAAAAAACTACCAAAATGCCAAAATTCACCCCACAAGTGTATCTACAGGAGGACGGATGGTACAATGGACAGACACACTGATTACATTAATCACACTGTCATAAATTGGGTATCTGCTTTCCTCCCAAACCATAGACAGAAAGCCCATGTAAATGGCAAAAATCGGCAATCATACCAGTTCTGTCTGGGGTACCCCAATGTTATGTCCTGGGCCAAGTCTGAGTTTAGTGTGCCTGTCATTTTTAGAATGATCCCCAGACGATGAATTTAGTGACATTATCCCCAATTTGGCAGATGACACATTTCATAATCGAGGTTCCCAATGGGTGTACATCACAATATTCACCATTTGGGAACTTCAATCTGAGTCTATTTCTCCCATAGCAGATGAAGCCATGCAGAATGAGGTCCACAGAGGGTGAATTTGGTGATGCCAGCCTGCTATGCAGGATAGCATCACTAAATTCACCCTCTGGGGACCTCATTCTGCAAATGACAGGCACACTAAACTCAGGCTTGACTGGGGGCCTGTCTCTTCTTATTCTTCATTAATGATCTGCATCTGAACATCTCTCGCCGAACTCCACTCATCTCTGAAGACATCACAGTACATTGCTAAATAAATCTTTCAACCAAGACAAATGTGAAATTTTAAGACTGATGAAGAAAGATAATTTTACCATCTTTAACCCTTTGAGTGCCAGGGGCCGATCTCATCGGCCCTAAACCTACAAAATAAGTCTGTTAAAGAATATAAGAATAAATTATTAAAATTGTAAAAAATTGTAAAAAAAACAAAAACAATTGTTAGGCCAATGCATTCTCTTATATATGCGAGGCGACCTATGGTCGACTCGCATATATAAGAGAATGCATTGGCACAGGGTATATGGGTTGAAAAAAAAAAACGGACCTGGCACTCAAAGGGTTAACTATACTCTCCACAGCAAAATTCTAAAATCCACAGATGCTGCCAAATATCTTGGCATGACAGTAATGGTCTTTCCTGTGAAAAGCATGTCAAAAACATTACTAATAAAGCCAACAGCATGCTACTATTCATAAGACGAAACATTGAAACTGCCCACAATGAGACTAAAGAATTTACCTACCAAACTCTCACTGAGAGCTTTCCGATGATTGGCAACAAGCCATATTTCTGATTAAATCCTGAAAAATTACCCATAATTCTTCTGTGGTTAAGGAGTCAATTATTTAGGGCATTACTGTACCTCTAACCCCCAAAAGGAAACACAAATATCTTAGACCCAACATTGCCAACAGAAACTATTTCCAATCCTTATTCCTCTACAGCGCTGTTAAAGAGTGGAACTCTCTTCCATGAAATATTCTATCTGCAACATCAAACCTCAAAATCTTCAAGATCCAGTAATCTGCCCACTTCGCTTCCCAGTCAACAAAGTCTCTGGCTGGAAACTCACTCCCATCCAAACAATATCTTAAGCCTTTCATGACGGGAGATGTTGTGGTGCAGCATTAATGATTCTGTGCCATGGCATTCAGGGAGCCTCGCATATGTAAAAGAATGCACTGGCTGACAAGGTCATGGTAAATATTGTTAGGCCAATGTATTATCTTCTATATACGAGGCTCCCGATGAGAGCCTCGCATATATAAGAGAATGCACTGGCTTACAAGGTAAATATTGTTAGGCCAATGCATTCTTTGTATATGAGAGCCTCGTATATACAAGAGAATGCATTGGCAGAGGGTATTCGCCAAAAAAAAAGTCAAATTATAATAAAAAAATAATGTTTCTGTTTTAAAAAATGTTTTTATTAAGTGATATGCCGCCCTGCGACTTCGCAGAGTCTTCAACATAATGAAGTTGGTTAAGAATTATATATATAGATAGTACTAACACTAGTGTCAGTAGTGATACTATTTCAATCCAACATGTACATGTACAAATTAAGATTGAGCAACATTCACCTTGCAATAGAGTTAGAAGATCTGGCAAATGTGAGAATTCAGCTACAAATTACAATAGATTAATATTATTCACCATAAGGTGTCTGACCTGTTCATGCCCTTTGGATATGTTGTCCTTAGTAGGAACATCCAGTTTTATATTGTTTCGCCGACGTCGAGTATTGTGCTCGATGTCTGAGTCAGCGTTTGAGACATGTGACATGAGTGAGTGGTAGATGTGTTTGCTGGCTAGCTTTAGTGAGCATTTGGTATATCCCTGATGTGTTGTTGGATTCTTGTTGTAAGAGTTTAAAAGATAGGTGATGGTTCCTGGCCTTGTATAAAGGACTTTTGTGAAGGGGGATATTGGTTTCCATGTGTGGAGGTGTATCATGTTTTCTGGCGGGATGTGATAGGACACGCCTTTGTTTTGCGTTCCTATTATCCTTGTTTGAGTTAGGCTTCCCTTGCTAAATTTTAATCTTACAAATTACAATAGCTGAAATTAGCTACCCTAGCTGAATTCAGTTTCATCCAATGTGACAAAAATATGCATATGCGCATCCAAAACGGGTGGAAGCAGAAATTAGTTTGAATTAAAAATCTAAATTCTACAAATATTTCAATTTCTGGACGATCTATCCCAAATCCTAATCATTCAGTAGATAAGTTGGAAGGGAATACATGTAAGCCAGTATGCCCCTCCATAGTCCAGATATCCCCATATACAGCATTCCTGGTACAATTTCACAAATGTATGAGTGATATTACATGTACATGTATTTCTAGATCATGTCATAAATCTCTACTATGGCTAACGCCCGTAGAGATCGTATTCCACCAGTACAAAACCTTGGAACTTTTTTTAATTTTGACAGGGAACCTTAACGAGGGGCATATATTTCTTAGTTATTACCAGTTCCTTAATAATTCAGTTCACTGTATGTGAAGGTACCAACTCAAAATTGCATGATTTAATTGACTTTGTGAGCGATTTTGCTTTGTGTCAACAAATTATTAAATTTTTCCTGAGTAAGGCGACATCAATATTTAAGTCTGGTTTACGAAGATGTGGGGAAAAAAAAAGTAGATGCAGGAGGGAGAAAAAAAAAAGTAAAAAAAAATTTCACAACAGTATATTGGTTAAATTGTGGAGTTCTACCTGAATTTCACAATAATTATATATAAAACTAGCCGATGAGCCCGACGTTGTCCGGGCTATTCAAAAACCAAATTTCAAGTCGATAGCTCCACCCGTTTCCGAGATCTGGTCTGCGCATGCGCGAAGCTGGCGTCGCACGGGCTCGGCGACCCGATAAAATTCGTATCCGGGGCAAGATACATTCACATAGCAAATTTCAAGTCGATAGCTCCACCCGTTTCCGAGATCTGGTCTGAGCATGCGCGAAGCTGGCGTCGCACGGGCTCGGCGACCCGATAAAATTTGTATCCGGGGCAAGATACATTCACATAGCAAATTTCAAGTCGATAGCTCCACCCGTTTCCGAGATCTCGTCTGCGCATGCGCGAAGCTGGCGTCACACGGGCTCGGCGACCCGATAAAATTCGTATCCAGGGCAAGATACATTCACATAGCAAATTTCAAGTCGATAGCTCCACCCGTTTCCGAGATCTCGTCTGCGCATGCGCGAAGCTGGCGTCGCACAGGCTCGGCGACCCGATAAAATTTGTATCCGGGGCAAGATACATTCACATAGCAAATTTCAAGTCGATAGCTCCACCCGTTCCGAGATCTTGTCTGTGCATGCGCGAAGCTGGCGTCACACGGGCTCGGCGACCCGATAAAATTTGTATCCGGGGCAAGATACATTCACATAGCAAATTTCAAGTCGATAGCTCCACCCGTTTCCGAGATCTCGTCTGCGCATGCGCGAAGCTGGCGTCGCACGGGCTCGGCGACCCGATAAAATTTGTATCTGGGGCAAGATACATTCACATAGCAAATTTCAAGTCGATAGCTCCACCCGTTTCCGAGATCTCGTCTGCGCATGCGCTGCACGGGCGTCGCACGGGCTCGCCAATACGACAAGGACGACCGCCTGGTCAAACTACACACACGTACCAAGTTTCGTCCTGATCGGTCGAGAATCGTAGATTTGTATCAATGACAGACATACAGACAGACAGACAAACAGAGGTCTTCAAAATATATATGAGATATGAATTTGAAATGTGTTTTTAATATTCAAATTTAATATAAACAGACATTTCTTGTCATAAAATAAATAAAATTAGAGACATGTATTAATAGGAAATTAGTGCATACTGCTCCAATCCACAAATTGTCTAGCCAGGCATATGCGAATATAATTTAAAAACCTTACCTTTTAGCTGAGTAACGTTGAACTATTATTCCCCATGCTTAATACTAGTACACTAATAATAAAAATAAAAACAAATAAAAAATTTAAATTAAAACATTTTTTTTTTCTTTTTTTTTCATAGAATGGAACAAAAGTTGTCGGCGGTGTTCGTAAACCAGACTTAAATATTGGTGTCGCCTAATTAATTCAATGTTTATTGCAATATTGACCCATAAAAGTCAAATAAAAGCATGTAACTTTGAGTTAGGACCACCCCCTAATGTGAAGTAGATTATTATTGAGGTACAACTTTTAACAAATATATATTTTCCCTGCCTTGTTTGTTCGATGTTATACAGTTCCTTGTCAGAACATCAAAAAGTTCCCAGGTTTTGTATTAGTGGTCTCGTAATATGATCTCTACAGGCGTTAGCCAGAGTAGAGATTCATGGCATGATCTAATGTATTTCATATTTGGCCCACATGTAGGTCTCTAAAAGTATGCTGGGGGAATTCAATTTGGTGCACGCCAGATGGTGCTATATGGTCCCGGGACCCCCCGGGCTGACCATCAGGAGAAATGTTTTGAGATATACATGTAGGATTAGAAGTAGAAAAATCCTAAAGTTTAGAGGCCTTCATATGGTCCTGACAACAAGCAAAAGATTGTCATATATAACATATAAAAACTAATGTTGATGTACCGTAATTAACCTACTCAAGTTGTTAATTGGAACAATGTTACAATGCTCAATAAAAGCACATGTGACTTCACACCTGTATTCTGCAATGTCACATGTCTGCATATTGATCTCAGAAAAGTAAATATCAATATATGGCGGATGGAGGGTATATCCTTCATGTAAGAATACACAAAAACAATGCACCCCCCCCCCCTCCATACAATGTATGTGTTAGGGTTAGGGTCAGGGCTAGGGGTGGAGTTCCTGGAATTGAGCTAAATATACCATAGAACATACGACATTGTATTGCAATCAACTATATTAATACTGCACGAGTGAGCAGTCTGCCAGTTTATTTCTAAATCACACGATTGTGTCGTCTGGGACTCATCATGATTCATATACTTGCATACCCGATGATACCGGTACATGTATAGTCTTTGATTCATCTGGCTGGGAATATGTAAATCTCCAAATATCATCTGGGAACAACACGAATCAGGCCTCAGTGGTGATAAAACTGCAGAATTATACTGTACACTCCCTGACGGATCTTGTAGATTTCCCTGACACAGCCCTTGTCCGAAATTGTCATTTTTCTTCTACGGAATTCTATATTCAATATTGAGGGTGACGACCCCCCTTTTCGGACGCCGGATTCGGGGTCTGTTATGGCGTATTCCGGATGCCAGACCAGCGTACGCCGGATGCCGTCAGATTCATATTTTGGATGCCGGGTGCTTCCATTGACCTTCTTCTTGGTGTTAAACACCGAAAAACAACAAAGTTCCGTCCGCTAATTTATAATTCTTCGCTCGAGCATAATATTCCCCACAATTTATCTTCTTATATTCTTCTTATTATTATACCTATAGTGCAGATTAATAATAGTAGTGTTCAGATAGATCGAAATGATGATGGTTTGCTATATTCCCCGATAAAGTTGTATTCCACCTGACATCTGAGCCTTGACAGGTCAAAATCTGATAATATAAATTAGTCGGTAATTGCCAAGTGCACCACACTTGAATATATAGTGGAATAGTTACGTTGATTGAATGGAATTTGTTATAATTGGAAGAATTTGCAAGTCAAAATGAGAAAATTGTCAATCTTTTGACACTGCATGATCATAAATGCAACAAATATCTTACAAAACTCAGAGGATAAATAACTCACTGAATAACTACATAAATTTTGTTTCTGAAGATTCTGAGTTGTATTGGAATAAATCCAAATCAAGGCCGGAGGGGGTATTGGCAAACCAAGAACCTCCCTGTGAATGGAAGGGTTATAATCCAGTTGGTCATTTAGTCTTTCTGTGATATCACGTAGCTACTTCCCTGAACCGTGGTCCATTTGGTAGTCCCGCCCCCACAATATGCAAATTGTAATAACGACATTATTACATGTACATGATGATGAGCCGTATGGTATAGAACCCCAGTGGGTTGAGCCAACTTGAGGGGTCACCCTCAATATTGGCTTCAAATTTCTAGCAGAAATTCTATGGCTTTTTCTATGGCATTGCTTTTTGCTAAACTAATTTCAATCAATGGCTGTAATATCAATTTATTTGGAAACAAGAAAGTTGCTGTTGAGATCAGGAAAGTTGAAACACTGACTGAGGGAAACACTCAGTGTTTCCTGTGTTGACAGAGTGAAAATTGATGGGGGGGGGGGGGGAATTACATTGATGCAATGACATGTCATATGTATATACGGTACTGTAGTGCAGTGTCTAGTGATATCACTGGTAGTGCTGATGGCTGTGTGTATCACTCAACTTGAGTCTCAAGTCTCAATTGAATCAGTGCCAGTGCATGGTCAGATGAAATTGAAAGTAAAAAGAAACTTCAAAATCAAATGAGTTTTAATTTAATTTGATTAAATTAACTAAAAATAATGTCAACCTTGCAGAGACCCACAGGAGAACAAGTATGCTCAAGAATGTCCATACATATTGTATCATATCCATTCAGAGGGTATTACATCTTTGGAAGACTAAATAAAGAAAAACATGATAATCCTTTGACATTTCTACCACTCTGACCTTTCGCAAAACTGATACTCATGTGTCTATTGACCAATGAAATCTACTCTTACAGAACACGGAAGGAACCCCATCTCAATGAGAATATAGGTCAAACGTCCACGTGATCAATTACAACCAATCCGAATGGGTTTACCCCTTGCCGCCTAGTTTTCCCCAGCAAGTCGCCATTTCTGTCGCCATATTATGTGAATTTTTGGGTAATTGTCGAAAAATCTTCAATTTTCTCCGCGGATGTTAAACGCAGGAACAAGTTCAGTTCTGATATCGATTGTGCAGATCATGGACTGACAATGAGCTTGCCAAATCCAACTGGAAACGGCTGTACATTAGAGGATTGTTACACCAATTTGTTTGCATTGGTAAGAAAAATAAATTTAAATCATGTCAATTTATCGCAAATAAATCTCATTGTTACATCTCCAAAATAGTTGTTCGTATTGTCATAGGGTATAATGCAACTGTCTACCCAGTCGATATAACTGTGACATCTTTATTTCCAGAACATTCGTCGTGTACAGAATGTAAACAATGTCACGAAAATATGCGATGCAATTTTCCATTCTCACATGATGTCGGAAGCATGTTGATTTCCCATTTTATTTTTAGCATAATCTGGTGGTTTCATTCATATAACTGGCATCAATAACTGTTGATTAATGTCCGTGATCACCAGTAAATTCAGTTAGCTGCCAAAAGCTTGTTTTGTTTGTTCAAAGTCGAAGTGAAGATTAATGGCAAGATAGCATCAAATTATTTATTTTTCTTACAATGTAGAACACTGAATTGCCTGACCATAGTCTGGCATAGACTGGTAGTGGTACTGGTGATACGGTATGCTACACTTCTACTGCTAACTGCTGTGGTCTTGAATATTGAAAAGAGTGTCATATTGTAGTATAAAAAAGAATAGTTCTGGACTGAGACACAGTGCAGCAAAAGGTTCAGGTTACAATGCTAGCCTAAACTTAAAGCCATTTGCTGAAGCAAACTGGCCCATGGCCATGGGGAAAGGGTTGTCAATGTCATGTGGCAGTGGTTTGCCGAAGCCAAATAATCTGGATTAAAAGGGCTGGGTTTCTATGAATCGGGTAGCTGGTTTATTTTGGTTAACGACCACTCAAAGTTTGGCAAACACTGAGTGACTTTCTTAGTTTTTATTTCACATTTCTAGGCAATTTAAGTGCATTTGAATAAAAGACTTAAATCTCTAAAGTTGTTACGAATGCTACAAAGTCAATGAACATTGCTATCTAAGCTGTCATCTCACATTGTCTCACACTATTTTGACGTAATTGTCTTAAGAAGTCGCGACAATCTTTTTGCTTAGAACTGTGTTGAGTACTTGTTTGTACCGGTACCAGTATAAGAGAGTACCAGATGTTTTATTATACTGTACCAGTACACAGACCTGTTCCAGGGTTTCCGCCAGGCTGGCCGACCTTTGCCATGAAATCCCGCTCATACACAAATAAATGACGTTATTAAAAACTTAGTCTTGTCTGTCTCGGCAGGCTATATGTGATATTTAACCTTATTTTCATTAATAATGACCAAATGGAATCGAATCGTCACAGTCCATCTTCAGAAAAAAAAATAACAGCATGAACAAACCATAAATAGTGACACCCCACAAATAGTTCCACGGGATTCCCCCACGTGATTGGTGGGGAATTCCCTATCAAGGGAGATAATATTGGTTCAATTTACTTCAGAGTATGGGAACGTGGATCATAAAAACTGCCTCATTTATTATCTTGACGTGAATATTTACGAGGCGTTTGGACTAATTTATTCATCATTATTCTAAATTGTATAAAACATGTGTATACATGTAGTTTGAGGAAACACACAAATATCGTATCATTTATAGTAATATAAAATTGCGACTTGGCTTATTGTCGCGAACTGAAGCATGAAAACGCTTGGGCTAATGGCGATCATCATAAAAGAATCTTTGTGCAACATACACAAGTTCGCGGCTTCGTGTTAATGCCCCATGCGTGCCCTCATTCCGATGTGACGTCATCCAGTAGAAGTTTGCTGACACGTGCAGTTAACTGTGTCACAATAATAGAGATAATTATACTGCAGTCATTGAACATCATGCACATGTCCACAATTATTAGTCAGGTCAAGGACGCCCAATGTTTTGCTGCTCTAAATTGCAGTTGAATTATCAGATACTAATACATATAATTTGATATAAATGTGTGAGACGGAATAAAATTAAGACACACAGACACAGTGAGAATGGGTTTGTTTATTATTATTTTTTTATATCGGATTTATCATCTTTTTAGATTTAGTTTGCGCCGGCATTTTGTCTTGTTGCTTACCTGTGATCGTCGTCTGTTTCTCAAAATCCTGATGAATAATGACCCTCATGACATACCGATCCATATAAAGTCGCAGGAAGTTTTTAATAAGAGAAATTGGGTTAGAAAGTTGCGACTTATATAACGTACACCGGCCGGTACGGTAAATGGCAAAATTACAGATAAATGGGTCTTCATATATTTAATTATTTACTGGTTTCCCCCATAGCAGCTATCGGACCCATTCCCCGACCCCTAGCGGAAACCCTGCCTGTTCTTAAATTCAAACATATCAGACATGCATCAGGGCTCAAAATACATTTAATTTGACAAGAATCAAATGCTGAATCATGTTAGTCATAAAGCACTGCAAATTGTAAAGTTTTGTGAGAATCATTACGGGAATCGATTCAGTGATTCTCATCGAATCTTGAAGCCTGATGCATACTGCTCATTCCCGGGGTCAGCAGGTTAAATAGTTCTCACTCTGCAGTGACAGAATTGTATGTCACTGAAATATGCAGGTGGGGACCCACCTTTGTGATTGTTATCCACACTCTGGAAGTTTGTTGAAACTGAGAGTTTCCGTAACATTAGATTCCTTTTTTAGGAGCCGCTGGTTGTCTGTCATGCATTCCTACTTTTATATTGTTTGAAATTAATCACTACATTCATACAAATGAACTCACAAATATTATAACCATGACATTGCCGAGACCTGTGCTGGTATTGAATACATTGTGCTCATTAATCATTACCGGTTGTTTATTATCCACTTTATTAACATAACAATAACATCATCCGATGCTTGAAACAACCAGCGGCAGCAGTTAACCAGCACCCAGCCAATGGGCCATATTATGAAATACTTCCACCGATGATATTAATATTAGGTATGATTAATCGATTATTGACAACCGATTATCTATTATCAAAATCAATAATCATGGCACCTCTAAAATATTAGATTTGATATTGGATTCGTTTTCATATTTTTCGAGAGCTATTCGGTTCGAAATTTGATTCCATAAAAAACGCACTATTCACATGGGCCTAATTAAAAGTTCATTTAGCATGCGCTTGTGGTATTTAAATATATACACAGGAACGATTAAAACCCTTAACTGCATGACATCGGATGCATGAATTTTATGGAAATACTGATTATCAGTTTTGAATTCGCATATACGTGTTCGAAATAAAATTTCCCGAACAGAGAGAAGAAGAAAAAAAAATTCATTATTCCGAAAGTTATTTTCCTGAATTATTTCTGTGGAGCTCTGTGTGTAATTTCTTGAATATTTCCGGGAATGGTTCTTTATAGAATTAGTATACTAATGGTGTTTTCATATGGAAAGTGTTCAATGTTCGAAACTCTAACAAGCGATTCATCCGATTGATAAAATGTGTTCATATTTTAATAGCTTTAAAATAGCTTTATTAACACAACCAGAGCTTTTATTACCACACTCTTTACAAAATTTCAAGTTGTGTTATCATCTGTTGATTGTTTTAATTTTCATATGCACAGTTGTTGCTTGATAAAAACAAGATCTGGACACCCAATAAAATGTTCCCAGTTAGGAGTCTTTGTAGCAGTCAGTCGTAAACACTGAAACTCGCCTCTTCTTTAGGCCTGACCCAGTGATTGTTGCCTTCTTCGGGGTTCCATTGAATAGCTTTATATGCATACATGTACAGTTAGTTATCTTTGATAGTATTAAGTTTAAAACTAACTTCAATTTTTTATCAATTTCAGACGGATTTGTGTGGAATAAGATGGAAGTGTTTTGCAGCACGACCAGAAAGTATAACGGTCGACCATATGGACGATCCCGTGCTAATATCATATGCACGTTGCCTACAGGCTGACATTCTCTGCAATTGGCGTCGGGTTGTTAAGAATGAGCAAAGATATCCAGATCAGGTCACTTCAACTAGAGAGCTATGGATATTTTGGTATGGAGACGTTCCAGCTAATCTTTCGAACTTGATCTCCAAAGATTTACAAGGTATGTGACTAGAATAATGCTGCCAATCTGAGTGAACTTAGACTATTAAAAAGCTATGTATTCGATTGTCTTTAACAAACCAATGTCCTTTGTATTATTGCTGTTATATACTAGTATGTGTTTCCCTGTTCACGTACCACATTAAAATTGCACTCGGCTATCTTCTGATTGGCTTCAGCTGTGTCCTTCCACAATTTTCAGTCGATAGTTACCTTTTGGAGTGCAAAATGAATATTTATCTTTTTGTCCCAATCCCAAAAGCAAAAATAAGTTGGTAAAAAGCTCAACGTTGATAGATATCTTACTGCAGAGTGAATGAATTCAAGGGACAACATGTTTTTATCCAAAGGTTGGCTCATTTTAAGTACACATTGACCCACCATATTCCATGGGACCGTGACTATTATATCACTTACGGCTGAAAGGTGTTTTAAATAAAAAATCCCTGCCTGTCTGTACGGAAATTTATCCCAAATGTTATTGGAAACAGAAGTTTTTTGTTTTGGCCTTACTTTTCTGTAAGTAATGGGATTGCCTGCTATTTGTTTCAGACTGTCGCATCCTTTTAATGCATACCATAGCTGGTCAATAGTCAGAATTCACTCAGACTCTACTTTTTCAGCCCAACCTGACAAAAGGAACCTGAAGCTATTTGAATGAGAGTGTCCGCCTATCTGTTTATTATTAAGTGTGTGAAATATTTCGGCAGTGCAATCCACAATCTACATTCAACGACCCATATATTCATGTCCCATCATGAAGTTAGGTTTGCATCATTTTTGCATCAAGTTTGATGCTGCAAAAATATCTACATTTTTTGTGTAGAAATGTGTTCATACTGTATCTCGAACGAAAATTGTGCAAATGTTTGTATTTTTACAATGTATAAAAATATTACGGCTAACTACAGAGAAACCCAGAATGAGGCAGTTCATTTATAAATCATGAAAGACGATTGATTATAGAATGATATATATACGGTACTTGGTACCGTTACTCAAAATAAATGCTCTTCATATACCAAACAAAATTATCTTTTTACCATGCTACATAGTGCCATGGTTAATTAATTTTATGTTTCGCGTCAATTGTCGCATTTCCTTTTTTTGGCAGAAAATAATTATGATTTTGATTTATTATGGGCACAATGCAATAATTCCTTTGTCCCAATGAGTGTCCCTTGTAGAGTTGTAACCATGTCGGTTTTAACACCGCGGTTTTTCATCGAAATACCGGCATCCCCTACCAGCACACATATTTCATAAAATGGATTAGCAGTCCTATCTGTTGTTCAGAAAACAAGAAACTTTCTGTGAATTGGGAATTTCGGGATCAGAAATTAGGAATAAATTTCCTTATTGGAGTGGGGCCTGTTTTTGGCACCTGTTCATTGCTTTAAAACAAAATTTGTTCCGCAACACAGCCCAATTTAAGAAATCTATCAAATTAATCCATCCCAGAAAATTAATAAACCTCTAAAGACACCTTTGCGGTGCACTTATTTATATTTGGGCCAGATAAACAAAATAGTTTCTCAGTTCAAGTCTTGTCCCCAAAAATCCTGCTTCTCAAACATATTTATGAGCCACCATACATGTAAATAAGTATATATTAAATTCTGCCAATTCCCTATTCATCGGGTACCTCGAAACAGTGCGCAGAAGTGCGCGGTACGAACAAAACAGTTATTATGCACGGGGAGTTGATTTAAAACATGTATATTAGGCCAAAAAAAAGAAGGGTTTTGATTCTCGGGCATAGCCGCGTCTGGAAAAAAGGCCCGCGTTGAACCATTTTATTACGATTTTCAAATGATAACACGAAAATAGGAAACTAGAAAAGAGAAATTAGTTATGTTTCAAACATCGAATATGATAGACATACAATGGTGTATGTGTTGGTATTCAAAAAACAGACACTAGGCAACGATAACTACCAGGTATATTGTCACCACAAGCTTACCAAACCCCAAGTTTATTAAGTCAAATGCGTTTCCGCGAGGAAAACAATTTTTATGAGATTTCCAATTTCGGAAACGCAAACCGGAAAGAAATATGGTGCGTATTGACAATGTGTATGCTGGTTTAGTATAATAGTTTTTATGGCTAGCATGTATAGTAACTAAAGATGAATAAATATTAAAGTATATAGATAGATATAAAATTTATAATCCCGATTTAAACTTTTTGTTTGTTTTAGTTCCGTTTCCGTCTTTGTGGTATTCCGTGTTTTATATATACGCAGTAACATGACGCGAATCGAACAGACCTCAAATAATTATGTCCATGCATATTCTCTTCAAATTCACCGATGTTACTGAATATATTTGGCTACAAAATTATCGGAGAGCACCATTTTATAGTGTGCAAATATATTTTTAATGTTGTATTTTGTTTGTTGGAAATAAAGCGTGATCCATAACCGAAAAATCGTAATTTTATTCCCAATGATTCAGTGATTTTAGAAATTAGAGACACTCGGTAGTCGGTGTCAAGGCCGTTAATTGTGCATAATTGTACTAAGCTGAATACTACCGAAAGGGTGTGCCTTTGAATGCAGAAATTCAAGAAACAGGTAACTGAGGTGTGGCAGATGCAAACCAAATGCAACAAACAGTCTATGTAAATGTCATATACTGTTGCATTTAAAAAATATGAAGTGTTTTCCATGTTACTGACATTGAAAAAATCTCCCTATTTTTCACTAGATCTCCCTATTTCCAATTATGAAAGTAAACAGGTCTGATATAAATAAATATATACTATAAAAAGGTACATACATATATATATCAAATATATCAACAATGGTTCAGTAAATTGAAATATACATTGTACTAGTATATATATACCCTGTTTCGAGAAAAGCTTACTGCGCTATATCTTCCGCGCATTGTTTCGAGTAAAGCTTACTGCGCAGTTGTTACCAGAAAACTTACTGCGCGGTATCGGATTAATAGCCACAGTTACGTGATAAATTAGATATTGTAAAACAATTTGTTTTAAACTCCCCATCAGCTTTTATCCAGGCTTTTGACCGGCACACTTATAAAGTCAGGTAGCTTTAAAGTTTGTTTTGTCTACTTGTCTTGTTTACTCGTCTTGCTCTCTGACTCTGGTCAACATTTAGGTTTGCCCACGTTTCGTGGCGAACATATAATTTTTTAGCAGCATTGGCCAAAATGAAATTATCGGAGCCATATATGGCACCTCTTATCTCTCTCTGTTGATCAGTTATTATTTCAAGTAGTCTGTCCGTCAAGTCAGGTAATTTCAATATTTTCCAATCAGTCTCTATTTTGATCACATTGTTTAAACTTTCACAGTTATTATTAGTCCAATGGCGCAGGGAGGGGGGGGGGGGGTCGCGCACAAAAATTCCGTACATAGGGCGGGGGGTGTGTGATTTGGTTTATATTTTATGTTTTTTTTTAGATTTTGGGGGTGGGTCCCAAAAATTGGGCCGAAAAAATTGCAGGTAGAGGTGTGGTGGGTCCCCGAGAGGGGCAAAAACATTTTGTTCACTCTATAAATTGAGAAATTGAGCCTCCAAAATTAGACAAACTTTTGGAGGCACACAACTCAAAAAATACTGAATGTATCTATGAAAGGTTTTCTGTTCTGTAATCAGGGTTGTGCACTCTACAAAATGGATATATAAATGGAAGGACATGTGAAAGGAAGTTTTGTATAAACATCCTTAAAAAGCTATAAAATGACTATTTTACCAAATTTTGATAAATTTATTTCACAAAATTCATCAATTTCCCATTTCTTGTTGATTTTTAGTATATTATTTGTGATGGGTTAAAGTACTTATTCCCACTGAGAAACTTTGTGTTGCAATTATTTTGAGGTGAAACCATAAATGCACTGGATTATTAGTGCCACACGCCCGGGGTACGACACTGATGAAGACATTGATTGTATCAGATCGAAAATCGAATGAAATGGTCAGAGTCGACTTCATACTTGTACCCTGCAGATTTTATCACTCAATGATCACTGATGGTTGTGTTGTTTCAACATTTTAACTTCTCATATTTTCTACAATGACAACATGCAGTAAGCTGTCACCTCTAATCAGTCTACCGCTATACTATTTCTAATTAAGACATGTAAGTGTGGTCCCTAATCCGAAACCACGAGTAAGCTTTTCTTGAAACAATGCGCGGAAGATATCGCGCAGTAAGCTTTTCTCGAAACAGTGCGCGGTAGATTCTACCACTCACTCTCTCTCCAATACAAGTTAAAACATTAAAATAACAACAAAATTGACAACATGCAAGATGCACCAAAAATTTGATTCAAAATAAATAGCATGTAACAAGTCATCGTTTTTAGCAAATAATGTACATGTATATTGCATATAAACACCAACCCTGTTATATGTTGAATAAGTTTGAAGCTGGTGGTCATTTAGTGACTACGGTAGGTTAGATCAGATTATTATATGAATGAATTTCCTTGAGTAATATTATGATGGACATCAGTCCTGAATCGGTATATTCAGGGTTTCCGCTACCTCGGTAAGCTGACGGTCGAGCGGTCTCATTTCCCTTCACAATCATGACTTTGTATTTGGCCACAAATCAAGTTGAACCCCCTTTTTCCCCAGGAAGGGCAACTGGCGTCCGCCAACACTGACGATAACAGGTCACAAGGAATTGTGCAAAATTTTCATGCCTGAATACAAGTACCACTTGGACTGTTGTCTAAATAGTCCTTGTATGATAATGCTTTGTCAGTGAGTTTTTATAAAGTAAAACTGCAGTCTAACAATGCCCAGAGATAAGCCAAAATTATTTTGTTTCTTTCCACTGAGAGACGTATAAATTCGTCGCCATCGACCGCAAAAAACTTAGTTTCTCCTCTTGTACAAGATGATGTGCCGAACTCTATATTCTAAGGCCAAAAAAAAAAGATAGCATGTTTCCGATAACGAAGTGAAAAAATTAGGGTAGGTAGGTAGGGAATTTTTATTTTTTTATTTTTCACATACCACATTTTATAAATTTGGCTATAAACTTGGTATGAGATTGATGTCACTAACTTTTATAAGAATTTTACCCATAATACCGCCATTATACCGTACTTGTATTGTGACAACAGCATCCCATAGTCTAGAGGTAGCCAGTGCACCCAACCTACATGTAGCATGCCTGGTTTTTGGAAACAGTAGCTGTACCCCTAACATATGTGGTCATAACCTATATACATGTATATATACAGATACACACACGTCTGTTTATAGTGTTCCTACCGGTACTCTCAGGCTCCAAATAAAAGTGCAGGCCCAAATAATAGTGCACAGGAAAAATTCCATTGAAAGTTAAAACAGTGCAGACCCAAATAACTCTGAGCAAAACATCAACTATAGTTAAAAAAAATTTATAGCACATGTAGGTCAAGCATAGGAATCAACATAGTATGTGTCATGTAGAGTTTTATTCGATATTGACATTCACATGTATGCCTCAAAATTAATAAACTTGCAGACTCAGATAAGCACTGTGCAGGGGGGGGGGGGGGGGGGGGGGGATTTCCCAAGAAAATAATAAATGGGCATGCATGTTTATTTGGAACTCATGAATATGTTCCATAAGTCCCAAACAAGGCATAATGGTAAAGCAGGCATGAGATCCACTCTCTTGAAATTAAAATTGCAAGATTCATGCCCATCAATCCACAACCCATCACACACCTGTGGCTTTTGACACAACTGTCACACTTCATGTCACTTATCACAGGCTTATGTTAGAAACCATGTGTTTTGCACCTAATGATTATCAATATTTATGAGCATTTTTAGAAAATTTTGACTTTTTCTCAAAATATCAATAAAAAGATTAGGGTCGGCGGGTTATTTTTAGGGTCGGTCGATGTACGGAAACATAGTATCTTTTTTATTTGGCCTAATGATCAGTGTCTGCAAAATGTTCACTGTTGAGTAATAATGTCTCATTTGCATGTGCCAGTTTACCAGTATTTACGTCATCTATCAATATCCAACAGTTGAATATTTCTCTCTTATGGAGCCTCAAGCCATGTCAACAATGCCACATGTTCAGCTTTCCTGCCATGAACATTTCCATGAAAAGTCTTGCCAGTAATAATATCGCAGTTTAGCGTCGGGTATAAAGATTTGACAGTTGTAGGCCCTACCTTCACTCATTGGTAACCTCAACCTACATGTATGTCAACGATGCCATGTGGTCAACTTTCCTTCCTTTCTGTGTAAAGTTTACAACTTGTAGTAACAGTGAATTTGCAACAGGTTTAAAGATCTGCAGTGGTTGTACCTTTACCCACTCCATGTAAACAATTTACCACATGGTAGTGATCATTTCAGTATTTTATGTGGCTCAATATATCAAACACCAGTTGTAAGATCTGAATGAAATTTGGTATGGATATTCACTACTATGAGGGCATGCAATGGAGTGTTCAATCGTTTTTTCCAGATTTTCCGTTCTAGAGTTATTCATCTTTGTTAATCTGGAAATATTGTTTTTTTTTGTCTATTCGAACAGATATCTCAAACACAGGTTGACGAATCTCAATGAGCTTTGGTATGGATGTGCTCTACTACATGTATGAGGGCAATCAATGGAGTGTTCAATCATTTTGTTCATGTTTTCCGTTGAACTAGAGTTATATCTTGGTGTATATGAAATTTTTTGGTTTCTTTCCCCTGTCCGAGTAGATATCTCCACCATCGATTGACGAATCTCAATGAAATCTGGTATGGATGTTCACTACTATTATGGCAATCAATTGAGTGTTCATGTTTTTCGTTCTAGAGTTATTTATCTTTGTTTGTATGAAAATGTTGGGTGTTTTTTTTTCTTCGTCCGAGCAGATATCTCAACCATACCGCTATACTTAAAGTAATTGACCACCAGTAACGTGGTGTCACCCCGTTAATATGGCGGTACTATACCGCGGTATCCTCCAATACCGCGGTACTGGTACTGCTTGTTAATGCGAACAAGTATGTGTGAGTAAATACCTCCCCTCAAAGAGTTCCATGAAAATCACCGCGGTATTCAACAAAATTAATGCGGTGCCCGCTAAAAGACTGCGGTATCATTATCGCCCAATACCGTAACTCCACCGCCATGACCATCTCGATACCGCTACCGTTTATTACCGGTATCACCGCGGTCATGACCGGGGTTTCACCCCGTTTTTCTGGTCAATTACTTTGAGAATAGCGGTACTTCGGCGGTTTGAATTTGCCACCGTGGGGGTATGCCAGCACTGCCGCTGCAACCTCTGGTTTTGTCAATTTTAAATTCGCACATCAGCAAATTTAAATATCGGTAAGGTACAGTAATGCTCTAAATTATCCACTCCTTAACCACAGCAGAATTATGGGTAACTTTTCAGGATTTAGTCAGAAATATGACTTGTTGCCATTCATCGGAAAGCTCTCACTGAGAGCTTTCCGATGAATGGCAACAAGCCATATTTCCGACTAAATCCTCAAAAGTTGCCCATAATTCTGCTGTGGTTAAGGAGTTGATTATTTAGGACATTACTGTAGTATTGAAAGGGTTAAATCAGGGCCTACCCTTTTAATCAATTGTCAGGTTAGATGGCAGTCATTAATACAGCAATTAAATATTTGCTTTCTTACTTCTATCACAATAATAATTAATTGGTGTACAACATTGATAAAATGTTATATCATTCATATACATGTAAGTATGGCAGACTACTAGTATGTTGTTTCATTGTCTAGTGGTTTAAAGATTTCCTTTAACAACTAGTCCAATGATTTATAGTCATGGGTGTCTGTCATAATTCATCGTATAATTTAGTAAGCTTCCGAGCTGTGCATCATAATTAATCGGCATGCGTATCAGAAGCTCAGTTCATAGATTTGTACTTAATGCAACTTGTACGTCTGGTAGATAAACCCATAATCCATTTGCTTAATGAGGCTTGGGTTAAATGTGAAAAATATACACAAACTATCGAGTGAACAGCTGAAGCTACTGCCGTTGTCAACAAGCTTGTAAATAGTGTGTCTCATTTGCAGAATGAGGTCCCCAGAGGGTGAATTTAGTTATGCTATCCCACAGAATGGGCTAGCATCACCAAAATTTACCCTCTGGGAATCTCATTCTGATTAGGCATCATCTTCTGGGAAGTATCTATAGTCTCAATTTAACGTTGTTTTTACTTACTTTTTCCGTTCTTGGAAGTTTCTATATCCCCTAATTTGCTGAAGATAAAATGCATAATCAAGGTGATTAATGGGTGAACATCACCAACTTCAACTGTGGAACTTCAATCTGATCCTATGTCTCCCATAGCAGTTGAGGCCTAAGCAGAATGAGGTCCCCAGAGAGTGAGTTTGGTGATGCTAGCCCACTGTGTGGGATAGCATCACTAAATTCACCCTCTGGGGACCTCATTCTGCAAATGACACACACTATTTGCAGGCTTGGCCGTCAAGATGAGATATGTTTTATTGATTGCAGGCTCATTGTTTAATATCTCCTTTGTCAGGCTAATTACACTATAGTAAATAAGACATCATAGATCCATACATCAGATAATTTTCAAGACATAATTTTGTACTGAATTTGTTTCCTGATTATGTTTCCTAAAACAAATTGGTTGTTACATGGTATTGGTATCTTATTGAGAATTGGTTTTTGATTTTGATGCGTTCTATGAACTTGCATGAAGTTTGGAGACATGTCGGTCTTGAAATCTTGTGAGCACAAATTTTTTTTTAACGCACATAAAATGACAGACCAAACCAAGTTGCATCCATACTCATGTAACATAATAAAAATAAACACCCATTTCTTCCCATGAGGAAAACACAGTGAGAGCTTTTATTTTCTCCCGCAATTCAGAAGACTGTTGTCATATTGCACCCATATATATACCGGGTAAATGTAAGTTGGATTTTTTTTTCCAAACAAAATGTTGTTTTGCAATAGACCTATGTCCAGTTACACTTTCATATGCCCATAATTGAACTGATAAGGGAAAGGATCTAAATAAACCTTAAAATAGTTCAATATTGAGTCAACGATTACAGTCACCAATTTTGACAAGATGGGTGAGTATGAATTTTAGCACCCATGAATTGAAAATTTATACAAGCGTGAGAGCAATCGCTCCCGTCTCCTTGGAAGGACGGAACACATTCCTTCACTGATTCCTTAGCCCAAAAAAATGTCGCCTGTTTCTGGTAGGTCGACAACACCCAAACTGAAAATTGACTTTTCCCCTCTAGTCAGCAACCAGCATATTACTTTCTGCTCAATGCTCAATCAGGGTTGTTTTGATAGAGGTATTGTCACCCAAACTTGAAGCCCACAAATGTCCCGAAATTCCTAGTGGACAGTATTGAGTCAACCTGAATTTTTTCACTTTTTCAAGGCAATTCAACAATATACTATGTAAATAAAAAATCTGCAGTTGCAATGCCAATAGAGCCTTATTTGCATGGTTAATTTTGAATTCGGAGAAATATTATGTCATATTTATGATATATGTAATATATTTGTTTGTTTGATGTAGAATCCTTAAAAGTTATTAAGTTATATGGGGATATCCTCTGCTGGAAAACAGGTGTACCCAAATTATCTCTGGATTCTTCCCTGGCTCAATGCAGCTCATAAATTCACACAGGGAACATATTGTTGAAATATCTTAATTCTTGGAAGAAAGTGGCAATAGTCCCCTTTCCCAATCCGGGTAGAATAATCCTTGATGAAACTTGCAATTCACCAAGATTAAATACGATTTGGTGGTAATAGGTGCATAGAAAACCTGACTGCCTCAAATAATAGTGTCGTGCCGCTAGTGTGTGGATGAGAGGAGAATGCTCTTTGAGTCTCCTATATGGAGCTTCCTTTAATGATTGACCAAAGCCATTCCGGAGAACTATTGCAGAAATTAATTGTCTCATTGGTTTTCTGTCAGTTGTTTAGATAATGGTATCTCATCTATAGCATATCACTTCTCACTGAAATAATAATAAAAATTTGGTCTGGAGGTTAGCTATCTGGAGCAGTTCAAAAAGGGGCCAATGACATTGTTTTCCTTTTCCGTTCTAGAGTACTCCTTTGTTTACCGGTATCTGTTTATATTTGTTAGGCCAAAAAAAAAAACTCTTTGTTTCCGATACCCTGTCTGGCTGAGATTTTCTTGCCTGCCTCAATTTTTTTTTCTTCATATTTCTCCAGAAGGCTAGTCAAAAGTTACATGTCGGAGTGTTAAGGTGAATATTTAACATTTTTCCCAATCCCAAAAGCAAAACTAAGTCGGTTATTAAGCTCAACGTTGGTAGAATTCCTTACTGCAGTGAACGAATTCAAGGAACAGCATGTTTTATCCATTGCTTGGCTCATTTTCATTACAAATTGATATACCATATTCCATGGGCCCGTGACTACACTATTATATCTCTTGCAGCCAGAGCTGTTAAGTTTCACGGATTGTCTGAGACTCCCGGATTGCCATGGCAATTCCGCAAATACGGATAACCCCAATTTCTCCCGGATTCAGCAAAAACCCACATTCAAAATCCAAAAAACGATGTTTTTTTATTTGTTTGAATAGATATTTGCGTGGGGATTCCCCAAATGACGGGAAATTCCTTATTTCCGGTACCGTAAATACCCACACATTAACATTCACAGAATGTATACCATCGGTAACATTTGATTGAAGACTGATCAGTGGTGAACTGTGACTGATATTAATTGATTTTCACACTCTGGTGAAGCCTCACGTACAAAGGTGTGTTGTTATAGTATACAATACGTATAATCACAAGTGTGTAACTGTATTGTTAGGCCTCATTGATGAACATGCCTTAGTAACGCATTAGTGGCATGCATTGCAAACAAAATATATCTGTTAGATGGGTCATTTTGTACTTTTGTTTTCACCCATACATGTCCGGTTGTAACCTTTGTAACTTGGTTTCGTTTTTACTTATTTTAAACAAAGTATACAATACGTTTAATCACAAGTGTGCAGCTATATTGTAAGGCCCCCATTGATGAACATAAGTAACGTATACTTTATGATTTAAGTTCACTGATTAGTGGTATGCATTGCGAACGGAATGTGTCCATTTCTTTTGCGGGTAAAACTTTTAAGACGGGTCATTTTGTACTTTCGGTTTCACACATACATGTCCGGTTTTAACCTGTGTAACTAGTTTCTGCTTCTTAAAATTTTGTAATAAATGGTGGAATGTGTGCATTTCTTTTGTGGGTTAAACCGTAAGACGAGTCCATTTTGTAGTTTATTACGATTTTGTACTTTCGGTTTCGCACATATCCGGCTGTATCCGGTGGAATTCGGAGTATATTTACGAAGTGTCTGCTTCTTTCTTTTCAATAAATGGTGGTATCTCCCACACACAGCAGCTCTATTACAATTACCAACAGGACATTCATTACCATTTTATTTAGGTCTATATTTATAAAATAAACACAAAATAGAAACTCATAAAAACTATGTAATCTTAATCATAAAAATTACTTTTGGAACATGAACCTCCCGCAAAAATCTCCCGGATTGACATTTTCAAAACTTAACAGGTCTGCTTGCAGCTGAAAGGTTTAAAACAAAAAACCTGTCTGCCTGTCTGGAAATTGTCTCCAATGTTGAGGCCATACCAATTTAATTACATGTAATTGTTTTACGAACATGGGACCCAAAAAAAAGTAGATGGAGGAGGGGAAAAAGAAAAGAAAAAAAAACTCCCTTCAGGCTTATTCTATCCGGTATGAATTTTCACACGACATCACCACTGGAATTTTGTAACTTAAAATGGACATGTTATTTACCCTGAATACTTTATTCAAATTAAACTTGTCATGGTGTGGGGACAGCCACCACATTACATCGCAAATTGTCCTGACAACCAACTTCCCCACTCTATGCACATTGTCCTTGGTGAAACCAAACTTTTTATCCATGAATAGTTGTATAATGTCGTTATGCAGCCGAATATCGGCTCTGTCTTTTGTCGAGTTGAGTTTATCCAGATAAACCACCGCATTTCTGGCGGTCATAAGCACACCAAACGCATGTTTTTAACAGTTTGTTGAACAGGCTCACTTTCACCGACCTTTGCGACATGGAGACGTATGTATTTTCCCCCAAAACTTCACACAACATCTTTGGAGACTTCGTGACCTTGATCATTTAGGCAACTTTTAGTTGTTATTTTCACCACTTTCAAGGTTTCGTCAAGTTCATGGAAGGTAACCGATATGTTGTCGCTTGACTTGAGTTGTTGTAGATTCAGCCATATTTTAATCAACAACGGAAGTGGAAGAGTTGTCCATCTTTGGTGGTAAAACTTTTATGCAATAGGGCGAGGGTAGGTTTTGCGTACGTTTCTAATTTTCGTAACCAGTTCGCCTATAATTCGCTATATGTCCAATTACCATTCAGAGATAAAAAATAATGTCGCCAGCAGCATTATCTGTAATGCACCCAGATGTACTCAAAAACCTACTCTCGCCCTTTTGCATAAAATGCTAACCATCTTTGGTTTATATAATAAATATTTTCCGGAATCGGAACCGGAATGAAACTTAGACATAAAACAGGTAAAGAACAAACGTGTTTCCATTGAAAAAAAAAATTCACATTTCGGGAAAAAAATTGTCGGCGGGTTCGTATTAAAAACAACTAATAAAATTGCTAACGCCTAACGGAAACAGAGAAGTTTTTTGTTTGACCTATCCACAACACAGTGAGGGTATAATTACATGCTAGCACCCAGGCCTGAAAATATGGCGCTGGTCATTTGCAGAATGAGGTTTCCAGAGGGTCAATTACATGTAGGTGACACTACCCCACACAGCGGGCTGGCATTGCTAAATTCACCCTCTGGGGACCTCATTCAGCTTAGGACTCATCTTCTCTGGAAAGTATTTTTATTATCAAATTAAAAAGTTTTTTAGTTTCTTTAGAAACTCCTTGAGAAAATTTCTTTTTTAGTTTAATTCATCTATTTCCACAAATTGGCGGGGACACATAGCCTAATCGAGGTGCCCAGTGGATGCACATCACATGCAAATGTCTGCCACCATATTCTCACGTCTGCTAGCACCTTGGTGCAACCTTTTGTTTTCATTGTAAACTACCGGTATCATTACAAATTATCGGTCTGCTGAATGGTAAAATTTGCCATTCAGATTGATTTCAGATGAACGGTCGGCAACAGAAACCTGATCAAAATTCATCATCATGCTAGTGAGTAGATGAGACGCTCTTGAGTCTCGGTTTTGGAGCGTCCTTTAATGATTTACCAAAGCCATTCCGGAGGACTATTGTGGAAATGAATTGTCTCATTGAGAGTGCTGTAGAGATACTCCGCACACTGCTAATATAATCATCGGAGAATTATTGATTCCTTAGACTTGTTGATAACCCATAAAAATAATTATTGGAATTACCAGTGGAAAGACCCACATATTTGTTTCTGTTCAATTGGCGGTATTCAGATGTGTATTGATCAAAGCCTAAAGGATGGGAGTCAAGGGACTGTCTGAATATATTACTTCTTTACATGTATAAGTGTGGCTACTATCCTGATATGGGGACAAGCCTAATAGGCTCAAAAAAGTACATGTGACATGCTAACCCTTTCTATTAGTATACAAAATGGATTCTACCATTCAGTTATAAAAGTATACATTGGAATGGTCTATTATTCATGTGGAGGGATGTTAAGGACATACGAGCAGATGACAGCCAGACAAAATGAAAATACAAGTGCAGAAGAATTGATATTCATTTGTGGGACCTATTGTCGTTTGTTGAACTTATTATCTGAACATTTCCTGAGGGAACTACTCATCAAAGACTATTTATAGTATACAATGACTATTTATAGTATATATAGGGTTAACCGAGACATAATCCCATATATGGTTACAAGAACATAATGTTGAGTGACTTGAGTTCAGCCATTACTGTTATGTCTGGTAATTCTACCAAAGGCATTTGAATATGCTCAGGCCAAAGAAAAAAATATTTGTGGTTTGGGTTTCCCTACCGACCCTATTTTACACCCCTACCCTAAAGTATTTTTCACGGTTTTCAGGAAAATGTAATGAATTTTTCTCCAAAAATTTCATAAAACACATTTAAGCATCTCAGGATAGTATGGTGTAATATTAAAATTTATACAAAAATAATCAAAAGTAGTTTTATGTCAATCTTGCAGAGTAAAATACGCATATGAAAAGACATAAGATGTCAAAATAAAATAAAAATTTCAAGCTTACCTACCGACCCTATTTTTTTCGGCATCATGCTTTAAACCTCTCTCGATACTGAATGGATTTTCCCACTCAGTTAAAAAAAATTATGTTGGAATGGCCTATTATTCATTTGGAGGGGTGTTAAGAAAAAATGAACCGACAGATATACGAAAAGATAACAAACGTGCAGAAGAACTCCTATTCATTCGTATACATTAATGGGAAATGTTTAGATAATAATTTCAACAATTGGCCTGAACATTTCCTGTGGTAACTACTCATCAATGAGTATTTAGTATAGAAAGGGTTAACATGTCAATTGGACGATTATTATTTTGCTATAATTGGTGTGGGGGGGGGGGGGGTTGAGACGCATGGCACATCAGGCCAACATAAGACGTCCAGTGATGGCGAAGGTATATGGTTCAAGTCCCGAACAGTGCTGATATGTGAGCGATACAAAGGGGGGGGATAACCTGTTAAATTAATGTGTATCTTGGTATAGGTTTGTCAGTGTTTGGGGGGGGGGGGGGGGGAAGGTCAATGGTTTCTACATGCAATATAATAATGTTAAGTTGAAATTAAATTTTTTCAAATGCCTCCAAGGTAGAGACTGGCAATTATTGTCTCCCGACATTCCATCGGGGATTATAGTAATGACCCTCGTCCGTCCGCCTGTCTGTCCATCTGGAACTTTGTCCGAGCATGTATTCGACATAGAATTGTACATCCTGGGACACATCTTTTGTCCGAGCCTGTATTCCGTCATTTTCCAGTAAATTTTTTTTAAACTTGGCACAGATTTCAACCAGCATGGAAACCTATGCACCTGCTATTTTGAGTTCAGGCGGAGTTATTTTGACGGAGTTATTGCCATTTTTTTCGACATAAAATGTTTCATGTTTATTATTTTATCTAGAGTTATTGACCCTTTCTCGACATCTTGAAGATGGGCAACATTTTTAGTGAATATGTAATTTGTATCATATTGGTGTAATCAAAATCTCCTACAGTTTGTAATATAGGGATCTGAAACCCACAAAACCTTCAAACCTGCCACCTTCGTTGGTGGGGGGGGGGGGCATTTTGGTCAGCAACCTTTTATTAGTTTTGTACATTTGGTCTGGCGCATAATAACTGCTGTTCGGTTCAGTTTTCGGTTTTGTTTTCACTCCAAATTCAATCCTATAGTATCCAGGATTTATCCAAGTGCAGAAGACGAAATATACTCAAAAATGCATGGATGATGTTGGTAAACCCTTTCTATACTGAATGGATTCTCCCATTCATTTATAAAATCATACACTGGAATGATCTATTAATAATTTGGAGGGGTGTTCAGGATAGAAAAGCAGACGACAATCCAAAAAAAACAAACATTTAATGTGTAGTGAAAATGTTTAGATAAAAAGTTCAACGTGAGTATTTAGTATAGAAAGGGTTAATTCAATAAGTGTCTGTAGATTCGATCATTCGAGTAGAAACAATTATCATGTTTAAATGTGCTATTCACGAAGCCAAGTTGAATGAACTCGATTCCTTTTTGAATGACATTTTAAGCATGGTATATTCATATAAAAAATGATAAATAGCACTGGTCGCTCATCAACAGCCCATTTTGGTTTGGAACCTCGTGAGAGATGTGTCCAGCGCCACTGTTAATTACAATACGTTCGAATTATCTTCATTGACTGTGCTTTAGTAATCATGTGACGGAAATTGAGAGTTCAACAGTTACAGTTGCTACTACAATGCTAATGTGGCATGTGAGGTTGGCGATGGCAACATCCGACATTCATGTTTTCATGGGCATTGATAGCATGGTCCCGTAAAAATCATACAAAATATATTCATGGCCTATAAATATGGTCATCAACGCATTCTCGCCAGAGATCAGTGCTTCCATGATTGCAGATACGTGTACTATTAGCTACATAGTAGTCACCGATAAAAAGGTCTGATCTGTAATTTGGTACTCCCTTTCCTTTCGAGTCAGGATAAATTTACCTTCAGAAAAGGCTTCCACATAAATAAAAACACAACTACGATTTTAATAATACCTCTCAGTGATCGTTTAGCCGACTAGAATGCAAACAAATTGATGGATAGAAAGGGTTAACTCTTGAAATCAACTAAAAATAGATCCCACTTTATATAATGTTATAATTTCTCTAAATTCAGAGTACCAGAATATTCATGTGCATGTCAATAATTCAAATAATACAATCAATTTTCATACACATTGACATTTTCTGACAAATTCTGACAGTTTACCTAAAGAATGAGGACCTTATTCTGCAAATGACAGACACACTATTTGTAGGCTTGGACTGAAGGTGAGATCAATCGCAATGGGCAGATGTTTAACGTCATGAACATCTCTTGAACAACTACCGGTATTATCAACAAGCACATGTGAATATACATGTTGATAACTTTGCTGTTATCATTATCATTAACCGTTTCATGACGGGAGCATCGCTGGTGCACACATTAAAGATCATGTGCCAGTGTATTCTCCTATATAAAACACAACTATGATTTTAAAACTACCTCTCAGTGATCGTTTAGCTGACTAGAACGGCAAACAAATTGATGGACAGACTTAATTGCAGGGTTTCCACTATAGTGGTGGTGGGTCCCTTTCCCCTCACCCAAATTTCCCCTCTGAGATATTGCCGTACCCAATCCAGATTAATTCCTACACACCTGTGTATCTAATAGTATCAAGCCTTGAAATAGGGTGTCCTGTCATTTAATCATTAAATTCACCCTCTGTGGACCTCATTCTGCAAATGACAGACACCCTATTTCAAGGCTTGACTAGTATCTGCCACTAAATAAAACCAACATGGAGTGATAAGATATAATTTATTTGCCTGCCCCCCCCCCCCCCCCCCCACGCTTTCCGATGAATGGCAACAAGCCATATTTCCGACTAAATCCTGAAAAGTTACCCATAATTCTGCTGTGGTTATGGAGTCGATTACTTAGGGCACTACTGTACAACATCAATGTTTATATGCAGTGCCAAATGACAACATCTTTCATTACTTTACCCTTAAAATTGTTTAAAACAAAACAACATTTACTATTCCTTGATTTTTATATACTTAATATATTACCATAGACATTCAGAACTTAGCTTAAATTATTGACTGATTTACCAAATACAGGTACTATACTGAAAACCGCCAGTCTCTACTCCTTGGGCATTCTTCAGACATCTCAAGGCAAGGGTTTAACATAAACCATATACGTACCTTCTTTGTGGCATATTACACCTTATTTTGTCAGAAAGCTGAGATTCAAATTCAATGTGGCATGTCATTTTTCCACCAACAATCCAATATGTTGCTGAGAGAAGGTTCAAATTAAACTATAATTTAATTTAGGCTTATTGAACAATTCCCAGTTCAGGCGTTTCTCCTTCATTTTCATTTGTTGCATCTATCCGCATGTGTCAAGAGAAGAAAATTAATTTGTTCAATGCACAAAATAAATTTGTTGGATCGCAATAATGGACATTGACTTATTCCCTACATCAATATACAGTAATGCCCTAAATAATCGACTCCTTAACCACAGCAGAATTATTGGTAATTTTTCAGGATTTAGTTGGAAATATGGCTTGTTGCCATTCATCAGAAAGCTCTCAGTGAGAGCTTTCCGATGAATGGCAACAAGCCATATTTCCGACTAAATCCTGAAAAATTACCCATAATTCTGCTGTGGTTAAGGAGTCAATTATTTAGAGCATTACTGTAGCTTTATTATTCCACCAGAGGGATTGCATATTCCCGGTATGTGACTCTTGATGACAGCATGCAGCTATATATGCAGAAGACGCTTCGCAATACTGAGTGTTATATCTTGAAATTAAATAATACTTGACATTTCAATTTCATTTAGCATTCTTTCTGGAATAATAAAAGGGGCTCCCGCTGGCTCAGTTTGTTAAAGTGTATGGCACTTTAGATCCTCAGTCCAGAGATGGGAAACCTTATTCTAACCCCGATAAGCACAGATTTGATATCCACACAAGGATGGTAACTTGATTCGTGTATCTGGGCAAATTTATTGGTTGCTTTCTGGGGGTCGATGGATTCTACCTGCAGTGGAGATATTTTCAGAATAAATTAACCCTCTGCGCTGTCTCTTCTCCACTCGTAAAACTGACGTGATATGGCCTAGCAGCCGAAACAACAATGAACCCCAAATAAACCTAACAGGAATAATATTGTTATCATTTTGAGATTCGTGATGTGAAGCCATATATTTTTAAAAGATTACTAGAGTTATATCACTCCATTGACTAACATATCAAATTATCCCCTCTCCAAGTTGAGCTACAGTGTCATGGACAGTTTCATTTAAAGATGCCAGTGTTTATCTCCTAAGGATAAGTGTTTGTGTCTGACCCACACACATACACAATTTAGGGCCCTGCATATAACACTTTTTCACTTGAATCAAATTTCGAATCGAATACCCATTTAGAAATTCAAAATCGAATTGAATATTACATAATCTTGACACCCAAGATGTATGAAATAGGTTAAGTATAGTACTGTTGTGTCTGTTGCTATAACGAAGAGATAGGCCAAGTATACTACCGTTTTTGCTATGTGACCTGGGCTATATATATACTACTGTTCCAACGGAATTCTTAAAGAATCGTTTCGATCATCGGATTGTAGTTTTTCTCAAGCCAACAAAAACATATATCCCAGATTTTAATCAGCAGTTCCTCTGACCAATAAATGACAGCTAGTTTTAAGACAATCGTATACTTTATATATGATTTAAATCTAAATCTCAGAGGTTGCACAGATGTTAACACCTTGAGTGCTGTCTCCCATTCAATTACATTAAAAAGTACGAGATAACTCATATATAGTTGGCACTCAATGTGTTAAAAGTTTACCAACATTATCAATTTTGCTTTGACAATTTTGTCAAAATATTTTAAATTACTATACATTATTTAATTTAAGTCAAATCAAATTCATACATGTATGGAATATCTAGTTCAAATCGAATAATAAAACGAACATCATATATTAGCAGGCCCTAATACACATACATATACATATTAATAAGGAGAATAAATTATAGGGTTCATACGCTACAAAGTCTGGAATTCTGAAAAGTTTTTGGAATTTAAAAATCCCATCTCCTGGCCTTGAAAAATTACAGAATTATCCTCAAAGTTGAAGAAGCAAAAAAAAAACATTTAACTGATACTGAATACAAATTATGTGGATAGATTAACCCTTTCTTTACTAAATGCACATTGATGAGTAGTTCTTCCTTAGAAATGTTCAGATAATTAAAATGGCCAGGTCATTTGTTGAACTTATTACCTGAATTTTTCCCAATGAATAGAAATCCTGCACCTGTATTTTTTTCCCACCCATTTTGACGTCTGCTTATATTTCCTGAAAATCCCTCCAAATGAATAATAGACCATTCCAATGATACTTTTATAACTGATTGGGAGAATCCATTTAGTAAAGAAAGGGTTAACTAATATTAACTCTTACATTTAGCCCTTTCATGACTGGAGCATCCTGAAATTTTGCGAAAACCCTGTGCCAATATAGGGAGCCTCACATATATAAGAAAATACATTGGCCTAACGATATTTACTTTATTTAACCTTGTAAATGTATGTAAATTCCTGTCTGTTTTGGGAATTTTTTTTGAATTTTATCCTTGGAAATTAAAATAATATGAATTCATCTGTTGTTACCTTTGTTGATAAATTTTATTTGTAGAAATACATAGCGGATCCTGGGATAAAGACAAAGACAGTGGCTTGTCATATGAGTGTCGTACCCTTCTGTTTAAAGCCCTCCACAACGTTATTGAAAGGTAAGCTATCTCATTAAATGTTCACAATTTGCGAAAATTCCTTTTGGAAAAAACCAGCTCTGACAAATATACTTTATACATGGCATAAGCAGAGAAAAATAAATCGCTATTAAAGTCTGAATAAAATGGCTGAACCTCATATTTTACCAACTATACATGTATTTGCCTGCTGTTTTCAATGTTAATAGTACATTTCTACTCCCAGGGTTCATTTGACTTTTGTGGGTTAAGAAATGTTAATTAATAACGAGATCTGGCCACACATGTGTCTCTCACAACACCACAATCAGTGGAAAATTTCCCACTTAAACTAACCCCAACCATTAAGGGGAAGAAGAAGGGCTTTTAGCTGATTGTTTCTAAGAAATTAATTTGAGGTCATTCATGACATGGAGAAAGTTGTAAAATATTAACAACTACATGTATGTTTCACTGTATTGATGTTCATTGTGGAGCTTTAATTTGTGTGCATGTTAATACCCCCCTCACCCCCTTGGAAAGAGTTGTCTCAACAATAACAAATCTTTGTTAATCCCCGAGCCAGAACTATCTCTGGAATCGTAAGTTGATATTTTAACATGAATTTTGCACTGTATTGTTTGTTTTGGATCTTCAGTTAATGTTTTTACAAGATTTCTATCAATTTGACTGGTCAACATACCTTCTGGTAGAAGTTTGCCAGAGAACCGTTTTATTAACTTGGTTTGGCCTTAAGGAGTTTTATTGTGAATGCATGATGCCAACAGGAATTCCTGAATTTTTTAAGCTTGCAGTTCATGTTTGCAGTTAAATTAATTCCCCTTCTGTATATTCAGAGTTGCTGAACGCACAAGTTGTTCTATACACCATTAGCACCTGTTCAGTAACCCCTATCTATCTTAGATCTCTAACTAAATTGTCTTCAATTACTAACAGTTACAGTATATAGAAAAAAACTTGGGCAGACAGAGACACAACTAGAATCCATTTTTGTGTCTTAATTGTGTTGTATGGCGGTGTTTGTATTGGGTGATCTACTTGTTAAGTTAGCGGAAAGCACATAATAATTGGCCGTAGTTCACGCACTAAGCTTCAGTGTAAAATATCTAGCATTCCTTGTCTAAGCTCAGCAGTTAAAGCAGCCTCATGCATTTCATAGGTTGGACAAAGGCTATGAAATTATATTGATAGTCACTGCTGAAATATGTCTATTTATTTATAGATGCCTTGTGAGTTGTAGAATATGCATGGAGAATGTACTCTATACAGTATTCAATGAATGTGTGTAGTTGATTTTGCTATGAGAACTACAAATAGTACAAGATGGAATCAATTAAGTTTAGCAGTAGGATAATCACCACTCTTGATTGAATGTTGCCCTATTATGCATTCTTGTTTATTTACTTTTGCGCTGTCTTTTTTGTTTATGAGAGACTGATTCTATGTTAAAAGTGGGTGAAGATTTTGTTGGGTACACATGTCATCTTTGGCTGCTGGCCAACAGACAGTGGTAGTGATCGGTTGTTTACAATGAACTGCAATTGCCCAGTAATACATTGTACTCTCAAACAGAGGCTAATATGTGCATTTACATTTGTTTTATGAATGTTTGTTTGTCAGATCAAATGCTTCAATCATGGGTTATCCCACCTAACTGGAATCTGGTTTTGATATTCAACATCAGGAGTACTTACAAAAGAGTCCCCTATGATGTTGATCGTGTTTTCGGTTCTAGAGTTATCCTTCTTCGTTCATTTGGAAATTGTGGTTTTCTGTCCGTCTGGGCACATATCTCAGCCATGGGTTATCGAATCTGAATGAAATATTGTATGGAGGTTTGCCATCATGACTGCTTACAATGACGTTTCCATTTCTGTTCCAGAATTAAACCTTTTCTCTGGATTTTCTTTCCATGGTTTACAGGTGCAATTTTTACAAAACTGTTAATTAAAAATTTGAAACGGCACAAATGAAACGATCACAAATTTCTCAGAAAGTATAAGAAACAAAACACGTAGACCGATTGCGAATTTTATTTTATTTTAATGTAAAGGCAATAAAATTTATTTAACACATAGACCGATTGCGAATTTTTTTTTATTTTTTATGGAAGAGCAATAAAATTTATTGAATGCTGTTTGAATGAGCCCATTTTTGTTAGGGTCTGTCAGGTTAGAGATTATTGTTTACAGTTAGGGACTCATTGGCACATGATCACGACTTCTTTCAGACTGTTCTGGACATACACAGGATAAGTTCAGTTTAACTAAATGTTTAGGCCTATATTATACATGTGGGGTCCTGGTGGGTCCACAACAAATATAAAATAATTCTATTTTTACTCAGTCGGGCAGCCCTCATAATTTGCCATGGCAAATCAGCAATTCCGAAGCCATTTGCTGCAGCTGATTGCCAAAGCTAAACAATCTGAATTAAGAGAGCTGCCAGTCAGGTGATTTTTCGTGCAGTTGCCCACGAAACACTTTTCTGGCATAAAAAATTTGTTAATCTTACTATGATTCAGAAATGTTATCTATTTGGGATTATACAGTAATGCCTTAAATAATCGACTCCTTAACCACAACAGAATTATGGGGTAATTTTTCAGAATTTAGTCCGAAATGTGGCTTGTTGCCATTCATCGGAAAGCTCTCGGTGCACATTCACTATATGTGTAGTAAGCTCTTTTCAGGGTTCCAATTCTGCAGTTACAAGAAAAAAACAATTTCTTACAAAACGTATCAAATCAAATTTAGCATTATCATTCACTTCGAACAATAAAAAAATGTTTTAGAAATAAAAACTTTTGCGTAAAACCATAAACTAAGATTATACAAAACAAGTCAATTTGTGTTGCCTAATTAATTGTTTTAGTCTGTGTTTCTGAAAGTTTGCGAAAACCCTGTGCCAATGCATTCTGTTATATATGCGAGTATCCCATAGTGAGCCTCGCATTTATAAGAGAATGCACTGGCCTAACAATGTTTACCTTAACCTTGTAATGCTTCTCTTATATATTCTCTTAGGCTCCCTATGGTGGACTCACATATTTAAAATAATGCACTGGCACAGGGTCTTTAATTGATATACGTGTCAGGATAGTCTTATTAAATTAATATCGG
Organism: Siphonodentalium dalli; assembly: GCA_032622095.1. Classification (NCBI taxonomy): domain Eukaryota; kingdom Metazoa; phylum Mollusca; class Scaphopoda; order Gadilida; family Siphonodentaliidae; genus Siphonodentalium; species Siphonodentalium dalli. Next base: position 67,316,926 of record CP136064.1, on the reverse strand, counting down.
TGATATTCTAGGTCCGGTATTTATTTTTCGAACAATTGGGTACTGTTATTTTCAAAAAGGATTCATGTAATTTTACTAGGAAGTAAAATTATTGATGCACATAATCCTCTTGGCTGTTATATGCCTATACTGAGTAGAGAGGTATTAAACTTAAAAGACGCGTGTGTTGTATGTCCTTAATGAGTACGGACCTACTCCAGCACAATCTCGGTCAATATTCTTGTTGTGCGCTATAAAGAAAGAGAGAGGCTAGACTGCTAGGTATTCATATAGGAAATGTGTTAAACCAGAAGTGTGCTAGGTATCAGATTTTATAGCCGTAATGAAATTTATGAAATTAGATGAGCCTATGGCCGTTAGTCAAACTTATATGACTAAGGCCAAAAAAAAAAACTTCTCTGTTTCTGATAACATTGGGATAATTTTCCAGACAGGCAGGAAGGGATTTTTTTTTTTTAAACCTTTCAGCTGTAAGCGATATAATAGTGTAATCATGGTCCCATGGAATATGGTAGATCAATGTGTATTGAAAATGAGCCAAGCATTGGATAAAAACATGCTGTCCCTTGAATTCATTCACTCTGTAGTAAGATCTCTACCAACGTTGAGCTTAATAACCGACTTTTTTTGCTTTTGGGTTTGGGAAAAACGATAAATATTCACATTGACACTCTAACAGGTAACTATAGACTAGTCTTTTGGAGAAAATAAAAAAAAAATGAAGCAGGCAAGAAAATCTCAGCCAGGCAGGGTATCGGAAACAAAGAGGTTTTTTTTTTGTCCAAAATAAATTTCCGTTTCTCAGGCTCACATGCATGGTCCCGAAACATTGCACATGCAATAATTTTATTCACATTCAATCTGACAGGTGGGCGAGTTTTGATAACAAATAATGGCATAATGTTTTTTCTATACAAATAAGCTCAGAATTGAGATATAACAGACCTGTTTCCCATTTGATTTCTGATTCATTACTCTAATTGGTAGCTATATTCAAACATTTGTTAGACAAGTGCAATCTGAGTTTAGTGTGTCTGTCATTTGCAGAATGAGGTCCCCAGGGGGTGAATTTAGTGATGCTATCCTGCACAGCAGGCTAGCATCACCAAATTTACCCTGTGGTGACCTCATCTGCTATGGGAGACATAGACTCAGATTGAAGATTGGTGAATATTGTGATGTACATGTACACCCATTGGGAACCTCGATGCAGCCCTTTTTATTCAGATTGTTTGGCTTCGGCAATCTGCTACGGCAACCCTTTTCCGTGGCCCAGTTTGCTTCAGCAAATGGCTTCGGCATTGCCGATTGCCGTAGCCAATTATGAGGGCTGTCGATGTGTCATCTGCCAATTTGGGGATATAGAGAAACTAAACTAGAAATATTAAGTTTCTTTAGAAAAATATTTAGTTTCTTAGAGGCCTAAGCAGAATGAGGTCACCAGAGGGTGAATTTAGTGATGCTAGCTCGATATGCGGGATAGCGTCACTATATTCACCTTCTAGGGAATAAAATATTTTGGCCTGAAGACTTTGCATGGCCTTATCTGTACATTTCCCACTAATGATACATCCTTCTGCAGTTGTAATATTTGTTTGTCCCTCTGTTGTCTGCTTACATTTCCTGAACAATCCTCAAACTGAATAATAGACTATTCCACTATAAAATAATTTATATCGGTTGGGAGAATCTATTTAGTAAAAGATAGAGCTTAACACACTCCATCTGGGATTAGTTTATGAGGTTTTCGCATCCAATGCGCAATTACGATAATGTCAATGGCGCAGCATATAATGTCATGACAACATTAGTGAGGGGCTTAACATACAGAAATATACTTGTATGAATCTTTCATTTTTTAAACATGGATCCTTTGGATTAAAATTGGTTGATAGAAATGTTCCCAAGGCAAGCCTTGAAATGGTGTGTCTGACATTTGCAGAATGAGGTTCCCAGAGGGTGAATCACCAAATTCACCTTCTGAATCTCATTCTCCTTAGGCATCAACTGCTATGGGAAACCTAGGATCAGATTGAAGTTCCCCAGTTGAAGTTGGTGATGTTCACCAATTAGTCACCTCATTATTAGCTCAACTTACTTTGTAAGTTTGAGCTATTGCCATGGGTTGGCGTCCTTCGTGTGTGTCTGCCAACAATTTCATTTGGCGCGGGCTACAGGTCGTATCTTTGGTCTGATCTTTATGAAATTTGTCATGAATGTTGACATTGACATGTAGATAGGAACGAGTCATTTTGGGGTCATTCGTCCAAAAAACATGGCCGCTGGTGGCCATCTTGGATTTCAAAATTAAATCCATTGGCACGGGCTACAGGCCGTACTGTTTGTCTGATCATCATAAAATTTATAATGAATGCTGACATTTACATGTAGATGGGAACTAGTCATTTTAGGATCATTCGGCCAAAAAACATGGCCGCTGTGGCCATCTTGGATTTTACTCTTTGCATCACTAAATCCTTTGACACATCCTACAGACCACATCCCTAATCCGATCATCACTAAACTTCATATGGATCATCGGGGTGACCTCTAGATGGGAACAAGTCATTTTGGGGTTATTTGGCCAAAAACATGGCCGCCGGCAGCCATATTGGATTTTATTCTTTGCATCACTAAATACTTTGACACACCCTACATACCACATCCCTGATCTGATCATCACCAAACTTCATGTGGATCATCGGGGTAACCTCTTGATGGGAACGAGTCATTTTGGGGTCATTCGGCAAAAAAATATGGCCACCAATTGCCATTTTGGATTTTACTCTTTGTATGACTAAATATTTCTACAAAATCCATTAGCATAGGTTATAGACCGATCTGTTTGTTTGATATTCATTAAATTTGTCAAGGATGTTGACATTGACATGTTGATGGGAACGAGTCATTTTTGGGTCATTCGGCAAGAAAACATGGCCGCCGGTGACCATTTTAGAATTTACTCTTTGCATCATTAAATCCTTTGGCACCCTACAGACCACATCCCTGATCCGATCATTATGAAACTTGTCATGAATGTTGATATTGACATGTACATCTTGTCTTACTTAGACATTTCAATTAACACCTTTCCTAATTCCTCCATTTACTGTCAACCATTAAATTATTCCCCTACCTAAGTTGAGCTACAATGTCATTGACACTTTCATTGCATTTTATCTTCTGCAAATTAGAGGATATAGAAATTGAATAGAAGGGGAAAATTAACTAAAAAGAATGTTATTCTGAGACTATATATACTTCCCAGAAGATGTGGCCTAAGCAGAATGAGGTCCACAAGGGTGAATTTAGTGATGCTATCCCGTTTCACTAAATTCACCCTCTGGGGACCTCATTCTGCAAATGTCAGACAAACTATTTGAAGGCTTTGGCCTAGGTACAGGTAGCGGTGGTAGCACTAGTGGCTGAATACAGGCCAATTGTCACAACTACTAACATTCTAAGAAGAATTACTTCAAATTTGTTCATTGGAAGTAATTTTATTGGTCCCACCAGACCTGTTAAGTTTTGAAAATGTAAATCCGGGAGATATGCCCAAATACGTTCATTTTCCAAAAATATTTTTTTTGATGAAGATCACATAGTTTTTTTATGAGTTTCTATTTGTGTTTATTTTATAAATATATAGACCAAAATAAAATGGCAATAAATGTCCTGTTGGTAATTATAATAGAGCTGCTGTGAGTGGGTGATACCACCATTTATTGAAAAGAGAAGCAGACACTTCGTGAAAATACTCAGAATTCCACCAGAAATACAGCCGGATATGCGCAAAACCGAAAGTACAAAATCGTAATAAACTACAAAATGGACTCGTCTTACGGTTTAACCCACAGAAATAAATGCACACATTCCACCATTTATTAACAAATTTTAAGAAGCAGAAACTTTGTTTAAAATAAGTAAAAACCAACCAGAGTTACACAGGTTACAACTGGACATGTATACGTGAAACCGAAAGTACAAAATGACCCATCTTACAGTTTTACTCGCAAAAGAAATGGACACATTCCGTTCGCAATGCATACCACTAATCAGTTAACTTAAATCATAAAGTATCCGTTCCTTAGAAATGTTCATCAATGGGGCCTTAATACAATACAGCTGCACACTTGTGATTATACGTGTATATTATAACAACACCCTTTATATGTGTGGCTTCACCAGAGTGTGAAAATCAATTAATATCAGTCTCAGTTCACCACTGATCAGTCTTCAATCAAAAGTTACCAACGGTACATTCTGTGAATGTACCAGAAATAAGGAATTCCCTGTCATTTTGGGGGATCCCCCGCAAATACCTATTCAAAAAACAACAAAAAAAACATCCTTTTTGGGATTTTGAATGAGGGGTTTTGCTGAAATTGAGGGTTATCCGTATTTGCGGAATTGCCATGGCAATCAGGGAGTCTCACGGATAATCTGTGAAACTTAACAGCTCTGGGTCCCAAATTGGTTTTCATTTTTAACCCTTTCTATATTAAATAGATGTTCCCACTCAGTTTTAAAAGTATAAATTTGAATGGTCTAATTGTTTATCTTAGAGATTGAGGTTATCGGTAAAAGACGATATCTGATATTTTTCTCCCATATATCAGCCAATCCGATACCGATATACCCAGTTCTATTCCTGTATACAGAGTTTAAACAAAAGTTGATACTCCATAGCATATATATATATACTTGCTTCAAAACAAACAGACATATATATTTGTGAACATAAACAGGCTGTTCAAACAAGAGTACAAATGTCACGCTGCCTTGAAAGTTGAATCAAATAAAAGGGTCAGTAGTACTCAAAAGTTGTATGCCATATACATGCTATATACAAGCCCTATTTCCGACTAAATCCTGAAAAGTTACCCATAATTCTGCTTTGGTTAAGGAGCCGATTATTGCAATATCAAACATTGTTGAACATTTCCTATGGGAACTACTAGTCAATGAGTATTTGGTAAATGAAGAGTTAACGAAAGCTAGATTTATTGCAACCGTTTGAGAATTCACATTTAGAATATATTTTTCCCCCCAATAGCATCAACCCCCTTTCCCCAAACAAGGTACGTAATTATTATAAACACCAGTACCAGTACTTGTGTCACTACCACATTCTATCACTTCAAAAGATCTTAACCCTTTATTTAATAAATACTCATTGACGAGTAGTTCGGATAATAATTTCAACAAATGTTTGTTGAAGTTTACTGTTATTATCTGAACAGTTCCCTCCAATAAATAGGACTCCTGCTGTACTTGTATTATCTGTCATCTGCTTATTTCCCCTACAGATGAATAATAGACCAGGCCAATCAATGTATACTTTTAAAACTGATGGAATCCATTTACTATGATTTAGTAAAGAAAAGGTTAAATAAATGCAATTGTAAGCAGGGTTGGTGATTTTTTTGATTTTTTTTAAATAAATCAAAAAAATCGATTTATTTGATTTAAATCAGATTTATTTGATTTAAATCGATTTTTTTGATTTTTTTCCTAATTGTTATGAAAATATGCAATTGTGCAATGTCTTTGATACATGAAGATTCTAAAAGGTGTTGCTTATTATATCCAAGACTGGATTAATCCGAATTCTATTATTATTTATTATTTTTTTGTATACCTATCAAACACAAATATCATGGCAGTACTGATATAGTGATCAAGTACTTTAATAATGCATACACTTAGGTCCATATGAGTTCCAATGTTGTCATATCTGGATAGGTAGACCTGTGCTTAAAGATTTACTCATAAATTTAGTAAATTTTAGCTGAAAACTGAATATATTATCAATCGCGTTTGCTCCTCAATGAATTGAGGGCATAATCACACCATATATCAAGTATAGACATTAGACAACTAGAGTACCGGTAGTTGGCAGAGTATATGGTAGAATTACTCGGTTGCCAATTACATGTACAGCAATCAGAAAAGGAAAGGAAATTCAATAGTTTAATATGAGGCGTGCTGAATCTGATTGTAGTTTCAAATAATACTAACAATGTTAAGCTGAACAGGCCATTGCTGGAGCAGTAATCACAGTACCATGCAGCATGCCTGTAGTTTCTATAGGGTTGACAATTACTGCACAATTTGATATCTATTATCCAATGTTGTATATTGTTTAATCATAATCATGTTATAGTTTACAAAAACCTTGTTAGATATTGCAAGTTCTTGACTTTTTGCAATCATTTCAAAATTTTTGATTTAAATCAATGATTTTTTTGAAAAAAATCATTGATTTAAATCTTGATTTAAATCAATGATTTAAATCGCTTGATTTAAATCAGCCAACCCTGATTGTAAGTCCACTTCTTTCCACTATTTCACAGTTCCTGTTATCAAACAAGAGTAGCCCTATAGTGGCCATCAAAAGCTATTGTGACAAAAATATCCGCAGTGCTGTAACCACTGTTATTTGTAACGTTTTATTGTTGCCCCACGCTAATGTGTTGACTTAAGGTGACTATTATACTCCTATTCATGTGTGAATGCCTTACCCCGGATGAGTAGTTTCACCAGGACTGTACTATACACTTGGCCTTGAGTGTGTTTCATTCATTTCATTTTACACAGCAGCTTAAACTTTTTACAGCTGGGTTATTTTGCCACACATCTGCCTTGTGCCTTGTGTCTCGTGAAAAAATTTGTATGATGTTTCTGCACATGATTTGATGTGCAGCCAACAGATAGAAGTATGATGTACCAAAATATGTTTTATAGATACTCTCTTTTAAAGAGTATTTGGTACAAGCGCATACTTTGCATTAGATCATGTCACGAATCTCTACTCGGCCATTGTAGAGATTCAAGGCATGATCTAACCTTGCACACGAAAATGTTTTAAGCGGTGTTTGTATATATTGCCTTTGTTATGGAAAACATCCCAATGGATGCTTGAGACTAAATTGGTTAACTTTGAGTTGTGTAGATAATGAGAGAGAAAACAAATGGTTGTTTTTCCTCTTTGGTTAGAAAATTTTCCACTTTGTTATTATACAATTTACATGGTAGGATTTTTGGTTTTTTAAGTTCCTGGTAGACAAAACCAATGGAAGCTATTATGTTCTACTTATTAGGCTCACGTTTTTAGGAACAATTGCGCAGAAAGTAATTGTAATTTCAACAAGATCATAATAGTTATTTAATTGTAATAAATTAATAATACATTTATTATCATTTTACAATTTATTATTGTAAAAGTACAAACTTGTACAGTTCATGGAATTAGTATCACCTAGTGTTGAAACGATTAATCGACTAGTCGAAATCGATGCGATTATTAAATTAGTCGATCCTGAAATCTGCTAGTCGACTAGTCGGGGGGGGGGGGGGGGGGGGGGGGGGGGGGGGGGGGGGGGGGGGGGGGGGAAGCAGTACCTATGTGCTATCATGTCAGCAGTGCCATTGCACGGCCATATTATCATGTAATATGTAACAGTTAACACATATTAAATTCTTAAAGCCTTATTGCATTGTTCCTTTAACGATGCCACTGCCAGTCATGCAAGGGCGGTGAACTCCATGACCTGAACTGAACCCAATGTATGCACGTGTAGGTGCAGTTTCTTTTATGTTGATCATCAAAGACATGTTCAAAGTGTCGCTGCCGACTGAACACTGTCTAGTTCCATGGAACGCAATTGATTAGTGATAACTTCTCACTGTCGCACGTGTAATACTAGAGTAATGATGCAACAAAATGGCTTCAATGATATACGAAACATAATTCGCGACAAGTCAAGCTGGTAAAGCCAACTCAATAACTGAATAAATTCTAGATCATTCTTATACCCATACCCCCCCAACCCCCCACCCCCCGCGACACATGAGGCGCCAATTCAGAGATACAATAGAACACACCCGACATCTCGTTAGCGAGACTTACGAACGAGACTTGCCTATTTATTTCCAGGTTACCGGCGACAATTTTTGTTTAAATAAAATTTTTTTATTACCTGCATTCCCCAAAGCGTGAGATTATATGGAGGTTGCAGGAGAGCCGGGTTTAATACATCAAATTGGGGGACTCACAGGCAAAACGGAGATTACATAGTTCACGTGCTTTCCGTTTGAACGTTCTGACACGGAAGAGTTGGATACTCAAAACTGCGATGCCACACGGCCCATTTTATACGTCATATGGGCATAGAAACGGGAACTCTTAGAAGGGGTCCGACTAGTAGTCGATTACCTCTGGCGACTAGTCGATTCCTTAAAATCGCTAATCGTTTCAACACTAGTATCACCTTATCAGCATCTCCCATTCAGTTATTAACCCTTCCATGATGGAGCTTCCTGAAATTTTGCAAAAAAAACGTTTATTAGGAATTTGGGGAGGGGCCCCGGGAGGATTTGAAAGGACAGGATGCCCTTTCCTACAACCCACTTTGGACTGATGGACGGGGTTATGAAATGGTATAACATTTACATAACAATGATGAAGATGAAAGAGAAAAAAAAATGATCTAGACATGATGATGTTTTTTTTTGGTTTCTTTTTCTTTCTTTTTTGGATTTCTTCTGTTGTTGTTGATGTAGGGGGCTCCAACCTGTGTTGTTTAAGTAGCCTGTCTTGATTTAACTTCAGGCAGGAAGCCCTTGCTTCTGTCCTTACGGCCTCTGCCTATGCCAATGCATTCTTTTATATATGCAAATCACGAGAATGCATTGGCCTAACAATATTTACCTTGACCTTGTAAGCCAGTGCATTCTATTATATATGCGAAACTCCTACATATGGGAGACTCGCATATATATAAGAGAATTAATTTCACAGGATATTTAATTCTGCACCAATGCAACTCCCGTCATGAAAGGGTTAGAGTATACATTGGGTGATCTATTTTGGAGGGAAGAAATCTGGACCATTCCCATGTATAATTTGATAACTGAGTGAGAGAATGCATGATTTAGTAAGGAAAGAGTTATAGCAGTAGGTACAGTAATGCCCTAAGTAATCGACTCCTTAACCACAGCAGAATTATGGGTAACTTTTCATGATTTTGTCGGAAATATGGCTTGTTGCCATTCATCGGAAAGCTCTCAGTGAGAGCTTTCCGATGAATGACAACAAGCCATATTTCCAACTAAATCTTGAAAAGTTACCCATAATTCTGCTGTGGTTAAGGAGTCGATTACTTAGGGCATTACTGTAGCAGTAGGTATCAAACCTTGAATACATGTTAGAAAATGTTACCACTATCACGCAAAACAGCTGACAGGATATGTACTAAGTGTAATAATAAGTCTATAATGTAGTACAAGTCCGGTCAATGGATCATGTTTATCTCCCTGTACAAGGTTGCTCCTGGCTGTGGTGCTGTGTCTCAGTGAGCATGCCTTATTATTGTGCCATTATGGGAAACCAGTGTTGTCTAGCATAGCTGTCTGATTAACTTCTCTTCTCCAATCCATACACTTAGCCTGAATCAAGGGTATTGATCAGTATTGGCTTAGTTGACGGCTACACACACATTGTTCAAGCTCACCGGCAGATTCATTTAAGAAACTTTGCTGTTGTTAAATCTTGGCTTTCTGTGTTGCTATTATGTCGAGTGATGAACATAATTGTGATCATCAGTGTGTATTCAGTATTCACACCTTAGTTTGATACACAGACAGTATGCTCATGTCTCCATGACACTGTCGATCTGCTTTGGGTTCTCTTCGATCTACCACCTTCAGTTAAACGATGAGATATTGATTTCTCCCGCCATAAATTGTCAATATTTCCAGACTACTACTAGTCTCATTTAACAATTTTATGTTGATTATATCTTATCTCCTCTGCATAGAAAAAGTGGGCCAATCGTCTGTGTATTCTCTATGTTATATAGATGTATGACCTGTTCCCTTTGCAGACTATGCAAAAACATTGGTTGCCATTAATACTGTGGGACTCCCAGAGGAGGTCTCTGATGATAAAACCAAGGACTCTTATAGCTGGTTGTCTTTGTTGTCTTTTTGTATGCTGATAGACCAGTTTGAGGGCCCATTGGGGAAAAGCTTCCCCACACATATAAGATGTTTTGTCAGCTCTTTCTTGTCAACCAGCCTGTTGTGTTGTTAAGGCTGAAAAAAAATAGATATGGTTGACAATGGGATTTCCCCAATGACCCTAATTTAAACCCTACCCTGATTTTTTTTTACATGGCTTCACAAAATTATACAGTGTTGTTCGGCATCTGACACTTCAAGATACACTAGATATATTGAAAATGACGTTAATCGCATATACACACAGAAAAAAAAATTAAAAATAATATTGGCAATACCTTCAGATATAATTTAAGATATGAAAAGACATAAGAATTTGTCAAAATCAATATTAAGAACATTGTTAGCCTACACCTACAAACCCCAATCTTTTTTACTTGTAACTCCAGCCAGACATTTAATTTTCAATGGCCTCATACTACATGTTTGATTCAATTTCATGTTACAATAATGCCCTAAATAATCAACTTCTTAACCACAGCAGAATTATGGGTAACTTTTCAGGATTTAGTCGGAAATATGGCTTGTTGCCATTCATCGGAAAGCTCTCACTTTCGACTAAATCCTGAAAAGTTACCCATAATTATGCTGTAGTTAAGGATTATTTAAGGCATTACTGTACATGTAGGCAAAGCTTTACTGTAACCTTGGGAAATTGTTGGTTAATTCATTGCATCATTGACTCTCCATTTATGCAGTCTTGGCGATATTGATTCAGTTAAAGGCTGGAAACAAATTGCCGATAATTTCCCTGCTGTCAGATATAAAAATTGTGACATTTAAAGCTTTTTCTTGATGTGTACGCCATTCATCCTATCAAAGTATCACATTTCTGGATGCCCATAGATTATTGCAGTTTTGATGGTTATGCATCTACATCGGGCCTACCGTACCATTATCCACTCCCATCAGAGCAGGGCTTGCTGACAAGTTGTATTTCACTGTGATTTTCATCATACGATGACAAATTATCAAGCTATATATATTATTCTTTGCTTTGGGCCTGTCAAAGGTTTATTATATAAAGTGACAACAGATAGATCAATGATGACCTTTGACTATTTATGGAAACATTTGTTTGTTTTCCTTTTACATTGAAATTAATCAATGTTGCTGAATGAATACCAGATTTCTTTAAAAAGCCAATACTAATCTTATCAGATTTACCTCTCTATTGAGTTCCTATTCAGATCATATTTCCAGGATGACCCGCCTTTCCCAAAATGATGTAGTTAATTGTTTACAAATATGGAGCTCATGCCTGGTGTAGTAAATGTTTGTGAGAATCCTCGTATTCAGTTGTAGTTATAAAAAAAAAACAAGTTGTGAACATGTTATCAGTAATAAATATCATTGGTTAATAAAAACTCGAAGATTATGCCTCCTATATTGCGATGAATAATTTGTTATCCCATTCCGGTATGAATATATTGCCTGTATTCTGTATTATAACATTTGATAAGTTTCTATATGCTTGGAAAATGGTCAACACATTATTGACCTCCAATCTCACAATTTAAATATAACCAATCATGAAGCGTTGTTTTTAACCCTTTCAGTGCCAAGTCCGATTTTTGTATCAACCCATATTTCCTTGATCATTTTTCAAATTTATTGATTATAATAATGTGATTTCAATGTATCACATTATTATAATCAATAAATTTGAAAAATGATCAAGGAAATATGGGTTGATACAAAAATCGGACTTGCCACTGAAAGGGTTAAAGAGACTTAATTCTACCATGCAGTGAGTTCTTAAGTCTCTAACCAATGAATTTTTAAACAGACTGAATAAATACATTGTGTGAAATAATTGTAATATTGTTGATTAGTAGTGAATAAGGCCATAATAAAATAATAGTTCAGGATGTAAATTTCAAAAAATTCTAATAATAGTACTGGGCAGAACTATAGTGCAAGGTGGAAACATGTGACAAATAGAATGAAACATACTTGCCGTACTACTTGACATACCATACTACTAGATGTAAGAAGAAAAAAAATATATTAATTTTGATAGTTATATATTTCAACTGTATTACATTACTTATACTGGCCAAACTTGTACCCATTGGACAATTATTATCACAATTGTTTTCCGGGAGAGAACAAACCTAGTAATATCATTTGAATTCCTCTGTACTAGTCTAAATAAAATTCCTTACTGTTAGGAAAAGCAACATGTATTGCAATTTTTTCAAGAACATACGATCATCCCAAATGTTTTACAATTCAGTTCGGATGATGGGTGACATTATATTGTTGGTGGACCATATCTAATAAACAATTTAACAGACAGACCCAAATAAGCACCATACACGGTTGATTTTTCCTGAAAAATTAACCCTTTCATGACGGGAGCTGTGTTGGTGCAGCATTAAAAATCCTGTGCCAGTGCATTCTCTTATATATTCGAGTCTCCCTTACGGAGCCTCGCGTATATTAGTCCAAGTCTTCTTGTACTAAAACCAGCTAAGATATTGGGATGGCGATGCTGGCGTTTAGTCCAAGACCGCCCTATATGCTCGCTTATGACACGGCTTAAGCGTTAGTGACCCGCTCAAATAAAACCACAATTATATGAAATAAAATATCACAATTGCGACAATAAACGGATATTTTCCGCAGAAGACATGCTATTTTATCTGAAACCCACATCAGTTGTGAATTTAAAACGGTAATTTAATGTGAAAAGAAACATTTGCCGCAGTGTTTACATATTTTTAAAAGTATGCGAACTCAGTTGACCTTGCGAACTGCGTTCGGCATTTTCCGGTGAAAATATTCCGTAGATTTTCAATCAACCACGCACGATGAATTCTCCATTGTAATCGTAATTATACGTGACAATAAATAAATAAATACATAGATTAAATACATATTGAAGATATAAATGTAATACATTACATAAATTACGGGAATTATAACCATCTCACAGTTTAAAACAGTGTAAACACAATGAGCATTAGAATATCATGGGGGCCGCCATTTTGTTTGTATCGAAATTCGTCTCGGCCAAAACAAACACCGGACAATGCCGAAGTTCTTCGGAACCTGAGTTCGGCTTTCAGTTAAGTAAACAAACAGAAAAAAACAACGATGTTTATGGCAATCAACCGGAATATTCTATGTGTAATTTAACATTAAAGTTAGATTATTATACACCATTCTGACCATAAGATGTAAGCCTTTCCGATGTATATAGCACCATGTATTGATTTGCTAGGTAAATCGAGTAAAATACACCACAGATTCCCGCCACAGATCGTGGGCGTAAGTCGTGTGGTAGGATTGGTATGCAAGCGGGCTTGGACTAAACGCCAGCATCGCCATCCCAATATCTTAGCTGGTTTTAGTACAAGAAGACTTGGACTACGCGTATATAAGAGAATGCACTGGCTTACAAGGTCAAGATAAATATTTTTAGGCCAATGCATCCTTATGAGCAACGCGCATTTATAAGAGAATGCAGTGGCACAGGGTTTGCTAAAAAATTTAGGAAGCTCCAGTCATTGAAGGGTTAGAGTAGGTCAAATTTCTTGATTTGGGCATTTTTATTTGGATCCCAAGATTACTCTTGTTTCCCCATGATTCTACGTATTCACAATATATCTCCCTACTCAATATTTTATAGACCTCAGGGGAACTTTTTTTTACTTCCAGTTAGGATGATACACATAACCTGTATATAGTCGGGGGAAGATTTTGTGGTGCTCCAGTATTTAGTTAGATCTAATTTTTCATCTCAAATAATAGTTGTCACCTGCAAACCTTATCACTTTTAGGGACATGGGAAATATATATTTTCAACTGTGGCTTAATTTATTAATCATCCAAACCACAATACTGGCATTTAATGATATACCAGTAAGTCAGATTTACCTAGGCTAAGGCAATTTATTAACATTATTTTGTATGTGTAACTTGTATCTTTACAGATGTCTTCTGGCTAAAGATTTTGTGAGGTTAGGCAAGTGGTTTGTGCAGCCGTATGGCCATCATGCTTCTTCCAGCGAGAGAATGTAAGTTTGTTTCTCATTAGGTTTGTCAATGTTTTAATTTTCAGAAAATGTCCAGTATACAAGCCTTGTAATAACAGGCCTGTCATGGTCATTGGCAGATTGAAACCTTTGGAAAATTTTAAGGACAGGCTAAAATGATTTTATACCTGCCGTTGTGATAGTTAGTTGATGATCTATCAACCAATTGTTATAAAACAGTAATGAGGATTAACACTAATGAATCCTTTGCCATAAGGCTGAATGGTATATTGTCAAGTTACAATGATGGGATGACAGAAGTCTAGACACGGTATTTGAAAGTATGGACAAAATTATATGGAATGTTAGATGTTAAATAAATAAAAAAGTTTTCATTAATTGTGAGACCAGAAAAGTTATTTTAATTTAGCCCAAAAAAATCAGAATTTGCCAAAAGATTTTTGGCAAGCGTGAACACTGTCTAGGGATATGAAGTCATATGATAATGGGAGTGTACAACATTCGGCTTTATTATGCGATGGCAATTTAATTCAGTATTGTAATATACAGGAATGAGTTAATTTTCTGTGAAGAATTATGACATTTCTGGCACATTGGATATTTACTGTGACATTTTGTTTACAGGCAGAATGTATGTACTGATAGGCTAAAAATTGTAATAGGCCTCATGATGACAGGTTTTAATAGCGGAGAATTGTTAAATTATTTCAAGGCTTGCCAGTATGAGTTAAAATAGTAGGATACACTCAATTTCAAGGCTTGTTGAATTTAAACTGACTTGGCTCAATACCCCATATGGGGGGTTTAACAAATTTATATAACATATTTTGTTCTGTAGTATAATATATAATAACATTTCTCAAGTTACAAATTAACAGTATGTTATTGTCAAATGTTTTTCCTTTGTTATGTAAACAAAAGCAAAAAACGTTACAAAACCTGGCTTTTGTTTAGATCCGGATATGGTAAACATAAAGAGCGTTATTTGTTACTGTTTTCCTGATATGGAAATAATAAAGAGCATTTATATCATTTGTGTGTGATTAACCAATAGAATTGTGCTGTGTTATGTAAACAGAAGCAAAACTTCTGTAACACGAGCAGGCTCTTGTTTACGTACACCATCATTCATCTTGACGACAATATACTATTTACGCGCTGATTATGTTTGGCATATGAACAAAACTATATATATTTTAATATTCCTTTGTTTATTGCGATATGAACAAATATGAATATTTCTGCAACAAACGCCGCCCGTGCCTTTAAACATGGTGCACCATAAAATGAAAATGTCATGTTCATGTCTTACTATTTAAAAGAATCAAACTTTGTTGATATCCAAATTACACTGGGCCTCTCAAATATTTATAAAAGTGAAGAAAACAATTTCCCCATATTTCCAATTTCTTACTATATATGATTGTAAATGTTGAAATATCAGCAAAACTGCTTAACATGTGATTGTTACTTGTACTTAACCATGTACTGCTTGTACCAATAAAATATGATTCCACAATTGTATCAATATTCTAGATGTGCTTGAGTTATTTTAATCCAACATTATTTCTCTGAAGTTAACAGTTTGGTTTTACAATTTATTTCTTCCTTGCCGTTTTCCTTTAAGAATTATTTGAATCTTTAATTCTCGGAATCATTAAATCTTGTGTTTTATAATTTCAGCTCCTCCTTGTCATTCTCCTTTAACTTCTTTGTGCATGGTGAGAGCACAGTCTGCTCTAGTATCGAGGTGAAGCAACATCCTGTTGTTGAGAGACTAACACAGCAACATTTGGCGATTGCTCATGAGAATCAGGCTACTGTTCATGGTATGTTTTACAAAAGATGAAGTTCATCTATTTTAATTGTCTTAACAAATTCTATAGCGCATTATTATAAATTTATAACTTTTCAGATATAACTCATAACCTTAATCGTAAAAAAGTTATCTCTTATAATTTAATCTGTCATTCCACAGGAGAACCACCATAAGTAGAAGGCAGAAGTAAAACGAGCGTAAAACTTCAAAATTATTTCCAGCGAAAAGACACAAAGTTGACACCAACATTCTGTTGCTCAAACATCTAATTATTGATTGATCAAGTGCCGTCATATATTCATCGTTTTTTATTGGCTAGTGGACAGTGATCACGCACTAATTATCGGGTCATTGTGCTCCATAGTATCGATTGTTCCTCAAAAATTTCGGCTGTAACACGAGTTGTTAGTTTCAAATTTCGGCTGTAACACGAGTTGTTAGTTTCAAATTTCATTTCTTTGCAAATGTTAGCATGAGTCTTGTTGATCTCTCTCAAGCCTTGAAATAGTGTGTCTGTCATTTGCAGAATGAGGTCCCCAGAGGGTGAATTTAGTGATGCTAACCCACATAGCAGGCTAGCATCACCAAATTCACCCTCTGGGAACCTCATTCTGCTGAGGTGTAAGCAGAATGAGGTCCCCAGAGGGTGAATTTGGTGATGCTAGCCCACTATGCGGGGTAGCATCACTAAATTCACCCTCTGGGGACCTCATTCTGCAAATGACAGACAATAATTCAAGGCTTGATCTCTCTATGTTACTTGTGCACTGAGGGTCAATTATCAGTGAGGTTATTGTCAGGGCAGTCCTACCCGAAGAAATTCTAATGCAACAACGGAATTCCATTTTATATCGTAGGAAGTATCAAATAGTTTTCATGTACATTTTAGGCTTGTTGTGTGCATCCTAGACATACCTAGATATCAAGAATTTGTCGTTCTATGTATACTTTTACAACTGAATGGAAAATAAATTCAATAAACAAGGGTTTAATTTGGCAATAAGTAACAGAATTGTCGATGTGTCAAATGGATTTGTATTTCTTGGTTTACTCTTCAAATTGTGAAATATTTTCTCTTGAAATACTTTACGTTTTGAAATGTTTTAATTACAGTTGTTCTTGCCCCATACGGTCTCAATGGTACACTGACAGGACATTCCTATCGGGACTCTGATCAGTCAGCAAGGAAACTATGGGACGAATGGAACCAGTTCTACCCTCTCAATGATGAAGACATCGCAGAGGGCAATGAAGCCACTAAACCACCCAACCTGGTGGAAGTCATCGTTGGTGAGTTAAATTTTGGTCTCAAGAATATTGTGTCTTCACAACATCATAGTTCTATGTGTCTTTTTATACCCTCCGTAATGAAGTTATGGAGGGTATATTGGAATCGGCTTTTAGTCCATCCATCCATGTGTGTAACTTTGTATGAACTTGTATTCCTAAATTTTTCAGTCAATATTATTTAGTACCATGGGAACCTGTGCACCTGCAATTAGGAGGTCCCTCGGACTTTTTAGCTCACCTGAGACGAAGTCTCCAGTGGAGCAATAGTCATCACCCCAAATCTGTCCATCCATTCATCCGTGCTTACATTTGGATACTTATATGGCAATTAATAAGAAAATGTATAGTTATGTCTCTAATTTCTGTTACATGGCTGTCACGTAACAGCGTTGAGATGAACCTTAAAAAATTATCTATTTGGCCCAATCAGCATATTTAATTTTGTAGTCACTCAAAAGTAAGAAACAAAAAGTCCATAGATTTAGACATCCATGATTTGTCAATAGGAGGTGTTCGGACAGTTATTTTTTTCCTTTCCGAAAAACAAATATGTTAATATGGCTACCCTAAAGTTAGCCCAATTTCACTGCGTGGGGGGGGGGGGGGGGGTATCCTTAGTCCCACTGGGACAGTCCCACCTAGTTACCATTGGATCAAGGATAGATGTATGTCTATTGATTCTCTTGGGCAAGCTAGAGTTTATAGATGAAGTTGAACAAGAGAAGGCAGCAAGCTTGATTACAATCTCTAAGAGGCATGTTGTGATTAGTCATTATCCAAGGATTTAGACTGAATGATGATTTAGTGGGTCAAACTAGGTTCATACACTCTAAATCAATCAGGTTTGTTTATATGATTTTAGCTGTCATGGATCTTAAATGATTCCATTGAAATTGTTTGGAATAATTTATTATTTTCTCTTATTTTAAAGAGAACAGAAATAATTTGTGCATTTTATCCTGTTAACTCAACATATTTAGTGTAGGAAACTTGTTAACCCTTATATATTGTCTTCCCTTTCAGCTGGAGTTAGAATGAAATATCCATCAGAATATGTGCTTATCTCTGACAGTGGAGATTCTCCAGTACGAATTCAACCTCTCACTGTACCAACTGGTAATGTCCCACGCTCAAACTTCATGTCTTCATCATTTATGACAAACGGTCCGCTTACACCACCCGTGTCTCCAAGTGATCCACAACTGATGGGTGAAACTGGGGTAAAGCTTGTTGCCAATCAAGGAGATGGGCGCCACCATGACACAGTGTTTCCAAAGGACGAAACAACCGACTCGCTGGGGTACTCTATTGTGGACAAAGTAGTCCAAGACTCGTGTCTCACTCCAGGAATCTATAAAAAGTAAGTTGTTGTGTAGTTGGCTCAATTGAAACTATATCTGAATAAGAGTTAATGATATCATGCCCATGGAACGTAGGGACGTCTTTTATCTCATAAAAATAACAAGTCATATTTCTTCCGCGATGAAGAGTGACTTGTTATATCTGAATATTTTATTTAATAAAATGCTGTTTCCAACCTAAATAAAATGCTGTTTCCAACTTAATTCATAGCGCATTATGAATTGAAATTGTACAATTTTGTGGATATCAGACAGTTTTACAGTAGGTTATTGTAGCCATATTAGATTCAAGTATAAAAAATAAACTAGATTCAAGTAGAATAAAACAAAAATTGCAATAACCCTCTAAACAAAAACCGTAATATTGTTAGTGTAGTTTCTGCTTGGGTGTTGATTTAACCAACAAGCTTAATTTTGTACTCTATATAGCCTGGTACGTTCAGGATGAAGGCTCATTTTGTACTCTATATAGCCTGGTATGTTTAGGACGAAGGCACATTTTGTACTTGATATAGCCTGGTATGTTTAGGATGAAGGCTCATTTAGTACTCGATATAGCCTGGTATGTTTAGGATGAAGGCTCACTTTGTACTCTATATAGCCTGGTATGTTTAGGATGAAGGCTCATTTTGTACTCGATATAGCCTGGTATGTTTAGGATGAAGGCTCATTTAGTACTCGATATAGCCTGGTATGTTTAGGATGAAGGCTTATTTTGTACTCGATATAGCCTGGTATGTTTAGGATGAAGGCTCATTTTGTACTCGATATAGCCTGGTATGTTTAGGATGAAGGCTCATTTTGTACTCGATATAGCCTGGTATGTTTAGGATGAAGGCTCATTTTGTACTCGATATAGCCTGGTATGTTTAGGATGAAGGCTCATTTTGTACTCGATATAGCCTGGTATGTTTAGGATGAAGGCTCATTTTGTACTCTATATAGCCTGGTATGTTTAGGATGAAGGCTCATTTTGTACTCTATATAGCCTGGTATGTTTAGGATGAAGGCTCATTTTGTACTCGATATAGTCTGGTATGTTTAGGATGAAGGCTCATTTTGTACTCGATATAGCCTGGTATGTTTAGGATGAAGGCTCATTTTGTACTCTATATAGCCTGGTATGTTTAGGATGAAGGCTCATTTTGTACTCGATATAGTCTGGTATGTTTAGGATGAAGGCTCATTTTGTACTCGATATAGCCTGGTATGTTTAGGATGAAGGCTCATTTTGTACTCTATATAGCCTGGTATGTTTAGGATGAAGGCACATTTTGTACTCGATATAGCCTGGTATGTTTAAGATGAAGGCTCATTTTGTACTCTATATAGCCTGGTATGTTTAGGATGAAGGCTCATTTTGTACTCTATATAGCCTGGTATGTTTAGGATGAAGGCTCATTTTGTACTCGATATAGCCTGGTATGTTTAGGATGAAGGCTCATTTTGTACTCGATATAGCCTGGTATGTTTAGGATGAAGGCTCATTTTGTACTCGATATAGCTTGGTATGTTTAGGATGAAGGCTCATTTTGTACTCGATATAGCCTGGTATGTTTAGAATGAAGGCTCATTTTGTACTCGATATAGCTTGGTATGTTCAGGATGAAGGCTGAAAAGCTTATGACTATTATATGTGCTGAATGTCCCCTCTTAAATTAGTGATGAGAAATTCTGCTTGTATTGAATGAGAATCAGGGAAATATCCAGTATTTACTAGAGTTTTAATCTTTGTCTCTTGTTTCAGTATTTTAAGGATTGCTTTACATTTCAGTTCAACGGAAAGCAGCACTGATGATACTTCAGTTGCTCAGTGGGAATTTGGTGACTCCCATATGAGAACAAATTGTAACTGCATCAGGTAAGAGTATAGGAAGAATTCATCTTATTATTTCTCATTAATTCAATGATGTGAAGAGGTTATATAGAGGATCTCATTAGTCGCAATTCTACACAAATTTTTTTAATCAAATTTAGTGACTGAGGTTAATAAATTTTTTATAGAATTGCGATGAATTTGAGATTCTTTTTATCACAAAATAATATTTTAGCAAGGTAAACGATCTCGAGACGGCTGGGGTTAAAAAATTAATATTGATATCCTGATCACAACCAAAGATGAAGTAAGACAAATTCAAGAAATAATTAAGTTGTCCTCTGAAAAAAAAAAAACAATTTGGGGACTATCAGTATAGCCGGTGTCTGTCTGTCCATCCGTGCGGAAAGTTGCCAGATGATAACTTTATTTTCGGTTATCGGATCGAAACCAATAAAGTGATCTTTCAAACTATAATAGAAAGTCTTTATTAACTTATTCCGCTGACTAATTAGAGACTATATATGTACCATAATGGATGATAGACAATAAAACTTCAAATAACCATCATAAACACAGCCAATATACACCGCTTGTCAAACTGTATTGCGCTCCGGTTTGCATACCTTCGATCACAAGTGCAAGGGGGAAAACTCTTATCTTGCACGGTTACTTACTTACTGTGCAAAGGTCAGGTTGGTGGACGACTCATTCGATTATCCAACTTCCTGCGGCAAAATTTTAAATATTTTGTTTTAAAATGATATGTTTTGTAATATTGGCAGGTTTAAGTGGAAAACGATGCCAACAACAGAATAAATATTGCAGTCTTCCTGTTACCTCATCTAACATGTTTTATTTTCGTCATTCTAGATTGCGAAATCAAAAGAATCGACTGAATCCTAGTCAAATAAAGGGCAGTGCCACCTCAAATAGCAAACACACAAAAGGTGACAAACCGGAAAAGTTAGAAAGACAATTATCACGGTTAAATAAACATGTTACTCCTTTTCACAGACGTTCTATGTTAACGGACGACTTCTTACAGTTCGATTTGGACGAGATGATTCATCATGTTCCATATAACCCTATGTTCCTACCGCAAGGAAATAATACGCAGCTACCTCCAATATCAAACAATATCAATGAGCTAGACTCTCCGCTATCAACTCAACCCTCTCCATTGGATGAACCGCAAAGTCAGTCAACTGCTCAGCCAATGGACCCTACCATGCCAACGCTCAGTCCTCATCCTCCGGCAAAGGTTGGTCCACCAGATAAAGAAAGCAGCTCAAAGACGTTTGAATCTCCCACTGGTGCTATGTGTAACGGGACTTCAGATGTCGTCATAAAATCTGAGGAAGTGACTCCACCCGAGGATAGCACCTCCTCTCCGAATGTATGGACTCAACAAGAGTCAAAACGTGAATCTGTCAATAATTGGCTTCAGTCACAAAACAAGTATTCCGAAGTGCTAGGCATGAAGAGGCCCTGTCTTCCGGGGTTAGATTCTATGGATGAAGAGTGTGTGACAGAAACCTTCTATAACTTCCAAGGTCTTCATACATGGTTGGATTTTCCTGTAAAACGGGCAAAAACTGAGAATCGCGATGAGTTTCAGATGAATCAGTTGGATTCAAAACAGTCCTATGGACAAAAGACTCCACGTAAATCATTGACTCCAATTCCACCTGCTCCGAGTCCGTTTGAGTTCTCAGAAGATACAGCTATTCACCCGGGGACATCTCTACGATCGTTCAGAATCAGTAGGGATGAAAGCTTTCCTAGACCATCTCCATTTGGCCGGGATGATGACAAGGAATTCAGGTTTTCTGACAATCCATTTGGAAATAAAGATGATAAAGGTGAGCGTAAACGATTCTTTTATTCTGAAATATATATATGTGCAGAAAAAAGTTTTGTGGGAACTTGAGTTTGAACCTTCTGATTATTCGAATATTGCTCATCGTGAAAATTAGCATGGAGTGGGCAATTTCTGCATCTGAAATGTATATATTTTCGTTAAATTATGTTCTGTGGTCAGGAATTGTGGGATTTGAGTTGCACTTTTATCGCAAGTTTAAGCTCCAGTTTTGGATATAATAATGGCATGAAAAATTGGATGGTTCCAATATAAGATAACACATATTTTTGTTAGAATTGGGAAGTCATCAACTACATGTGCATACATACACCCTATTAATCATTTGAATTAAAATTTGGCATGCTCCATTTAACCCTTTGAGTAGAGATGGGCGGTTGTGAAATTTTGCCTCGGTTTCGGTTTCGGTTGTGGAAAAAGAGTTGAGTCTCGGTTTCGGTTTCGGTTTTTATTAATAAAAATTACTAATGTGAACAAAATCTAATTATGCTTCATCATATTACAAAGAAAACACACCAATTGTATCACCATAACTTGTGAGGTACATGTCCTTTTATAATATTAAATTATGTATCATATTGTTACTATTACATGTATATTGTTAATGTCCATGTCGAGTGGCAGTGCTAGAATGCAAGTGAGTCTGTGTATTGTATATGACTGCAATTCAGCATCATATGATCATAAGTGTGAAATAATATAATGATCATTTATATTGGCATAAAACTAATGTGTGTGACTAGATATATGTGTATAGTTATGATTTGAAAAATAAAATTTGAAATAAACAACAAAATGAAAATAAAACATGACTAGAATCTCTCAATCACATTATCTGGCTATATGCCAGCCCTCTAAATTCAGATTGTTTGGCTTCGGCAATCCGCTACGGCAACAGTATGCCGTGCCCCAGTTTGCTTCAGCAAATTGCTTCGGCAATGCTGATTGCCGTAGCCAATTATGAAGGCTGCTATATGCCTATTACCATATTTAGGGAACATAATATTGTACACACTATACAGTATACATGCATCCAATACAAGTCACCTGAATGAGTGCTATTTCTCAACAGTTTACCGACAAACGGTATAATTCATTCCGGCTCCGATTCAGGCATAACATTTTTAATCAACGGCGCACAAATATATTTGACGATTTAACATCCAAACAGTGATAAAAACTAATAGGGAATGCGGGTAACAATCATTGATACCTTTTCATATCGTATCCTCGTTATCAAATTCACCTTTCAGAGTATTTGTACGCCTTAATGATTAAAATAACATGTTGTGTGTGTTTACTACGGCGAAAATAGGTGTACACGGAAGCAACGTAATTAATTTGTCGCGCGATTTCACCATGCGAACTCCTTTCTGCATATATTACAGGCGGCACACTTAGATTTCTTATCTTTCTTTGAAAAATATTTCCACACAGGACTCGTTTGTTCGTCGTGTTCTGCCATGATTACAGGAAGTTGTGACAACCGAAACTACGGGTTTTTCCAACTTACCACGGTTGTCATTTCCGGTTTTCCCGACAACCGAAACCGAACTGATTCCACGGTTAACCGCCCATCTCTACCTTTGAGTGCCAGGTCCGATTTTTGTATCAACCCATATACCCTGTGCCAATGCATTCTCTTATATGTGAGTCGACCATAGGTCGCCTCGCATATATAAGAGAATGCATTGGTGGCTTAACAATTTTTGTTGTTTTTTTTTTTTACAATTTTTTACAATTTTAATATATTTTATTATATTCTTTAACAGACTTATTGTGTAGGTTTAGGGCCGATAATATCGGCCCCTGGCACTCAAAGGGTTAAGTGTGTCTATTGTACACACAAGAATCATGGATAGTGAACAGCGTGTGCATTGGTCCGCAACAATGGTTCTTCTGTAATGAGGATAGATATAAGGACAAAATCTTTAAGATTTCTGACAGAATCCAACGAAGTATTTATTTCCGATATCATGGGACGATTGTGTATTTCTGATATCATGGGACGGTTGTAATCCAAGCTAATCTCTATAGATATTGAGCACTGAATGTGCATAACTCATACAGGGCCAGTGTCTCCTACAAATACATATATGTAGCTAACTATATGGCACTATATTCATTGTATTTTTATGAGATATTGACACTCACTTTACACAGATCAGGACATGTGATATTTGATTTGATTCGACTTCGTTACCAAATTCGTAGGGCCCTATATTTATTATTCAATTCTAAAAGTATACATGATATACATATAAAGGGTTCAGATAGACAGATACCATACAAAAACTGGAGCTATTGCTATAAGATCTTTTTCTCAAATTCACTGAAGCTTCTAGAATCATCTCTTGAACTACCAGGAAGAATTAACTAATATACCTTGTGGTGGCACCTTGGTTAATTTTGATTCAGATCTGTTTTTAAAAAAAACAATAGGAGACCAAATAACATCTTGGTAGTGAGATGCCATCAGTCAGGTGATATATTGTTAACGTCTAAGAAATATGAAACTTAGTTCCCTCAAATACCCGATCATTTTGTGCAATGTTTATAATAATTTATAATAGAACCAATCCGCATTTGCTATTGAACTTGTATAGGTACAAAAGAGACCCAAGGCACTCGCAGTGTGTAAATGTGCAAAAATTATAAGTCTTCAAAAACATTACCACCAAGAAACATGAAGAAATAAATAAGGCCAAAAAAAAAAGATGCTATGTTTCCGTACATCGACCGACCCTAAAAATAACCCGCCGACCCTAATCTTTTTATTGATATTTTGAGAAAAAGTCAAAATTTTCTATAAAAAAAAAGTAGAAATTTTTTTTTTTTTTTTTTTTTTTTTTTTTTCCACTATTTTTACTGCTAATGCTCATAAATATTGATAATCATTAATGTGCAAACCACATGGTTTCTAACATAAGCCTGTGATAAGTGACATGAAGTGACAGTTGTCTCAAAAGCCACAGGTGTGTGATGGGTTGTGGATTGATAGGCATGAATCTTGCAATTTTAATTTCAAGAGAGTGGATCTCATGCCTGCTTTACCTGTATGCGTTGTTTGGGACTTATGGAACATATTCATGAGTTCCAAATAAACATGCATGCCCATTTATTATTTTCTTGGGAAATCCCCCCCCCCCCCCCCCCCCCCCCTGCACAGTGCTTATTTGAGTTTGCAAGTTGATTGATTTTGAGGCTATGAAAATTGAGATTTCTATATTATTCTTATACCAAATTGATGAGCTTATAATTTTAGGCATGTACATATTCAAGTATATGGCATACATGTGAACATTTAAATATCGAATAAAACTCTACATGACACATACTATGTTGATTCCTATGCTTGACCTACATGTACCATAAATTTTTTAACTATAGTTGATGTTTTTTCCCCTGTGCTATTATTTGGGTGTGCACTGTTATTTGGAGCCTGAGAGTACCGGTAGGAACACTATAAACATACATGGTGTGTGTATCTGTATATATACATGTATATAGTTTATGACCACATATGTTAGGGGTATAGCTACTGTTTCCAAAAACCAGGCATGCTAGGTTGGGTGCATTGGCTACCTCTAGACAATGGGATGCAGTTGTCACAATACATGTACGGTATAATGGCGGTATTATGGGTAAAATTCTTATAAAAGTTAATGACATCAATCTCATACCAAGTTTATAGCCAAATTTATAAAATGTGGTATGTGAAAAATAAATAACATACTTAAGCATGAAGTAAGTTTGATCTTTCATCAATCTTAATGTATATTTCCTAGTGCTGTGTTTATCAAGTAATACTTTCCCCACAACAAAAGTTGTCATTTTCGGTCGAGGTAATTCAATATTTCTGCAGCTGGATAAAAAATATAAAAATAAAATAAAAAATAAAAATTCCCTATCTACCTACCCTAATTTTTTCACTCCGTTATCGGAAATATACTATCTTTTTTTTTTGGCCTAACCTTTGTTCTTACTAGTATATCAATTATTGATAGCTCTCCGATAATGAAATTTTGCCTGCTGAAATCATTATGTAAACAAAATTTTTAGTGATTTGTCAACAAATATCACTGATCGCACAGTAAGGTTAAGATATTTTTGTCTAAATATGATTTTCAGAATATTTTTCAATGCTTTGACCTACCTTTTCCAATGTTTACCATCAAGTTTTGATTAGACTTTGGTATCTAATATGGCTTCAGTTGGTAAATATGCCACTATAACAGTAATGATTACATAACAATGTTTGCAATATGTGAGATCTCGTTATTAGATAGTTATTAATATTGAAAATAAGAATGAAATCTATCTATTTTACAAGTACTTGTTGGTGATATAGTTGTTTTACAGACTTTTATAAAATTTATGTTATTTCCTATGAAACCACTTTGAAAGCCTTCAGTCCCTTTAAATGCATGTTTCATTCACAACAAGGCATTTCAATATGTCATTTTGTTTATAAATTTAACTAGGAATGAATATTGACAAAAACCTAAGTTAGTTTCAATTGAAGAAGATTCTCACTTATAATCAGTAAGCTTCACTTTGACAGATGCAGGCCTTCGATTATGAGGCGTGCGATCGCGCTCGCGCACCATAGCACGCCTGAAATTAAATCTTGGCGAGTAATTAATCACACTCCTCGGCGATATTAGGCGCACGATTGAAAAAGGGTTTATAATAACGATCAACCTTGTTTGCTGGAGAAGAATGACAGACATGCCGTATACGACGGAAGTAATTGTTTTAAGTTTTGCGCATGCGCTAGAACATTATTATAGTCAGGTGCGTTTAGCGATGTCGTCGCATTCGTATGTAGGTCTGAGTAATTCTCGGCTAGATATTGTTACCAACATGACATATTTAAATTAATCCCACCGTGCACCCCACACCAATGCAACGTAATTTTGGTACCATGATTGTGTTGCGTTCTAAATGAAGCCGCCCCGATGGGCGGTGAAGATGAATAGAAATTGAAACTTGAGTTCGGGGCTATCAAACATTATTTTTAAAAATATCGATAGAGTTCACACAACAGGAAACTCTCACGTGGTTACATGGTCTCTGACCGCATTTCATAACAACTTACATCCAACGGAAGCATTACGAGTTTACGACGCAATTCGAGAATGGAGTTTTAATTACTTCAATGTGGAGAATACATGTGTACAAGATGAATCACAATGGTGATAAAATTGATTTAATTTTGAGTCTTCGTTTGTCATTTTATACCCCCAAAATATCCACCAAAATCACACGCCTGGGTTTCAGGTTAGGCGAGTGACCAACCACACTCCTGCATTTTACAGAATCGAAGGCCTGCAGATGTATGATACATTGTTCAAACAAAGTTCTTCAGTTTGCGTCGAGGTTTATAGAATGAAAGAGCCACACAATTTTTTTGCAATGTTGATGCCTTTCTATTAATATTTTGTGCTGTTTCCTGTTCAGTTGTGATGCAAAATAATTTATTAAATTATACTCATTGATTTCTGTTCTAGAAATTTGTTCATCATTCTATTTGCCAGTTGTTATATTTAGAAATCTCCCTGAGCGTATGTTTGTATTTATGGACAATAATAAATGCATAACTTAGAACATTTTATTAACTTTATGCAAACTTTATTTCTTACAGATCTCAACTCTTTAGGTTCGCCTCCCACACCAAATTCATATCCACCAACGAGGTTAACTACAGAGAAAGACTTAATACCTCATGCCACTGACCTAGTTAACTTAAAAATATTTGAGTCATCCGATGAGGACAGTAATGACGAAGCAGTGAGTACAAAATCACATTAAAGATGTATTCAGGGTTCCAGACCTTTCAATGACAACAACAATATGCACATATAGTATGACATCGAGTTCTGCTTTGGACTGTTGAATACATGTTGAAAATCAAATATGACCCAAAAAAAACTAGACTTATAAATGCCAAAGCATACCAATTTGTTATGGAAAAATTGACAACATAATATTTGGTGTCCGTCTAAAACACCGAAATGATATGAAATAATTGTGTAGAAATTCAATATCAAACAAAATATAGCTTCTTTGTGTAGCACTTCTCATTCGTAATATGTTATTTTTTACACTAATTATCTGAATAAAAAGGAAAATAGGTTTTGAAAAAATTGGTGTCGAACCCTGAATACATTGAACTACATTAAGTTATGTATAAATTAAAATTCAATGTACTTCCAACACTTTGGACACATTTTAATAGCTTTATTAGTAAATGGAATCTGCCATTTAGTATGCAATAGAATGGTCAATTCCTCAATGACCAGTAAACATGGGGAAAGTGTAACCAAACACAAATTTGATGATATACAGCCAGGTCCTGCCTAACATAGGTATAAACCCCCGAAAGTACATGTCACCTGACTCATAATTACGCAGTTGACTGCATTCACCATGCTTCAGTTGTTATATATCGAATGAATTGAAATAATTATGTAAAATAGCCCGACGAGACCCATTATTTAGTGAAGTGTGTTTACAACATCCCCATTGTTCACCAATTAACAACTACTATTCAACGTAGTGACCGCTAATCACCAGTATTCAAACTGATTCGAACTGATATCAGGTCAGCCAATGACCTCTTATCTATAGGCTGACATCAGAAAAACCTGTAGACAGTAAACAAGTGTTGCGTCATGCCCTCGCATGTTATGCATGGTTTCCTTGGTATTGTCTCTACAGCTGAGTTCAGGATAATGTGGTATAACATCAAAATCCCTTTCTCAGACGAAGGTCTCATGTTGAATTCTTGTATTTTATTAATTGGATAGGGATAAATACACTGGTAACAATTATTAATATTTTAATTGTTTTTATTTGTAATTAAACATTTCATTCCTGTTTTGATGTGAATCGTCATGCACTCTTCTGAGTTGCGGCTAATGCCAAAACTCACCTGTGTCTGTGATTGTAGCCAGAATTCAGACCCCCTATTGACTTACAGTTGTATAAGGCGCATGCACATTTTGAGGGGAAATACTGAGTCAACAAGTAGCGACTTATAGACAGAAATCTACGGTAAATTGAGCATAATATAACATGTGTATTGGTTGTCAGGACGCAGGAATTCATTCACAAGTCCAACCATACCTACCTTTATACTTACCCAAACGTATACTGGTATATTACTTATGGTGCTTCCAAATCGAAGTAGGATATAACACATATAACATATTTTGATATAATTATTGCAATTAAAAGTCATTAAGTTGGGATTAGGGTTAAACTGGTCTTTCGATTATCCCAATATTCAACACAACAAAACTATATGGCCATGTTGATGTGAATGGTATGTGTACAAATTATGGCAATATTAAACAAGTTAACAATCTTTATGTTGTGTAGCTCAGTAAATTGTCTTTTGTTATTGATAATATCTTATTATAATTTCTCAGATCCTCGATACTGGTCCACTTATAACAAAATTGGATGATTTGAAGCCGAAAAAACTTACAAATGGTTTGGCCAACGAAGTTCCTACTATAGGTATGTATATTTGAGGGTTTGAGATTTTAATTGTATCTTTGAATCAGGAAAACGATATAAAATCTTCCATTTATTCTTGAATTATTTATAGAAACTATCTTGCAAATGGCTATTGTAAATTAGAGGTATATATGCCACATTATGGATATTTGAGCTTGAAAATTGAAGAGAGGAGTTGGTGCCATACAGATCCCGAAGAAGATGGAACGAATCTAAAGTGCTAGACCAGTTGCACCCAATGATGGTTTTTTCCTTATAGATTACCCTCAGTTTATTGCCCTACTCACTCCCTCCATCACTCGGATATGACCCTAGGTTTATAATTCAAAACTGGTCAGGATTTCCACCTGACTTTGAAAACCTGGAATAGCCTTGAATCTAACAAGTGATTATTCAATGTCTGGAAAGTATTTGAATTGCCATAGGGGACTTTGAATAAATAGTCTTGTGTTTTTGTCATAATACTCACAGAACGTTATAAGATATTGAAAGAAACTGGAAAATTGTTGTAAATTGTACTTCAATGGCCTTGAATTTCATTAAGTATCCCTTTCTATAGTAAATTTTCATTGACGAGTAATTATCCTTTAGGAAATGACTTATTATCTGCACATTTCCCACCCATGAATAAGATTCCATCTGCAATTTTTTTTCATCTCATATTTCCTGAACATCCTTCCAGATGTATAATAGAGCGTTCCAATATATACTTTACAACTGAGTTGGAGAATTTATTTAGTAAAGAAAGGCTTAAGGCTGACATGTGGTAAACCCTGCCAGTGGATCTTTTAGCCAACACGCTTCACAACCACTACACTACAGAACATGTAGTCTATTCCATTCTGAATTATGATTGATGTGATTTTGTTGAGAAAATTATATCTGTCAATATTCCACTCTTATGTTGGCTCCCAACACATTCATCTATGATCCTTCATTTCAGGTCCAAGTGAACTTGCACGAATGTTTCCCACCCCTCCGTCACTAGAGAGTGAACTATCTCCGAAGGCAGGAGTTGATACAGTCACAGACACAACAGCTACTATTCATCTTCCTGTTAAAATTGAACCAGTATCTAGTGTTTCAGCAGCTGAACTTATGAAGGTTTGTGCTGCTATTTAGATGAGTACTATGAGATACACAGTGGTTTCCATGAGCAAAACACTCACATCCACAATTCAGAGTCCAGGTGTAAGCTACTAATCTGGAATCCTCGAAAGTTTTGGAATTTTAAAATATCACTTCCAGCTCTGGAAAAGTAAATGGAAAAGAGGCACCTTTTTTCACCTCACTGTGGAACATTTTGGAAAAATCTACCCTCTACTTCATGCCAGTCTGGAAGTCATGGAATTACCAAATTATCCTTGACTTACCTTGAAGTTATCATTCATATTCAATAGAGGGTTCCATTGTTTTGTTCGGATTTTCCATTCTAGAGTTATTCATCTTTGTTTATCTGGAAATGTTGGCTCTTTGGTCCTTTCAATGTCTGTTCAGGTCATAACTTGAACAGTAATACTCGGATCTCAATGAAATTTTGTATGGATGTTCACCACTATGAGGACATTTAATGGCACATTCAACTGTTTTGTTTTGTTTTTTTGTTCTATAGTTTAGTTATTCATCTTTGTTTATATGAAAATGATTTTTGGGTCCAACTGTCTGAGTATAGCAGTCATAAGTTATAAATATGCCCACACTAGGCAGTACGCCACAAGGGGGGTATGCACCGGACGACAGTCCATCTCTTGTTTTATTTGGATATCTTTTAATATGTAAACTTTTTTTCTCGTGCCTTAACCATCAAATTACATTTCAGTGACCGAATAATCAGTCTATGTTGATCAAATTGGACAATCTAAATCACCTTGTATTACATAAGATAGGATACTGCTTCAATATCTAGAACTGTCCATGACCATTTATGTTAGGAAGAATAAAATATAAAAAATAAAATTCGCCCTCCCGCCTCATTTTTCTGAAAAAGTTGCAAGTAAATCTAGCAATTCATTTATATTGGCCTTATCAACTAACTTTTATGGACATCTGTGGCCATGGGCAACTGAAATCAATTTTATTATTAAACCCAGAGCTGACACAAAGGTGGAATGAAGCATTGGTGTGTGCCACAGGAATAAACTAATTAATAAAATACCCTGCATGCACATGCTTTTCAAAATATTTTGGTCTGAGAAACGGGAAATTGACTTTGCAATGCATGGCCTTAGGGGAATAATTGACTTGGATCATCCAGAGCAGTGTTTGTAAAGTGTCTTACAAGAAAGCACCATTCATGCGTTGAGCAATTTATTTATCACATTTATTCCATATTGATAAAAAGAATTGTTACTTCAAGTATTTACACTTGGGATATTATCATTGGAATGAAAATGTAAGTTATATACATAAAACTAGTTAGTCTTCTGCCGAACATATGTTTGGTTTTGTAATATATGATACAATCAACTGCAATTATGGATAATTGAAGCCTTTTAGTTGATGTTGGCCGACTCGTACATTGGAACTATGGCAGTGGATCATTATATAGAATTTTGTGTGCTTCAGACGTATGGTCTATGGAAGTAATTTATTTTTGCTGTATCTTTATTGTTGTGTGCTAATAACCTACATGACAATTAATATATACCAACTCTGATGCCTTGCCAGCTATATTTAGATATAATATTCAATTATAAGCCAGACCTAAGCAATGTCTGGGCCATGATAATTGAATTTGACCAATTTCGAATTGTGAACTGAAAATATATGTACATTGTATGCAACTAGACAGATCCTTGACTTTTTAGCAGAGGAAATATTTCTGGCGTAGGCAATTTTTTAAACTAGGCAATTTCTGCTATTTAACAGGGTTGCACATAACAATGTCCCTTCTCCAGGTTGAGCTACATTAATATTTATTGTACAATTATTGATAACATTTAGATTACTGTAATAATGATTGGACAAAAAAAATCTTCCAGAAATATTTTCAGCTGGCTGAAAGCTTATAGATGTACATATTCTCGGACTCGTCCATTGGAAGTAAATACAAATTTGGCTGTATGCGCTATCGATAGTCATCTTAGTATTGACATTCATAAGGGTGTTAATGTTACTTGCAGTTCATATAAGATTTTTTCCGGATAAAAAAGCAGTTTGTAACTAAATAAATTGAGTTATATTAACTCTTTCTATACTAAATACTCATTGATGAGTAGATCACTTAGGAAACATTTTTGAACTTAGTATCTGAACATTTCCCGCCAATGAATATGAATCCTTCTGCTCTTGTATTATCTGTTTTTCTCTGCTTTTATTACCTGAACACCCTTCCAAATAAATAATAGACCATTCTAATGTATACATTTAAAACCAAATGGTAGGATCCCTTTAGTAAAGATAGAGTTAAAATGGTACGGCTGTTATCCTATTGGTTCGAACTCTTACTTGAATAATGTGTGACAATTTTCATTTTCAGGATCCAGTTTTTGAGCAACCAGGCATGGCTTTGTATATCACTTCTCCAAAGTATGGACCAATAGATTTACCAAGCTCACAGCTTTCTCCAGTCAGTGGTATTCCTGAATACAAGCCCATGTGGCAACAATACCATTCTATGCCCATCATGGATAAGCCACGACTTCCACCAGCTTCTATAAAGTGAGTGAAATTATTCCATAATCTTTTTCAGAGTATTTATTGACTAGATTCAAGCATTTAATTACGGTACCATGGATATTCGTAAAAATACTGGAAATAAATAATATGTAATAGTCAGTTGATGAGAAATTATACCTTTCTCATCTTGAAAGAAAATTCTAAAGATTTGAATACAAATTCTCAAGATTTTCATAATATTATCTTTGTGGCGGTTGAAATTGTTTTTTTGCTGTAAAGACTGGCAAGTTAATCATATATGCTGGCAGTCTACTGCACCTCTATGAGTTAAACCACCAACTCACTTTGACTTTAACATTGTGTCAGTTGTTTTTACTGTTATGTCTGTTTGTCATGGTAAAGAGAACACGGAATAATGCTAAAGACAGTTTACTTCCTCATAACTTGGATGTTTTTGTTGGATGTGAATGGCTTTGATTTCATCGGCATCAATTTTCATGATTTCTTATAAAAAGGTCCGTTTGTGGAGACGTGAATTTGTGGGTCTCGGTATCGTATTTATCCACATCAGCATGTCCAACAATAGTCAGTTTATGACATCTTTGATAGTCACTATTGCAAAATTGGAACTCCAGGGATGAAAGCGCATCATGCTATTAGTGCACTGGCATTGTTTATTCAAACTATTATAGAAGAGATCAGAGAATGCAGTATATAAACAATAATGATTAGACCACTGACAAACGAATGATACTAATATTTTTAATAAATTGATTTTGTTTAATTTCATAATTTATCAATTCATTTTGCGACATACCGAAAACAGTACGGTATACAATGCCCGATCTTTGTTCTCATCTGTACATTGTATATTGATAATATTTTTTCGACCAACTCCGAGTAAATTATTTCATTGGATTTTGATTTCGTGGTTAGGCCAAACCACGAAATCAACAAATAATAAACCCGCCACAAATTAAAAGGATTTTACAATATGCCAGTCCATTAATTAATAGGTGCAAATACTAAGCTCTGGAAATGTTTTCCTATGCAGTAAAAATGTTGACATGGATTTTTTGTGACACTCACTGAGCATTGATATGTAAACATTTATCACATAAATTTTGTATTTAAACAGATTTTTACACTTTTCAGAATGCTGCAGAGCCTGTGGTCTAAAAATAATAGAATTTACTTTACATTTGTCTCTCATTTCAGCCAATATGTCAATGTTCCATCCGTTGAAAACATACCTAGCCTGCAATCAAGAATGAATTCTAGTGCAATAGAGGCATCACCTGCCACGTTTCCAAACAGTTCACAACAAAGGACTCCGAGGACTCCAATGAGTTATGAGTTACAATCACCTGCATCTAATGCTTCCTCCTATCTCAATAAAACTCTCAACTCAATGGATAACCAAGGCACCAACAATCAAATTCCAGAAGCTCATAGTCTCGTAGTGAACATTATTCTGTCCGATTCTGTGTTAAACCTTTCCAAAGATCATAATTTTGACAGCTGTAATATTTGTGTGTGTAACATGGATATTATGAGTGCTGACATGGGGTTGTACCTGCCTGACGTCGCCCAGAGGCGTGATCTTCAGGACCGGTTACGATGTAGCTGTGGTTTTAGTGCTTTGATGAACAGGAAGTATGGCCATAACTCAGGCTTGTTCTATGAGGATGAGGTTGAGATTACCGGCATCAGGGACGACCGTTTTGATAGGCGGAAGCCCAACTTGATTGCTTTACATTCTCAAAAGCAGGACGGTGATACAACAGAGAGCAACCAGTTAGAAGACTTGAACGATAGCAGTTTAGAGCTGCTAATAATGCAGTTTAGTGTGCCATATCCTACGTTCGAGGCTGATCACCTGCTGAAGAGAAAACAGATTGATTCCTCTTCATCTTCCATGGGAAACAATATGAATTATCTTCAGTTTCTTGGTGAGTATCATGGTTTATTGTTTCTCTGTTGTGGGAAAGTGTTACTGTATTGTAAAAATTAACATAAAAGCATGTGCGCAATGTGTCCCATGGTATATTATTACTTTTGAATGCAGAATAATAGTAGGAGGCGTAATAGTTGTGCGGGATGGATAATTCTCATGAAAAGCATATGTGCGCTATATGTCCCATGGTATATTATTACTTTTGCATGCAGAATAATAGGAGGCATAGTAGTGCGGGATAGATAATTCTCAAAATAAAAAAATAACAGCTGTTAACCCTTTCTATATTAATACTCATTAGGTTGTTTGTTGAACTTATTATATGAATATTCCCCTCCAATAAATAGGACTCCTTCACTTTTATTGCCTGTTGTCTGCTTGTTTTTCTTGAACACCCCTCCAGATGAATAATAGACTATTCCAATGTATACTTTTATAACTGACTGGGAGAATCCATTTAGTGTAGAAAGGGTTAATCCAATATTCACATGGTTATCCATTGGATTCATGTTAAATTAGTTTGCAAAGGTATAATAGAGTATTTCATTTAGTAGTCTTGATTCTTTATTCCATATTGTTGAAACTGACCTGGAAAATATTATAATTTAGTACTTCTGAATAGTATAATCTCTTGTGGTCTCCAATGGTGGAAACCTTTCCATGAAGCAATAAAACTAATATGTATGACTCTTTGGACTGCAGACAGGAAATGGCAATTATGTTCATATGAGCATCCGCATTTATAATGTCGTTGTTTTTACACAATATGAGCATCCAACTTTATAATGTCAACATTTAAAACACAAATTTGATTTGTCCTTTTCATCTTAGTTCTTACACCTATCCTGGAAACAAGCCTGATTATAATGTGTAGTAATTTGCTGAATGAGGTCCCCAGAAGGTGAATTTAGTGATGCTATACCGGGCTAGCATCACCAAATTCACCCTCTGGGGACTCATTCGGCATGGCATCATCTGCTATGGGAGACATATACTCAGATTTAAGTTCCCAAATGGTGAATATTGTGATGTGCACCCATTGGAACCTTGATTATGCAATGTGTTGTCTGCCAATTTGGGTATATAAAGAAACTAAACTAAAAAGAAATAGAATCTATGTGAAGAAGTTTCTATAGTAATAATAAATAAACTTTCCAGAGAAGATGAGGCCTAAGCAGAATGAGGTCCCCAGAGGGTGAATTTAGTGATGCTAGCTCACTATGCAGAATAGCATCACTAAATACACCATTTGGGAACTTCATTCTGAGTCTATTTCTCCCATAGCAGATGAAGCCATGCAGAATGAGGTCCACAGAGGGTGAATTTGGTGATGCCAGCCTGCTATGCAGGATAGCATCACTAAATTCACCCTCTGGGGACCTCATTCTGCAAGTGACTGGCACACTAAACTGAGACTTGCATGGAAACTGAATATTAGTAATTCCAGGTTCTTGAAACTCCTGAACAAATTTGTTTTTTCAGCGATGCTGGAAATACTGGAAAACCAAGACATTAATTTTATAGTGCTGGCTGTAAGTTCCTGCTAGCACTGTTCTGTCGGATTCAACATCCCTTTGATTTCTTCAATTTCACGACTGTCAAAACACATACCGAAGTACTTCACTGTTGATAAGAACTGTTCAAATTTCAGTGGATCCGTTTCTTTGGTGATTATTAACCTAGATATAAAAACTTAATAGATCTGTAGTAAAAAACATATTAATATGGCCAAAAATATACTGGATATTTTGTCCTTAATACTTGAAAAATACTTGAATTTCACTTTGAAAAATGTATACGAGCCCTGTTTTTATTGTAGATGACAATGAAGCTGCTTGTGCTGCATTTGAACAGGGTCGACAAGAGATGGACCATTGTGTGCCAAATAAATTGGATGATCCGAGATTGAAAAATGCTTATTTACATAAGTGGTCCTACCTACAAGGTTTGTTTCATTTCTGTATATTCTATTCCTAAAGCCATCATAAGTTCATTATTTCCCAGGTATATTAATTGAGAGCTTTCCGATGAATGGCAACAAGCCATATTTCCGACTATATCTTGAAAAATTACCCATAATTTTGCTGTGTTTAAGGAGTTGATTATTTAGGGCATTAGTGTACCTAGAAATTAGAATGACAGTTATACATCATTCTTATGACATTTAGATGAATAGCTCAGATTTTTCAATCTTAACTCTTCCATGGCTGGAGCTTCCTGAAATGTTTCTAAAAACCCTGTGCCAATGCTTTCTCTTATAATGCGAGTCTCCCAGCCTCACATATGATCAGAATATATATTGGCCTAACAATATTTACCTTCACCTTGCATGTAAGCCAGTGCATTCTCTTATATATGCGAGGCTCCCTATGGGAGACTCGCATATATAAGAGAATGCACAGGATCTTTAATGCTGTACCAGCACAGCTCCTGTCATGAAAGGGTTAAATATTGAACATTAAATAAATCGGAATATGACCTCATTTTGATTCTCATAAAAAGTCTTAATTCCCTGTAGAAACGCTATGTTTTGATTCTCGTAACATTTGATTGATTTTAAGGCCTGCCAGTTGAGAATTTGGTCTAGTTCTTTGTCTCAATATCGTGTCTTGTAACTGGAAAAATTATTACTTGGCCAGTTGGGTTAAGGTACACTTCTGGGACCAATGGCTGAATAACCATCCAGTGGCCTCTTATAGAAGTTAAAAAAGGAAATATGGGTTGATACAAAAATTGGACTTGGCACTGAAAGGGTTAATTGTCAAATTCTAATCGATTTTGATGAAAGTGCAATAATTCTTTTTAGTCGAGTTTTTCAAATTTGACGAGGGACGGTTGGCGAGCGGGCGGACCTAAAGAATGCCTTATAACTTTGACATTTGTGAACGTATTCAAAAAAAAATTTGGTATGTCAGTTGCTCCCAATGACTATTTACTGCCTGTAGAAAATGGGTCACGTC
This sequence comes from Siphonodentalium dalli, assembly GCA_032622095.1. Taxonomy (NCBI): domain Eukaryota; kingdom Metazoa; phylum Mollusca; class Scaphopoda; order Gadilida; family Siphonodentaliidae; genus Siphonodentalium; species Siphonodentalium dalli. The sequence continues at coordinate 67,278,669 of CP136064.1, read as the reverse complement.
CGAACTTTTTTTACAAGAGTTATCCATCTTAGATGTTTTTTAGTTAAGTTTTTCACCGTTAGTGCGATAACTCGCGCAAATATTAACCAATTTCAACAATATTTGGTATATGAGACTCTTGCAACAATATCTCGGACGAGTTCGAAAACCAGGTTTGTCCGAATTTTTTTTCCGGAGTTATGGGTCTTAGTTTGTCTATTTTTAGCAATTTTATCACCGTTGGCGCGATAACTCGATGAAATATTAACCGATTTCAACAATATTTGGTATATGAGTCTCCTGCAACAATATCTCGGACGAGTTTGAAAACCAGGTTTGTCCGAATTTTTTTTCTCGTAGAGTTATGGGTCTTAGTTTGTCTATTTTTAGCAATGTTATCACTGTTAGCGCGATAACTCAATGAAATATTAACCGATTTAAACAATATTTTGTATATGAGTCTATTGCAACAATATCTCGGACGAGTTCGAAAACCAGGTTTGTCCGAATTTTTTTCCCGGAGTTCTGGGTCTTAAGTTTGTCTATTTTAATCACAATTTTATCACCGTCAGTGCGATAACTCAATGAAATATTAACGGATTCAATTGATATTTGGTATATAGGTCTATTGCAATAATATACCACCGTCCAACTTTTTTTCCCGGAGTTGTGCACCTTATTGGCAGAAGTTTGGTTCGACTGCCAAAAAACTCGACAAAAGCATCTTAGATGCGTACCCCTTGTTTCCTTTGTGATATCATGAAACTGTATAATTCTAGTGTTGAAACGATTCGTGAATTTCAGAGTCGACTAGTCGAGACCCAAAAGTCGCATTGCGTCAACTAGTCGGTACCCGATATCAAAACTTTCAAACATAACACGTTATGGAAAATTCATCGTACATGGCGTACACTGATGACTGATGCGATGACGGTCTATTGCGTAGCGCATTTCCCTGCATAGACACCAATTTATTTGGGAAATAATACTACAAACATCTTGATATTTATCCAACACACTGAATTTAATTATATAATTAGACATGTGGTGGATAATGATTAGAAACTCGATCATTTATACAGGTTTTAAATTTAATATCTGCGTTCGAGATTTCGTTTAGTCACGTGATCACCAATAAACCGGTGCCGAGCGGTGTCACTATAAAATGTTAATGTTCCGACTAAATACGCCCTATAGAATAGGCTATGTTGTAGAATACGATAGCCAGTTCTTAATGTCAGTATCATTTATATACGGTAGCAACAATGATGTCACCTTAAGCAACCTTCAATTGATCAATTGAAATATACACAGTGTCTAGATCAAAGCGGTCTCCGACAAACGATAAAGCCGCGTCAATCATTGCCATCATGTCGCAGTGATGTCTTTGACCTCAAACGACGAGTGAGACATTGTGTTGTCAATTTCATTCTTTCGATTAATAGTCGGGTCGCCGTGTGTGTCTATACTAGTAACACTGTCAATTCCGGGTGTCACCAAACGTAAAACTTACCGTAACTTACACGCAGTTAACACCGTTTATGTCGGAATCGATCTTGAAAACGTTATACATGGAACTAATACACTATGTTCCGATTAGTCGACGGCAAAATTCAGAGTCGACGTTCTGACATTTCAGCGTCGTCTACGACTAGTCGATTAATCGTTTCAACCATATATAATTCTATATAAAATATTTAATCTGTAACAACATGCTTGACTCACTCTGATATTCATTCCTCTACCTTTACTCGCTTACAGGTGCTAATAGGTTGCCAACAAACCATCCAGATGTGGTTCATCTACTCAAATCTTTGCAACCTCTTCTGCAAGACTCCATACACAATAAGAGAGCTACTCGGCTGTGGGAGCATGCATATAAACTATCTGGTCCTCTGACGTGGCGAGACTTCCATCAGTTAGCAGGCAGAGGTATTCTATCATATGTTTAATGTCTTAACCCTTAAAGGCCGATATACGGATAATACGTGTTTTCAAAACTCCCACGGTAAACATCGTAATTCTAATAGAATCAGCTACTTCCGGTATGGTATTCACCCCGGTAATGATGACGTATTACGCATACAAAAATTGGCGCGCCCATACACGTTTTTATCAATTTTTCAATGTTATTTCTCATGATACACCTGGTTTAGTCCACCTGAGTTTCTGCGGATACTATATGCCATCTTTGCGGCAGAGAAAGAAAATAATTCCGCTTGAAATACCAGATTATTCTGACTTAGATGACAGTTCATCGGACTCAGAAGAAAATTAATCTGACGATGATGAAAATAGCGACTCCGATGGACACGGTGACGCACCTAAACAATCAACAACAGCTGTCACACCTGCTGATACCTGGACTGAAAATCTTGTTCGTCGTCAATTCCAGGATTTGACAGGAATAATACCGGTCCTCAGCTTTCTTAGGATGAGAATTTAACAGAAATTGAGTTCTTTTTCTGACTGATGAAGTTTTAGACTTGATTGTTTACCAAACAAATTTGTTTTCATCACAAGTTGAGGAGGACACACCTATATCCAGGAAATGGACATTTATGGATAAACTCATCTGTAATTAGTACAGTTTCTCACAAATTGGGACATTATTAGTTTGTGAAAGACATTACATCTATAAATGTATATGAAAACATGTTTTATTTGAGACATTCAATATAAATTTTATTTTATGAAATAATATTTGCAACTTTCATTGCTTTCAGTTACCTGTTCACAGGTAACTGTCAGCTGATTGACAGATGAAGCCCTGGGTCAAAGGTTGACACCCCCATCCATATATATTGGCCCACACAACATTTCAGGACAATATACAGGGACACAAAGTAACAATAATAATCATTTTATTACAACAGGTAAAACTCAGAATCTGTGAATATTTTGTCTTATAATCATCGGTTGTTAGTCTTTTACCTGAGACTGAGATAATTGTTTTAATCCATCCAAAGTTGTGGAAATTGACCAACAAAGGTTATATTTGATCTTATATATCAAATATGCTGAAAATATTCAAACACAAGACAGAAATTCAATTCAGTACATAAATTTATTAGTTTTTCAATATTTTACCTGTTGATTACAGGTAAATTTGACAGGTGACAACAATGTTAGCTCAGGTGCGACATGTCACAATTTATAGAACTTTCATTTACATTGAGATTGACATATGTTACTTCACTGTACCTTAATCCTTTGTTGTGTTGTATGAGCTATACTAATACCACCCTAGAATAGTCATTATATTGCTATATCTCCAGGCCCTTAAGGGTTAATGTGGTTTACCTGAATTATGTTATCAAATTCTTGCCAGCTATATTAACATGTGAACTGTTACTACTCAAATATATGATTCTAAAAATTCCTACCTCACTCTGTCTCTCTGATCCTTTTTATACGCCCGTTTGAAAAAACGGCCGTATTATAGTATTGGTCTGTCCGTCCGGGCGTCCGTTAACCTGGTTTCCGGATGATAATTTTAGTTAGAGTGAACCAAATTTAATAAAATTTGGTATGTGGGTTTATTAGCCGAAAAGTAAGTTCAAGTTCGAATTTGGGTTCCACCCGCCAATTTTCACCGGAGTTATGCCCTTATTTGACGTTTTTTGACTTTGAAAATCCTTGAAATTTGTTGTCCGGATGATAACTTTAGTATAGTTTATCGGAATGAATCCAAATTTGGTATATTACTTTCTCCCACCAAAACACAGGTCAAGTTCGAACTTGGGTTCTGTCCGACCATTTTTGGCAGAGTTATGCCCCTTTTTCGACTCGGAAAAATTCCGTTTTTCTTATGTTTTTTGGTTTCCGGATGATAACTCGATTTTGGAATGTTTATAGGCAAAACCCGTTTTTTTGTGGATTACATATATCGAAATACAGCTCAAGTCCGAATTTCGTTTTAATCCGATAATTTTTGCGAGAGTTATGGCCCCTTTTTTGACGTAATTTGACTTAGAAAATCCCTGAAATTTGTTGTCCGGATGATAACTTTACTAGAGCTTATCGGATTCAATGATAATTTGGTATATTACTTTATCCCACCAAAACACAGGTCAAGTTCAAATTTGAGTTCCGTCCGCCAATTTTCCCCAGAGAGGGCGTATTTTGCACGCCCAGCGTAACTCTTGTTATATAGAGGATCGTAACGTTCTGGAATTTGAACAGACGACAAACTGGAAGTCAAAGGTCACCTGGCACTATTTCCTGTTATTAAAACGAATGTTTAATATCACAATTTATAGAGTGGGTTTATTGAATGGATTATGGGTAGGATCATGTAATTTATATAGATATGCAATGATTCTCATTGACATAGTATGTTTATTGGCCATAAATTTGACCTGAAGTAAATTCTAAATATTTATATAATTTTGCATTATTTAGACATTGTGTTTTCTGAAATGGTAAAACTGCTGTGTTTGGAATTTTAAGCAATAGTTGTTGACTCTCACCGTAGGTGCTGGTAGTTTTATAAATATATAAAATGAGTGGGTTCTACTTGCTTGAACTATCTGATTTGATCCAGGTATGTTCGATTACCGACCTGCCGTCCCAGCATTGGACACAGTTTTGGCTGGCGACTGCTGGCGTTCGCAAAACGCCAGCAGCTTTACTATTGCCGAAGTTCAAGGAAGTTTGGTATAGTGCAAGGGAACGTTTCGCATTCAGTACTTGGTTATATTAGACATGATTACATTCAACATATCCAGTAAGTCTACTGGCATTGTTTTGTTTCATTTTGGTAACTAAATAAAATACTAGAGACCTTTTAATTTATTTCCTCTTAAATGTGCGACTAAGGCAATTGTTTTATTGATATGAGATGTCTGGAACAATCCGATTTGAACACACTTTTATTTTCGTACTAGGGTACTCAGTACTCGTGCTCAGTGTTCTTATGAGAATCCACATTCGCCAAACCGGAACTTGCGCGGAATATGGCATTTTAGGAATACAATGGATCCATCTCTACTTTCGTGGCTACTTATACACCTGTACTTAATATTGTACAATTGTGATAACATTCTCTTGAAAAAGTTATATGGAATTACCAATACATGTGCTCTCACATTCTTCAAATGAGCATTTTACCTGAATATTCACTTCAGTACGAATATCTGAAATAAGCACTCTTGTAAAATGATTTTAAGATATTGCACTCTTGTGAAGGTCAATATGATTTAAAGATCTGTTTTTCCATGGATTAATAAAATAAAATGTTCTTTTTAAGGACCTGCAGAGAACTGTGAACCACAGCCTATCCCATCATTCCTAGTTGGTTTTGACAGAGACTGGCTGACTGTTTCTCCGTACTGTATACGATTCTGGGTAAGTTCATCACCTTTAATATCTTAATCTGCTGTGTTCACTGTTCAGGTGAAGGTATAACCTGCCATTTATTGACTGTTTTATTGTGATCTGGAACCCATGTTGAACATCAACCCTTTCATGATGGGAGACGCGCTGTTGCAGCATTAAAGATACTGTGCCAGTACATTCTCTTAATATATATGTGAGTCTCCCACAGGGAGCCTTGCATATATAACAGAATGCACTGGCTTAACGGTCATTGCACAGAATTAAACGGTAAATATTTGTTACTAAGCCAATGTAGTCTCTTATATATATGTGAGGCTCCCTATGGGATATATAACAGAATGCATTGGCACAGGGTTTTGCAAAATTACAGTAAACTCCAGCCATGGAAGGGATAAATCACATGAATCCAACAGACAATTGTTTGTTCCCAATTGTTTAATGGTACTTTAACCATCTGTTCGTAGATCCCTAATTGTCCAATTCATATCTTCAGTGATTATAATATGAAATAATATTTGATATATCTGTAAGAAATAAAATCACAATCAGAATCAAATATGAGTATGTTTTCACCATGAGAGGTAAGAAGTTCCTTTTCATCTTAGACATCCTTTGATTTTGGGGAGCACAATTGCTCAGTAGCGCACAAAAAGCACACGATCTTGGTTGAGTTGACTAATCAAGTGCAGCACAGTAAGGGCTGGGTTAACAACGATCGTCCAAGTAATCATAACATCAAAGGTTAAACAACAGTTCAATATTGAATCAACGATTACAGTCGTCATAATCATTTTGACAAGAGGAACGAGCACCCGTGAATTCAAAATTGCGAGTGTGATTGGGTGCGAGAGCAATCGCTCCCGTCTCCTGGGAAGGACTGAAGTCCCAACTTTCCAACCCACTATTTCCCCTCAGAATGCGCATTATACATCGGTAAGTCGGTAGGGGGGGGCTGAATTCTGAGCTACAAACATGAACACAGGTGAGGTCTGGTAGTTGCTGCGATGAACAGTGAAGTCATTTTACTTCAAAACAAGCTCTGTATCAAAGAAATGTTTAAATAAAAATAAAACACTTAAAATATTAATAGTTAAATTATCAGTGACAGTGTATTTATTCCCTATCCAATTAATATAAAATTATCCATTATACGAATCCAGTATGAAGTCAACTCCATCTGAGGAATGGCTTTTGATTTTACACCAATTTGTTTTGATCAGTACTGTGAACAAAACACAAAGAAAGCATGCAGAATGTGTGTATAGCACGTGACATGACCTCTGCTCATGACGTAATTATCACTGGTTACTGCAAGAGTACACTTGACACTGAGTGTGACAATGTGTCTTTGCCAACTGCGTAGATCCTTTGATGTCGCTTAAATTGCTACTGTTATAAAAGTTGTTGTATCCACTGTATATTGTGGTGTTACATGCTTTTAGTTCATCAACTTGAGATCAAAGAAAGACGATCTGTTTTAATTTGGTTTCTTTTCAAAGCTTCAATGTTCCTGCATGTTGGAAATGGCTACTTTTCAGCGATAAACATCCAAATTTTCTCCCGACAGGGTGCAGTGTATGTGCTTCCCAAATACGGCCACATTCCCCCAACCCCTAGCGGAAACCCTTGTTTAATGCATGTGTGTCGCAGACATTCAAAGCGATCAACGATGTCATTTCTAGTAAGAGATTCTGACTGAGTCACAATGGAACAGACACCTGTCCATATGAAATGGTAAAGAGGAAATGTACGGATTACCAATTCACCATAATGACTTATCAGTGATAATACGATTCCACTCCCATAGGGAGTCTGTGCTGTACAAAACGATCCCAGTAAGAAACTTTTTGGTGAAGTAACCAACAATGAACACTTAATTAGTTTTATTTTATTAAAATAGAGCAAAGCAATTTGTTATTTGAATGTATTATTGACCTGTTTACATGTACATGCACGGACCATCGGTTATATTTCTGTGCACCTGCATTTTTCAAATATTTAATATGCGTTAAATTCTTACGTGCAATATAGATCATGTTCTGGTCTAAGGAATTGTAATATTTTGACCATGGTATTGCATGTTATTGCTTACAGTTTCCCTTCTCATAACTTATCCCTTAACTCTTTATTAACTAAATACTTATTGACAAGTAATTGCCATAGGAAATATTCAGAAAATAAGTTCAACAAACAACCATTGTTGAACTTATTATCTCAACATTTTCCCACCAATTAATAGAAATCCATTTTGTCATCTGTCTGCACTGTCATTACCAATTTACCTGAACATCCCTCAAAATCAATAATAGACCATTCCAATGTATACTTTTATAACTGAATGGAAGAATCCATTTAGTATAGAAATTGTTAATATATCATACCAGTGGCTTACTCATTATTTCCTTGTTTTACAGGAGAAGCAGCTGTTAGAACCATATGGTAAACCACGAGATGTGGCCTACGTTATTGTCTCTCCAGACAATGACTTCATTCTCAGTCATGTTAAAAACTTCTTCAAAGATCTCAGTACAGTGTATGAATTGTGTCGACTCGGCCGACATGGACCCATAGCAAAGGTCTTACAGGATGGCATTATGCGCGTTGGCAAATTCGCTGCTCAAAAGTTGTCAACGGAAGATATTAATGAGTGGTTTAAACGTCTCGGTAAGTTTTAGGTTTCAACTTCTAATTTGCCAAACTATTGTGTTGAGGTCAGAATTGTTAACATTTTGTACAAGTCTCTCTGATTATTTCATGCACAGGAATGCTAATATTTAGCAAAGATTTAGCAACCCATGAAAGTTGAGATCGTCAGGTTGCAAATTGTGTACCAAAAAAGTCAAGTTCTATAAATTCGGGCCGCTGCTTCAGTCAAGGACCAGTGTAATATGGGAAATACGACAACAGCTGCCTTAATTTGTTCTTCGTGAAAGTAAAAGTACATTTTAATAATAGACGTTCAATTCAAAGTAAATACGAATACTTACTGATCAACATTGCTGTCTGTGTTATATTATTCCTGTCTGTGTGTTAGCTCGTTCGCAGTGTCTCTTGAATAGACTGGTTCCTGGTCCAAACTGCAAAAATCTTGAAAAGTAATAACTTGACGCTAACTGCAGGGAACAGCGTATAGGGCGACTTGGGAGACATCTCCCTAAAATGTGCCGCTTCTCCCTATTTTTGGCCCTGGGAGAAGTGACTGCCATCTTATATACCTGTATGCATATGTTCCAACTGGATATTTAAAGTATATTTACTGCTTATGATGGTGTTCTTAGTTCTTACTCACTATTGTGGTTTTATTAATAGGCTCTTGTGTTGTATAATTCATATTGAATCACAGAAGGGTGATGTTGGGATGTACATTGTACTTCACCCTGATAACAGTCCAGACTTCTCCCAATTTGAAACCTCCAGACTGGTCCCTTGCTATATGCACTGTCTATGTTCTTGCATGATTGTGTATGTCTCTGATTATGCATTCTTTCTGTTTTTGCAGGTGATTCACCCATGGCAGCTAAACTCAGATTGTATGCTCAAGCTTGTAGACATCACTTGGGTAAGTTACTCTCCATCATTGAATAAATTGTGTATCCCACAAGTGGAATTTAAGATGCAACTACTTCGCATTGGCTTGTCATGAGCAACAATGTAAATTACAGCAGCTTTGGCGACAGACATAAATAACATTTCAATCAAACTTTCCATAATCAGTTCAAGTACATGTTGGGTTCTGATTATTCTAAACTTTTAGTCGAGTGAAAATAAGTGTATATTTGTCTATCTAAAACATTGGTAGTAAAATTGGTGGCCCGTTGTGGGGTTGGTCATCTTGATCTTCTGTTAGATCTTTTACAAAATGTATCTCAAATTTTATATGTTTTTAGCTCAGTCTAAATGCCGCTATTTTCGTCTCTAAGTTTCTACAATAAATATAATTTATATTCTAATATATTTTGTCTTATCTTGTATATTTTTAGGTCCTCTGTTGGCACAGCAGAATCTTGATAAAAGTATATTTGAAAACAGCAGCTCTTCCAAATCTACCTTCAAAGCTCCAGAACCTCCGATGTCCTCATCCGGAGGTGAAAACCACCAGAGTCCGAATCCAAATATCTCATCCCAGCCGTCTTCTCTTGATGACAAAGAAAGAGGTACATTAATGCTCTAAATAATCGACTCCTTAACCACAGTAGAATTATGGGTAATTTTTCAGGATTTAGTCAGAAATATGGCTTGTTGCCATTCATTGGAAAGCTCTCACTTAGAGCTTTCCGATGAATGGCAAAAGCCAAATTTCTGACTAAATCCTGAAAAATTACCCATAATTCTGCTGTGGTTAAGGAGTCGATTATTTAGGGCATTACTGTATTATTTTAATATATTTGACTTGTTTGGTATTTAAAAACTATATTATGTGTCAAAACTTGTAGTTGCATAGAATCAAAAAAATTGCTGATAAAATGTCATTAGAAAGGGCAACAATTTTCTTTATTTCATAAAAGTGTATTATCGACATGTGTTTGTGATAACCAATAACAAACTAAATCAATCGGTACGTGTGTATCTGATTAAAAACTCCACACCTGTAGGCATTGTTTCATCAACATTTTTTGGGAAACCCCAAAATAGTATTGTGACATACATGTGCTGTCTATATTTAGGCCGGGAACATCTCATTGTGGCCATATTTGTCAGGTCTGCATGTTCAACAAAAAATTAGTATTGATACAGAATATCACCCAAATGATATCTAACTCGCCAACCAATAAAATCATTAGCATATTCCTGTAAACATGGTATTGTTGCCTGTTATTCCCGAAAATTATTCTATGCCTGGTAAAGCGGGCTGCGGTGGTGAAGGAGTTAAGCCGTCAATGGATCATTCGATGGTTCATATGCCAGTGAACCACATAATTGATAAGCTAAGTATTTACTCATTTGGATGTTCATAGTTTGCTTTTGAAAAATTACCCTTTTGTTACCGTTTGCAGATGGACTTCCAGAAAATGCTCCCCAGTCCAAGGAATCTTGCCATGATATGGAAAATGATGAAGATGTTCCTCCTGCTCTAGTCGTTTATTTAATAGACCCGTTCACCTATGGCCAGGAATGGAATGATTACTACCTGACAAACAGCCGATTGACACTCATTGGCTTGCTGAGGGTATACGAGGAAATGATGAAGTCTCTTCCGGAACACATCCAAAACAACTGCTCACTACAGGTATTACTCATTCACAATGCTATGAAAGCTATTCCTAAACTGCATGCGTCAATTAAAATACTGTCTATTTTTAGTTCGTAAATTGTTTCGGATTCCACCGAATTCATTCCCAATGAATTCAGTAGAACTTTGAAAGTCGCAATAAATTGTCCATCACACTTCCTAATAGTTGTGGGGGTGCATATGCACATTTATATCAGAAAGGGAAAAACAAGCTGAAGCTAACAGTCCATTATACCATAAGTAAGTTTTTTTAAATTTTATAGTTTGGCATCACACTTCTTGACAGCGACCATTTTTTGTCAGTTGGGACTTGTCATGGGACATAATCACTCTTGAGAAAATTTTGATTGATAATGTGTCTATATGCTTGAGGCTAACAACGGTTTAGTTCTCCTGGTGGTTACCTATCTAGAATGAAATAGCCGAAAAACAAGACTTGCAAAATATTCATGATTTTTTTTCATGATCACTGATGCCTTACTTAAATTATTGTTCAATCGATCAACCCCAAAAACAAGTTAAACATGAACTGAAAAGTAGTTCCCATAATCGCGATACTAGTAACTCAAAAACCGTGTGGCTGAATAGCAAAATCAGGCAAGTCGTTTGTGAGATCAAGCAATGCAAGCCTGCAAATAGTGTCTCTTTCATTTGGTGATGCTAGCCCTCTATGCGGGATAGCATCAATAAATTCACCCTCTGATGACCTCATTCTGCAAATGAAAGACACACTATTTGCAGACTTGAAGCAATGAATCTTATTTTGGCTTGATTGCTAAACAGGGTTTCTTCGTCTGAAAAGGATGAGAAGTTAGATGTTGTACTTCTATATTTTTCAGATTGTTCCACTTAAAACCATATTAGAGTGCCAAGAAAGTGCTGCCCGATTCCAGACTATAAAATCCCTAGCTTTCTCAGTGTTTACCTCGTGTAAATGGAACCTGACACACACCATTATCGGTCGCTCACTCACGGGATTTGGACCCGCATCAGCCGCTGATGACTTCCTCAAGGTGAGTCTCAATAATTCTCTTCAGGCCTGAAAATATGGTGTTGGACATTTGCAGAATGATGTCCCCAGAGGGTGAATTTAGTGACACAACCCCGCATTCTGCATGGCCTCATCTGCTGTGGGAGACTTCGACTCCAGAATTAAATTCCCAGATGGTGAAGATTGTGATGTGCACCCATTGGGCACCTCGATTATGCATTGGGTCATAGCCAATTTGGGGTTTATAGAGAAACTAGAACAGAAAAAAAAACTTTAAGAAACTACAAAACTTGTTAATTTGATATTAAGGATGATACTTTCCAGAGAAGATGGGGCATAAGCAAAATGAGGTCCCCCAGAACGTGTGGGGTAGCATCACCAAATTCACCCTCTGGGGACCTCATTCTGCAAATTTCCGGCGCCATATTTTCAGGCCTGATGCTCTTATCTGACTTGAATACTGTATATTCAAGTTATTTCAAATTGCCTTATCACTGAACATTTGAATTTTTATTTAAAGACATATTATGTACTAGTTCGGGTGCGTGAAACTGATGAGTTAGTATTCAGGCGCTATGCCAGCTGGATGAATGGAACATTCTATTAGCATAGCTGAAAATTTGAAGCAAATCAACTGTAACATCGTCTGAAAACATCGTCTGAACTGCGCTCAATTGTAAATATTTACTACTCGATTCAGGACGCATCGAATATACGCGAGGTCCTCCAATTTTTACCAGAGTTATTGTCCTTGTCGACTTAGAATTTGCTGATTATTTTGGTTTCCGGATGATAACTTTAGTTTAGTTGTCAGATTGTTTTCAAATTTGGTAAATGGAATACAGGTCAAGTTTGAATTTGGATTCGATCCACTCATATTTACCAGAGTTATGACCCTTGTTGACTTAGAATTTCCCCAATTATTTTGGTTCGTGGATGATAAATTCATAGAATTAGGATTTATTGTCAGATTATTCTAGTGTCTAATCAAATAAAACTAAGTTTGTTAACAATTTATTGGTTCAATGATTGTTCCCAGAATAAAAAACTTTATTTCTAAAAAAAAAAGCCACCCGACAAATAAAGCCACATTATTTAGGGGACCTAGAGGCCTATTTTAGAAGTTTGATTTTTATGTGTACCCATACCATGTATGGTACACATAATGCCGACGTCCGGATCAACCATCCGTCGTTCGTCCGTCCGTCCGTCCGTCCGTCTGTCCGTCTGTCCGTAGACACTTGCTATCCGATTCATTTACTTGAATATTTTTTATCGGATCTTGTTAAAATTTTATGTGCATGTTTATGATGACACACTCCTCACCTGTATAGTTTTTGGTATCGATCGGTTGATCGGTTTAGAAATTATTAACCCTTTGCATCCGCACATAGGCATGAGCTATCCGATGCTGTAACCAAAGTATTTTTTGTCCGATTGTTTTCATATTTGATATGTAGGTTTATAATGACACACCCCTCACCTGTATAGTTTTTGGTATCGATTGGTTTAGAAAATAATTAACCCTGCACACAAATGCTATCTGATGCATCTAAGTCAAACTGTTTTCTTCTGATATGCCTCATATTTCTTACCTAGGTTTTTCTTAGCACGTTTTTCATCTTTATGGTTTTTGGTATCGTTTAGTTATCCCTTTCTGCTCTTGTTTTTAAATAGAATTCATCCAAGCTGTGTTGACTTAAATATTTTTCATCTGATCAGCACCAAATTTGGTACATATGGTCCTCACCCCGAAATACAGATCAGGTTCAAATTTGAGTTTGATCTGGTATATTTTAACAGAGTTATGGCCATTTAAAATTCAAGTAGCTGATAATCTAATTAATGCCTGCAGGCTCTGTTAGCTTAGAAGAGGAGATCTTATTACACAGCCAGTGTCTTATTGGAAATGAGTTTTGTTTAGCTTGACATTAGGTAAATACCATGGCTCACAGAGTAAAATCTCTTTAGATACATATCACAGTGATAGTGCATGGTTCTCTCCTGTATGGACCAGAACACCTGATCAAACAAATCTCTCAACACTAATAAAATTTCTCTCCTGACTCTCAGACTCTATCACACACAGTGTGTTAGCATCTCTAAAAAATTGACAAGACCATGATTGATGAATCTCTGGTCCATTCTGTGTTCTGTACAAAATTAATTTAACCCCTCTGTTGAAACAGGTTCATGACATTAGAGACTGACTTATTGTATGGGTTTCTAAATCCAATGACATGCTTTTTATAGACTTTTTGTGTTTATCAGTTATTTATTTTGGGTAAGATTAACCCCATTCTATCCGATTTTATGACTCAAATATTTCCATTGATTATGTTTATAGTTCTTGGCATAGTTTATGATAACACACACCTAACCTGCACAGTGAGGGTCATTTAGTTTATTTGCTCAAAAATATTAACATCCTCCACCAATCCTGTTGACACAATGTGATAACTAAATATTTTTCACTTGATCACTATATAAATAATTGCATCCATGTTAATGATGAAACATGCATTCTTCACCTGTATAAATTTTGGTATCGATTGAATGATTTTGATAATATATTAACAGTAACTTCAATTATATTTCCGCTGTTAGGTACATTATATCTTTCCAATGATCAGCTTAGAAGAAAATTAACCCACCCCATTCCATAGTCATACACTATGCTATTCAATGTAATGAATCTAATATTTTCAATCTGACCAATCTCATATCCTACCTCTAGCTATCTGAAAATTCTGCATAAAATCATTTTATATCCAATCATTATCAATCATTTTATATCCAGGTCTATACATCCCTCACTTGTATAGTTGGTCAGGTATTGATTAGTTTTTGAATCGGGAACTATTAACTCTTTTGTCCCATCTAAATGATCCCAAGAATTTTTAATATGCAGCTAACACAAAACATAATAAAAAAAATTACAATATTAAAAAAATCATATGTTATGTCTCACATTCCAGTGTAATAAGCAAATAACTAACTATTTTGTCTTTAACTGCTATGGTGCTTCTCTCTGACTATGGATTGAGCTTAATTAGCTTTATCACTCTATAAGACATATCTGTGTTGAAGTGACTTGATATGTTAATGAAATGGAATGCCACATCCGTGTTCCTATTCTGTTTATGTGAGCAAGGTGCCCAATAAGTCTGATTCCACTTGTGACCTTAATAGTAAGGTGTCAATTATTGAAACTTTTGCACTCGTGAAAAGGTTGGTGTAAGGATTTATTAAAATAGCTAATCGGTATCGCCAAGGTATGGGATAAACATCTGCCGATCGTGATCGGCCTCTCGTTAGGGAAATTAATCAGAAGGAAATAGAAAACAAGCATTTCTTTCCAAATTATTTGATCTATATCCTTCTTTAATTGCAGGAAAATGTTTTCAACATGAAGCTTAATACGCCACCATTTGTTCTGGCTCCTACAAAGGACAAACAAAGTTCCCTAGTCGAGTCATGCGCTGACCAGGTGGAGCAGAGCAACCTGATATTTTGTGGCTACTGTTTGTCAGAAGACCAACGCTGGCTGATCGCTGTGTGCACAGATGACCGGGGAGAGCTCATGGAGACATGCCTCATCAATATTGAAATACCAAATAGGTGAGACTTTATTGAAAATATATATACTTTTTCTCTGGCTACTCTGGTAAATATTGAATAAATATTGAAATTTAAAATAGACTAGACCAAGATAATAATACGTATGTTCAACTGCTCATCTTGTACTTACCTTGGATTAATCGTCATCTCTGTGAGGACAGGAAATCTTTGTCATCTCAGAAATGTTGGAAATTATGGTATTCAAGAAAATTAATATATACTATGAGTGTAACAAAAGAAAAACAGACAGATTGAATTAAAGGTGCCATACCTGTATAGGCCGAAATCTCGTATCAACAAATAACATCTACAAGTTTTTTGTTGTATTTTGATTACATAACAGTAGGTAATCAGTTTATAGAATATTGATATTGTTTGCTTATTAACTTTTAGAAACAGGAGGAAGAAAGCCTCTGCCCGCAAGGTTGGTCTCCAAAAGCTGTGGGACTTCCTGTTGAGTGTGATATCCGTGACAACGATACCCTGCAGACTTGTGATTGGCCGCTTTGGCAGATTAGGCCAGGGAGAACTCAAAGGTATGTTATAGAACATTAGTTTTAGCCAGCAAGATGACTTTATGTGTAATTAAGAAGTGGATAGTCAGTTTCAGTTCAGAAATATTTGAACAATTTTGGAATTTTAGTTTGTATAACTGCTTCATGCAATTTTGTTGCAGATTTTCTCAACTGGAATTAGAGTTATGAATGTCCCAAAATTACAAAGTAGTGCTCACCATTCGTTTCATTTGTGTGAGCGCAGACATTTTGTAATGTGTTATTGGACATTTTGTTCAAATTGTTCGGTAGCCAGTCACAAAGCCCTTTACATATCATTTTAAGAATGGGAATTTACAGGAGTCTTACAAGGTCTCAACTATTTAAAACTCCCTTTTTGTAGGCTGGTCTGGATTGCTTAGTAAAAAGAACCTTCAGCGATCCACTAAACACATGCAAGAAATATGTAAGCAATGTGATTTCCTTGGAATGTCGGAAAGTCCAAGTGTTCTTAGTGCCTGTCTAGTGTCCATGGAACAGCAGCCTACATTTTACATCATGGATGACTGCGTTAAATTCGAGGAGAAGAAAAGCAGTGCCAGTCCAATGGAGACGCCTCGTGATGCTTCTTGCACACACATTCTTGTCTTCCCAACATCTGCTACCACTACTGTAAGTACCACTTTATCACATAACATGATTTAACAGGTATATTGCACCTGTTATCATCAGTTGCCTTCATTATGCTGTATGTTCTGGGTTCCATCATGACCTTAACCCATTCTTTACTAAACGGATTCTGCTGACAGTTATAAAAGTATCTTTGGTATGGTCTATTATTCATTTGGAGGGGTTTCAGGAAAAATGAGCTGACGACAGACAAATGAAAAGCTAATAGAATTGCAGAAGGATTCATATTCTTTGGTGGGAAATGTTCAGATAATAAGTTCAACACAATCTATTATCTGAACATTTCCTAAGGCAACTACTTGTCAATGAGTATTTAGTAAAGAAAGGGGTTAAAGTGCTTAAATTGTCATAGGGGGCCTTGAATAGCCTTTGTTTACGTCAATATATGCTCTGCTCGCTAAACACATAATTGAATATATTGATAAATATGGAGTAATGGCCTTGATTTTCAGAGAAGTTCTTGAAAAACCTTGAAAGTTTTCACAAAATTGCCTCAAATTTGATTAACCTTTTCTCTGCTATGACGTCCGTAACTATTACGGACGTAAAAGTGCATGTCATGTGCTATATGGTCCGTAGATACTACTGACCTACTTCAGCACACTTGCAGTAGGCCATTACTCATAACTGGTACTCAGAGTTTGGTGCATCGGAATAACTGTATCTTAAAGTTTCAAAATGAGTTCCTAGAAATTATGTTGTAGAAAGTGGTGCCAGGAAGACATAGGGCTATATACAGAGATATAGTTTTCTGTTAAAGGTGAAGCTGATTCCCGTTTTATTTTACTCATTAAATTTTGAACTGTCTTATAGGCTAGCACATCGGCACCACATCAAGAGCCTGGTGGAATGGATATTGGTGGTAACCAGTGGGATATCTCAAACGATGATGCATTGATAACAGATAATGACTTCGATATCCTCGATATCATACAAGATCTCACTGGGTCTCCGACGCGGCCTCCCTCAGCTCCAGGGTCACCGCTCGGAGATCATGACCGAGGACAGCTTAGAATGCCTGCTATGGTGCGTATCCTACCAAATATTTCTCAATCTATTTACTATCAGAATATCGCCTATGTGGGTTGTCTCCCTAGGTTGGTTAGTCAAGCTTTTAATAGTATTTTAATAAGGACAATTGAAGCCAATAATTCTTGGAACAAGCTGATTTCTCACTGATTAATGACTGTAAACCAAAATAAGTGACAAAATCATGAGACAAATAGACTCTATTCTGTTTTCAGTATAATTCACAGGTCCTGAGTGTTCTCAAAATCTGGTATATTGATATAATATAAACATTTATAAAAATATATATGAATGCCAAATGCAAAATTTTAGCAGACTTTAAAGATTGCTTAGATATGATACATCATTGAATCAAGTGTAGAATCAGTATTTTTTATATGTCAATGGATATTATATTTTAAGACGAGTTTTATAAGATTCAGATTCGGAGGGAGTTTTATCTTGTATTTACTTATATCTTGTAAAACCTTTGGTTTAGTGTAGATTTGAATGAAGTGGGTAACAGTATATGTATATTGGTGCTTTAAATATAGAAATGCATGACTGGAGCTTCCTGAAATTTTGGGAAAACCCTGTGCCAAGGCATTTTCTTATATATGTGAGTCTCCCTATGGGTATGGGAGACTCACATATATATGAGAATGCTCTGGCACAAGATCTTTAATGATGCACCAGCGTATCTCCCGTCATTAAAGGGTTTAATAAACCATAAAATTAATATGTCTGTAATTGGAAAAATGTTTTCGTTATTGGCTCATTTGACAGGAACAGACTTTCTTAACATAAATTTCCTATTTGTATTCAGTCTGGTTCAGTGAGCATCGACCCACAGGATGAAACACCGAATTTGCTGCAGCAGCCTCTAGCCATGGGATACTACGTCAGCACAGCCCACCCAGGTCCTCTACCAAAGTGGTTTTGGTCAGCTTGTCCAGAAAATGAACACAGATGTCCATATGTGTTCAAAGTAAGTTAGCCCTTGATTACTACTTGCTGATGAGTAGTTAATGCCAAAATTTGGTTCCTATTGATTCATTTGTTGATATGTTCAGCCCAATAAATTCAACAACAGCCTGCCAAATAATGAATGGACCATTCTAATGCAGCCCTCAAAATTAGGAAAGATGTCCCACGGCAAATTTAATGCTGTGGCATTATAGATTCCACATGTTGCCATGGCATTTACCACAGCATTGCTTATTGCTAATGTATATTTTTAGAACTGAAATGGAATTCCTTTCAGAAATCAAAAGTATGCTAGTATACAATCTTCAAAATTCTTGGAGTGTTCTATTCAGAATAAGCATGTTTTAAAGCTGTAAGGTTAGTACAAGCCTTGCTGGCTAGCATCACCAAATTCACCCTCTGGGGACCTCATCTGCTATGGGAAACAAAGACTCAGATTGAAGTTCCCAAATGCTGAATATTGTGATGTACACACATTGGGAACCTCGATTTATACAACATGTCGTCTGCCAAATTGGGGATATAGAGAAACTTAACTAAATAAGAAATAGAATCTTTGTACTGCTTTGTAAAGAAGTTTCTATAGAAATTTGATAATAAAGAAACTGAAACCTAAGCAGAATGAGATCCCCAGAGGGTGAATTTAGTGATGCTAGCCCACTATGCAGGATTGTATCACTAAATTCACCCTATGGGGACCTCATTCTGCAAATGACGGGCACACTAAACTCAGGCTTGGGTCAGCAAGGTGTTCACTATTTCTTGATATGGGATTTGTGGACCTGCCCTAAGAGGTAGAATTAATAATGTTTAATTGGGAATAGATTCTTTTGTATGTAAATAGTAAAGAGTCGTTTGAAACTAAATTAATCAGGTCTTGTTATTCATAACATGTCTTTTTTTTCTTTTCAGTCTGCCCTCCATATTCATTGCTCGTCACACCAAGATGATTTATATCATTCATCACACAACCGAAATACTCATCCACTCGATTCCAATTTAACATGTGATGTTTTGAGGTAAGCTATAACTATTGCAGGAACATTACATCCAATTGCAGTTGAACTATGATTTGTCAATAAGCTAATCCTAAGATGAGTGTGATTTCTCATGAGTAACATTCACAAACACAAACTATGAGACAAACTAAAATGTTTCATGCTGAGTGCACTCTTGGAAACTGTGACATTACTTGGAAATCAAAATAGAACTTAATTATCTCACTATTGGAAAATTAAGCGAGGATGATCCTCCATGGAGGTACACAATCACTTGAATATCCTAAAAATGGTTTAGCGCTTTTGATAACAGTGTTTCTTCATCAGGACCAGGGTGGTGTTGTATCACCACAGCAAAATTATGGGTAATTTTTCGGGAGTTAGTCAGAAATATGGCTTGTTGCCATTCATCGGAAAGCTCTCATTTCCGACTAAATCCTGAAAAATTACCCATAATTCTGCTGTGGTGATCCCACGCCATCCTGGTCCTGATGAAGATACACTGTTATCGAAAGCGCTAGACCATTTTTAGGATATTCAAGTGATTGGGTACCTCCATGGAGGATCATCCTCGCCTAATTTTCTTTACGAGCATCTCTCTCACCTTGTCACACCCGTTAACATCAACTTCCCCATACCCAGCGTGTCCCTCACTATAGTATTCCATGATGACGACTTGCAAAGGGGAACAAAACATTCACACACAAATCTGGAAAAATAAACCTCAGCACAGCACCTCAGCATGCAAATAAAGAGAGAGATAGCTCAGATCTTCACTCTCCACACACCCTGCCACCAGTAGGCACTAACAAGAACGACTTGAATTAATCACCTCCCAAATATCTCCCTATTGGACTATATTTTCCTTTAAAATTCCTATGTGGCAGTGAGTTTGTATTTGTACAGCTAATATAATAGTGTTCACTCGTTCATTAATAGATGGCACTTATTGTTATATTATATAACTGCGATGTATAAAATGAAGAGTTGATGTGTGTAGAATTAATATTATATCTCGCCTGTTTTTAATTTTTACAGATTTGTGTTGGAGAACTACAATGCTCTTTCCTGGCTATCGTTTGACTGCACCAAGAATGATCGCAGCTCCTGCCTTCCAATACATTTTGTGGTCATGATGCGCATCTACCACGCCCTAAAGGAATTTGTGTGACACACGATATTAATATCAGTCCTAATAGGCAGCTACCACTGTTGGACAGTTCTCAAGTCTTTCCTATTGAAATGTGTGATTCTTGTCAAGGATATTATAACCCTTTCTTTACTGAATGGATTCTCCCACCCATTTATATAAGTTTACATTGCAATGGTCTATTATTCATCTGGAGGGATGTTCAGAAATATAATACAGAGGCGGCAGATAATACAAACGCATGTTCCCATTCATTGGGAGAAATGTGCAGATTATAATAAAGTTCCTATGGCCGTTTGTTTGTCGAACTTGTTATTGAAACAGTTCCGAATGAGTATTTAGTAAAGAAAGGGTTGACCCTTTCATGACTTGAGCTGCGCTGGTGCAGCATTAAAGATCCTGTGCCGGTGCATTCTCTTATATATGTGAGTCTCCGAAAGGGAGCCTCGCATATATAAGAGAATGTTCTGGCTTACAAGGTCAAGGTAAATATTGTTTGGCCAATGTGTTCTCTTATATATTTGCGAGGCTCCCTATGGGAGGTGCGCATATTATAAGAGAATGCATTGGCACAGGGTTTTCGCAAAATTTCAGGAAGCTTCAAGTCATGGAAGGGTTAATTGTGTGTTCAGGGCTTGAAATGTGACATGTAAGTTATAAAGCAATTCATTTCCTGTTGTATTAAGATAAACAAGGCTATTTGTAAGTGACAATCGTTGGTGTTATATATTCATCACTTTAAGCCATAGATGAGAATACAGAATTGATTGAGAGAGAATTGTCAAGTGACGAGTTTTAACTCGTTTAGTGCGAGACTAGACCAGATAAGTTCTAAAATGTAGCAAACAGAATCAGAGAGTTCAATTTGTTCACATCACTCCTTCTGAAAATTAATATATCTGCTAAATTTTGACAGATTTGACCCCCAAGTTTTCATAAATAATTGACATACCAGGCTTAGTCTGAAAAACAAACCGCTGAATTATAACTAATATCTTAGGGCTGATCTGGTTATTCCTGGCACTAAAGAGTTAATGGGCAAGCCTGATTTTAAAGTCTGAAATTGGTCAAAACTATTATTCTATATATAAAACCTTATATATGATGCTAATATCTTAATTGAAGTTGATGCTCAGTAATGTTCGCCAAAATTCGCATTTTATATTGCCTAAACACAACACTTGATGTACTTGTATTGCTGCCAATAATTTTGGCCAAGTTGTGTAATTATGTTCGATTATTACCCCTGGAATTTTATCATTTTTACGATGCATTTCGATTGTCCCAAAAAATTACAGATATGTATTCTTGTTTTAAAGGGACCCAAGGCACTGACAGTGGGTAAATGTGCAAAAAATATAAATGTTTGTAAACACATCACCACTGAGAAGAACATAGAGAAATTAGTAAATTTTGTTCTTATATTCATTATTGATAGTTTTCCAATAAAAAAATTCTGCGCATTGAAACTGTTAGTGATTTGTTAGCAAACATCGCTAATCATGAAGTAAGTTCATACATTTTATTTTTTCAATGGTTTGACCTTTTCCAATATTCACCATCAAGTTTTGATTAAACTTTAGTATCTTATTGGACTAATTGGACCTTTATCGGTCATTCCACTGTAATAGTAATGTTTATATAACAATTGTTTTGATATTCGAAATCTCTTTGGACAGTTATTAAAATGAAAATAAGAACGATATTATAAAATTTTTGATTTTCATAGTTGATTTACATACTTTAGTCCTTGAATTCCTTCATGTTTTAAAATAATTATTTTGACCAATTTCTGCATTAAAACATGGTTCATCCCTTCACTAATTGGAAGAGAAATTGATGAATGACTTTTGACAGGATTGTTCGTGGTTGCTGCAGGAACATAATTTTAAGGTTAGTGATGGTGTGGAGACCGAGCTGTGATACCTGTCATCTGTGACGAGAATAAATTTGCTGCATTTCAAGCCCTGAGATATTGTTGAAGTGATGTATTAGGTGCCCACCTCAATTTATTTCTCAATTTGGAAACAATAAGAACATATTATTCTATACATACGTTCTTTATGTCCTGTGATAGTTTCTATTTTGAAAACTGAAATGAGGTGGTCGCCAGAGGAAGAGGATCCTACCTAAGGGTCTATTCCCATCTGAGGTTTTGCGTGCATCTAGTAATGGCGAACCACTATAACCATCGGTCGAAATGCTTACTAATATATAACCAATGGCAACAATTTGCATCACAAAGAGTTCAATATCGGGTCAAATTATCATAAGTAGTGTGAAAAAATTAAACCTTAAAAGGTGCACATGTGCAATTTAATCCTTTCTATACTGAAGGGATTTTCCAAGTATATATTATTCATTTGAAGGGATGTTAAGAATATATGAGCAGACGACAGCCAGACATGATTATCCATGTTCAGAAAAATTCATATTCTAGGTCGGTTGTTAAACTTATTAACTGAACATTTCCTCAGGGACAACTACTCATCAATGAGTATTTAGTATAGAAAGTGTTAAGTTCAATTGTTGATGATAATGCATCAATTGAGATTATACTGATCTCTTGGCACAGAAACGGCTAGTCCCCCATTGTTATTGCAAGGATGGGTTGATCAGAGAATATAATGCGTGATAAATAGCTCTGCGGTAAGCTAACACGCACCTTAACCCTTTCATGACTGAGAGCTGAGCTGGTGCAGCATTAAAGATCCTGTGCCAGTCCATTCTCTTATATATGCGAGTCTCCCATAGAGAGCCTCACATATATAAGAGAATGCACTGGCTTACAAAGACAAGGTAAATATTTTTAAGCCAATGCATTCTCTTATATTTTAGAGAATGCATTAGTACAGGTTTTTTGCAAAATTTCAGGAAGCTCCAGTCATGAAAGGGTTAAAAGTCGCCGCGACTAGATGCATGTGTGATGGGAATAGACACTTAAATGTCACCAGTACTCAGCTGGTGACATTATACTGGCCAGTCTAAAGCAAACCAAATAATTGCTGCCTCGGACAACTTTTTATAAATATTCAGCAACACAATTTTGCAAGTATAGGATCTGAATGGGAGGCCGCCAAAGTTAAAAATAAGACTGCGTTTTATTGGGTGAGCATCTGATATGCAATAAAATAATTTATTTGAGAAAAGGACCGGTGTTGAATACCCTTATTTTTCTGAGGAAGCAGATCATAAAATTGTAATTTGAGAGATGAACGTGGTTGGTAAAGTTTACTTAATTAATTCAGGGAATGTGCTTTAAATGCCAAACATATTATTTGAAACTTTGAACTTGAAAATTCACTTCTCTTGAAGCCAAGTTAACCTTTCCATAACTGGACATCGAAAAACCCTGTGCCAACGCACTCTCTTATATGCAATTCTCACATATATAAGAGAATACAATGGCCTAACAATATGCCTTGACTTTGTAAGCCAGTGCATTCTCTTATTATGTGAGGCTCCCTATAAGAGACTCGCATATATAAGAGAACGCACAGGATCTTGAATTCTGCACCAGTGCAGCTCCCGTCATGAACCCCCATTAAAGGGTTAAAGAGATCTTTTAGGTACTTCTTAGTTTCCTGAATCCTCAGTGTATTTTGAGATTATCATGCGTAATTGTATCTGCAATCTTTTCTGACATTCTTGCATAGTATCTGAATTGAGTCATGAAATCTCTTTCATTAATTTAATATTTGCCACTCAAGTTTTCACCATACTCACAAGCCACTTTGATCCCATCACTTCTAATTCTATCTTCAAATAAATCTGTTAACAATATGCAAGTTAAATATGGCTCATATTTTAGAAACTACCTTTGGGAAAATTTGGCACAATTTGTGTATTGAATGGCACAGAGATTTAAAAACTAACTTGTGACTTTGTCACAACATTTGAATTGAATGGCTCAAACTTTTAGAACTTTGCAAATATCTCGCCAATTGTTTCGGTGAAGATCTCTTTTAATTGGGCATTGCAGCTTATTTTGGCGGAAGCACTCATTCTCATATATTTTGTAGGCGTTATCTTTCTTGGATAAAATCAACGTACAAGTTAATCATTCGTCCTTTTTAAAATACAATCATTGAATACTGCTCTTGTGATAGTCTGAGAGGTTAAATGTATATATATATATTATATGTATGATTGTTTGTCGTTAAATCCAGGCCTGCTAATATGTGCTGGACATTTGCAGAATGAGGTCCCCAGAGGGTGAATTCAGTTACTTAACCACATTCATCCTCTGGGAACCTCATTATGCATGGCCGCCCAGATGTGATGCTAGCCTGCTGAGCGGGGTAGTGTCGCTAAATCAACCCTCTGGGGACCTCATTCTGTGAATGACCAGCACAATATTCTCAGGCCTGGTGAAATCAGACTGCAATTAATGAGTGTATCAAAGTTTGAAAAAAAATGGTGTGAAGGTCATTGTAAGTTAACGTTACCCAGGAAAGAATAACTCGGCAATATATATGTAGACAGGTGGTTGAGCCTTATATTATGTATAATTGAGACATGTTTTGACTGTGATAGGTGGAATCTGTCAGTTTCTTTACAATTGAGCAGCTAGTCTTCAAAACTATTTTAAGTCATTTATATGTAAAAGGATATTTGTTATTTATATACATTTGTTCTCTTTGACTGGTAACAATGCTTTTTATTGCACATAAAATGCATTCAATACAGTTGAGCTCTATGTTCAAATCAACAGGACTGACTGATACAGTGAGGCTCTAAGCTTTCCGATGAATGGCAACAAGCCATATTTCTGACTAAATCCTGAAAAATTACCCTTAATTCTGCTGTGGTTAAGGGGTCGATTACTAAGGGCATTACTGCAGTTACAAGAGAAATTGAAAATAATAACCAGGTTTAGTTAGCCACACATATAACTTGTAACATGTGTTATCATTGCCAATGGAAGTCATCTAACTTGTGTGACCGCCTTCACATACATGGGTTTTGTGCCCAACGTCTAGCATACAAAACTTGTAGGAAAGAAAAATAATCCAATAATCTAATAACATAATGAGCGACCATCGCTATGCAGTCAGTATGACAATGGGATTTGGTTGAGCAGTAAGATCTTATTTTGATTGAAACTATTAAGCGTATCGGTGTTGGAGCTTGTCTTCCCCGCTGACTGTTGTTTACACGTTGGGCCGATATCTATAAATATGTAGGTTTCGCAGCATAGTAATACCATATTAACACTCATTACAAGCTACACATACATGTCGCTAAACATGGCAATTTTCAAATCTGGGCAGTTAAATCTATCTAAACAAAATGGTGCTTTCATGGGATGGGACAAGTCTCGGTGAACATTCGATGACAGTTTCATCAATAGTAAACCAAAAGCAGACGGCAATATTATTTATTGAGTATCTGAAAACGGGTTCAAGCATATATGCAATATTACATTATTTAAACCTCAATTACATAATAAAATGGACAAGACCCACACAAAATTAATATCTGATTTGTGAATATAAAGTCCTGAATATTTTGTTTTTAATCTGATTTATTCAGATGGACATGGTAAACATATGTCCTGACCTGTTTCATTCTTTATGATCTTTCTCAATATTCAAATGAACATGATAAACATTTGTCCTGACCTGTTTCATTCTTTGTTATCTTTCTCAATTTTGCAATTAACCCTTTCTATACTAAATAGATTATCCCAGTCAGTTAAAAAGTGTACATCGGAATAGTCTATTAATGATTTGCAGGGATGTTCAGGTAATATAAGCAGACAACAGATATATAAAAGTGCCGAAGGAGCCCTATTTATTGAGGAAATGTTTAGATTGAGGAAATGTTTATCTAATAAGTTCAACGTGTTTCTTGAACTTACTATCTGAACATTTCCTATGTGATAACTACTCATCAATGATACTTTAGTATAGAAGGGGTTAATGTGTTCTTGTTAACATTTAGTCATGTCCTTGAATGTTTGGCCTGAAAACATATTATACCTTATATATCACTAAGATTTTCTGCAAGACTGGATCCACACCATGCGAGATATGTTTATAAGTGAAGTATTTTCATAAACCCTTGAATATGGTGTGTAATAAAGTTAGAACGAAACAACAATCTGGATAAGTTGATGTTACACGAGTCGGTGATCTAACAAGGTTAAACTCAACTCTATTGGATAGCAATTTTATGTAATAATAAATTATAGATGTATTTGTCATTTTAATCTATGACATGATTGATACTACATCATTGTGACTTTAGCTTCATGTCTTAAAAACCGGAAAGTCATTTTATAAAAAGTTTATCAAATCCAAGCAAATCATGAGTGAAAAGTTTATAGGGAATACAAATTTTCTTCAAAACAGATTATCAATTCAAATATCTGAATTACAATAGCCGTTTGCGATTTTCATGGATGAAATTTCTGCCACTGTAACGGTCATGTTTACATTATGGTTTCAACATGCATGATGGAAATAAGATGTTGACAATATTTTTTTTACATTTATTCTTGATAACAGTTTCACAGCCTTTTATTATTTTCCACATACAGTAATGCCCTAAATGATCTATTCCTTAACCACAGCAGAATTATGGGTAACTTTACAGGATTTAGTCGGAAATATGACTTGTTGCCATTCATCGGAAAGCTCTCACTGAGAGCTTTCCGGTGAATGGCAAAAAGTCATATTTCCAACTAAATCCTGAAAAAAATTCCTAATTCTGCTGTGGTTAAGGAGTCGATTATTTAGGGCATTACTGTATACTCAACTTCAAGACCTTGAGTCACTTTAACTGTAAATTCAATGTTTGGCAGATTTACAGTCATAAGTTCTTGACTCAAAGATTTAATATTAAGTTATGATAATATTACTTTTTCTCACTTGTACCCTCTCAATTGAATACTCCACAACCAATGTCAGCTATGATTGAATATATTGATAAAATCTGACAGCAAATTTAATGTTATTGAATACCAGTTATCAAAACCTGTTTAAAACTTAAATCTTCAGAAATATGCTTATAAATGTAATACACAATCACAAATTATACCCAACCATAGTCTCTTTCCCCCAACAAGCCTGAGTTTATTGTGTCTGTCATTTGCAAAATGAGGTCCTCATAGCATCAATAAATTCACCCTCTGGGGACCTTATTCTGCTTAGGCCTCATCTTTGGAATGTTTCTTTATTATAAAATTTCTATAGAAACTTCTTCACATATATTCTATTTCTTTTTTAGTATTCTATTTCTTTTTTAGTTTAGTTTCTCTTTATCCCCAAATTGGCAGATGATACATTGCGTAATCGAGGTTCCCATTGTGTGTACATCACAATATTCACCATTTGGGAACTTTAATTGGAATCTATGTCTCCCATAGCAGATGAGGCCATGCAGAATGAGGTCCCCCATAGGGTGAATTTGGTGATGATAGCCCACTGTATGCGATAGCATTAATAAATTCACCCTCTGGGGGCCTCATTCTGCAAATGACATTGTGCACACTAAACTCAGACTTGTTCCTCAAATCAAGTCATGGCTTTTTTTTCTTTCTTTTTTTTTTTGGGTAAATTTCCTTCAATCAAATTGATGCATTTTCTTGCCATCATTATTTTATAGTTTAGTTCAACTTGAAAACACTTTCATATTTGTGAGTAAAACCTGTTTACATTTTCATACATACTTGTGCTGTTTAAGAAATAATTATGTTCTTGAATGATCAAACTTGTTTAGGTTTTTTCACACAATTGAGTAGACTATCGACTGATGTAGGAATATTAGCTAGGTTCTGTCACATGTATGTGTCACTGGTATAGTGAGAGCTTTCCGATGAATGGCAACAAGCCATATTTCCGACTAAATCCTGAAAAATTACCCATAATTCTGCTGTGGTTAAGGAGTCGATTATTTAGGGCATTACTGTATGCTATACGAATCATCCAAAGTGAATAAACGTGCTACATGTTGCAATGGTCACATGAGTCAGGTACAGGTAAATTTCGTCGGAAATAGCATCAAGGCCATATTAAAAATATGGTTTCTTTGTCGTCTGCTGGCCTCAAAAGTCACCTACCGAAATAATTGTTTGCCCTTGTCAAGAATTTTTTGGGATCCACTGGCTGATGTAAACATGTGTATATCAATGGAGCAGGCATGTTTTCAGGTATACAAGTAATGCACTGGCCTTCATTTTTATTTCGGAATAGTGCCCCAAATGTTTATAATTTACACATATGTGTTGCTTTGTCTGGCTATTTCCTCTTGTCAAAATACCTATTATAGAGTAGCTGAGTTCTTTTTTTACCAATGAAGCTTCGGGCTACTTGCTTGTAAGGGTCTTGTTTCTGATTTAATCCTCTGGCCTGTCATAATTTGGTAATGTGAATGAATTTTTATTTGATTGATTATTGAAATAAAGCACAGACATGGCAATAATTGTAACTTTGTTATTTGGAAGTTTATTTGATGTTAGTCTTTATTTGTTTCTATAAAACCATGATATCACTGTAAATAATGAGGTTAAGAATGCGACTCCTTGAAGGTATGGTGAATTTACCAACCAAGATCTATGTATGTATGTATAAGGAGATGGGAAAGATAAACATTTCATTGTTTAACCCTTTCAGTGCCAAGTCCGATTTTTGTATCGACCCATATTTCCTTGATCATTTTTCAAATTTATTGATTATAATAATGTGATACATTGATGGAAAGAGCTCTTAGTTGATACAAAAATCAGACTTGGCACTGAAAGGGTTAAATCAACTTGATTTGTTTTATGTTATGGTTTCACCAGGTATGAATCTTAACCTCTCAATATTGTGTTGGCTGAATATGTTTCTCATTTCTCAAAATGGTCTCCAGGTTTTTCAACTAAATTATTTTCTGACAAGGTAGGATGAAATACAGTATTGAGACAGATGATTGGTGAAAAATAGCAAAATTGTACACAAATTCTTATATAAAGGTCAATAAATAGCAAATGACTTGATATTGTATTTTTGTACAGTTCACGTAGAGAATCATTGTCACTATTATATAATTTTTATATACAAAGTCCTAAATGTAGAATTGTTTTCATATCAATGATTGTACACATTTTTGAAAAGAAGATTGTTGATATATTGTGCTCTGATATAAATTATTTTATAACGAGGAGTAGTGACTAAGCATGAGAATTGTTTTTGTTGTTGTGTACATACATCATCTGCCACGGATTGTACAAAAAACGTTTCTCATCACTTCACAATGTCATTCATATGTAATAAAAAGGGTTATTTCATAATTTATTTTCTAGCAGCTAGCTCTAACACTAGCTCAAACAGACAATAAATTACTATTACATGATGTAACTGCCGTCTTTCTCTTCTCTCTCAATCCCGCCCCTGAAGAAATATTAATATTGATGTCAAACACTCAACTAGAATGTCCAAATGTATAAAAGGAATAGTTTTGCATAAAGTGCAAATGTGTTCGTAATTAGCAATATACCAGTCTAATTAAACCTAGACCATATTTTCATTTCAATCAACTTGCAGTCTATGGACGTCAAACGGGTGGAATCGGGACATTAAAATTACCAAGAATATGTTGCTCGACCAATCAATAGCTTCCTGCAAAACCAATAATTATTCACAAATCCCGTCCAATGTTGCTAAAAATAAGTATTATGGAAAGCGGAAGTGATGGAGAGAGCTTGGCGAAATCAAAATTCTCGATGATGCAATTTAGAATGTATTTTGCATAAAATAAGCATTGATTCACTGAAATCAGAACATGAGAATATTCTAAGAAGCTTATTTGTCCACAGAAAAGACGTTTGACCTATTCTGTCAAAGGGTAATAACCATTGTTAATATGATCATACACTAGCGTAATTAACGAACCAAAGCAAAACCACTCATATCAGGGTAGCTGTGGCTTCTTCTTTTTTTTCATCAGAATATAGATTCTCTGGTATTCCCTACAAATAAAATTCACATAAGGCTATATTTCCTGGGTTCGTCAAATGAATGGACCCAATCGTAATTTCGAGTATAAATTAGGCAAATTGTACTTCCGGGTAGTCGTGATCGACAGCTAGACTATTCATGGTTATAAACTACTAGTACCAACATCAAAGTGAAAATAGTTATACCTTGTCGAGAGGGGAATGGGAACATCTTTAATGATTTAACCAATTTATTTCTTTTCTCGACGCTGGGTGAGCACTGCGGCGCAGATACTCTACCGAGAAGCGTGTCCATTTCATAGCTGTTTAAAGGTGTCACTGTCGATTTCAACGAAACTCGACGAACAACGTCATCGTGTAACTTTCCCCATTGACCAAACTCGTCTGAACCTGCACGAATGTATCTTCTGCTTTGTTCATAATTATGTGTTTCCTTTCGATTCCAGAACGTATTATATTTATGGATTATCACATGCATGTATGTACTATATAGCATTATGATAACAATTAATTCTTTATTAAATATATGTTATTTTGTTTCGCACAGTACTGCACCGTACCAAGTGCTGTACATTAAATGCACACCTTCGCAAAGTAGAACGGTAACTTCGTGATGATATTCTTATTATATTTCGATAACTTTTCAATCGCCCCAATGTGTAGTTACTATAGTGTCGTTATTTACTGTGTCTTATTTTCTCAATAAGAGGTAAACTAACAATACGAATGAACTTGCATTGTAATTCAATATTCATAATTCTCCTTTGAAAACCAGTAATCGAAAGACACAGTAACAAGATTTTCCGATTACGTCATTAATGCTTTAAGCCCACCGATCTACTGTGTGACAAAAGTGGTCGCGAAATTCAAAACAGCTGCGTCGTATTAGATAACAATTGGTGATGTCACAAAATCAGATATAGTCTATATTCGACCCAAAGCATCTGGCTTTGGTTCGTTATTAGCAAATGTGGGCATTGTCACACGTCAATCAAAACAGTAAACAGTGCCTATTTTGAAACATGATTATTAATGAGCTGGCAATTTCCCATTCATCTCTTAAATGTATAAGTACTGAAGTGTCTGGACTCATGGTGGGAATTCACATGGTTTCGAGGTTGGTGAGTACCACACATTCAAACTGCAAACGCACAAAAACATAATATATGAGAAACTGACACAAAACAGCATTTTGACTGTTCTGAGCATATGCTATTTTCAAAAAAGTTGATACCTTATTTGTTCAGAAAAGTCCACATATCTTGGAGAATCCTTCGTCTGACAACTTAGGTCAGAATGTTAGTGCAAACAACTGAGTTTGGACACAAATGAGGTATCCGCTTGTTTGAAAAATAGTACAGCATATGCTCGTAGCTGCCAAAATACTGTGTAATATATCATCCCAGTATATTATACTCGGCGATAATCATCCAACTCGTAACCCCGTGATTCCCCACCATGAGACCGAGTGTTTTCCATAATGAAATCTTGGTCGAGTTATAATTAGACTGGCAATATAACTTTTTGTCAATATTTGTTGCCCAAAAATATTTTTCGGAAACTACAAATGAGTGGTGTCCATGCGGAACGTTTGTTCAGGCCTGCAAATTTGAGGCGAACGACAGTTCAGTTTACACCTGGAGGTTACCTAAAATGAAAATGCCGCGATTGAAAAACAGGTCGGCCGAAGTTTTATAAATGCAGGTCTCGCGATCACTAATTCTCAGTCTCACCTTAATTTTTGCTCTATCAAGTCCCAAAATTAGACATTCAAATTTATTACGGTAGTTCAATGAGTGCTCCTCTGTAGCGTAGTTGAGTTGTGATTAATATTATAACAGTTTGTATAACTCTCCTGCTGACCTAGGCCATGGTACATGTAGGGGTTACCAAAGCACAAACCAGGCGAATGAAAAATAGGTTACACATAATTTTGAAACCTGCAGGCCTGTTTGTTGTCAGGATGTTAACTGCAATAATATTTGACAGAATTTTATGAAACTTTTGCGTGTCGTCCTCATATGATAAAGTCTCAATCATGTTCAAAATTGGATCCAATCCGGGCCATTTCTGGCGGAGTTATGCCCCTTATTGGCTTAGAATTTGCTGATTATTTAGTTGTCCGGATAAGAACTCAAGTTATGATTATCTGATTGCTTTCAAATTTAGTATGTGGATTAATCACATAAAAATAGAGGTCAAGCTCAAATTTGGGTTCAGTCCAACCATTTCTGATGGGTTATGACCCGTTTTCGACTTTTTATTTTCCCAAATGATGAGGATTTAAAAGGGGGGGGGGGGGGGGTGACTCATTTTCTCTGAAAATTATCTTTATTAAATTAACAAGTTTTTTTTATTTCTTTAGAAAGTTTCTTTTTCTTCTTTAGTTTAGTTTCTATATATCTATCCCCAAATTGGCAGAGGACGCAATTCATAATCATGGTGCACGTCACAATCTTCTCCATCTTGGAACTTGAATCTGTGTCTGGCAGATGAGGCCATGCAAAATGAGATCCCCAGAGGATGAATTTGGTGATGCTAGCCTGTTCTGGGGACCTCATTCTGCAATAACGTCCAGCACCATATTCTCAGGCCTAGCAAATTAGCAGGACCAATTAACCAGGGTGCTACATAACTTTATAACCCTGTGGTGACTCCAGTAACAATTCTATAATATGCACGCACTGAGGCATGTAAACTGGACAGCATACTACACCCACGACAACATACCTGGACTAATGTTGTAATGGGGGGGGGGGGGGGGGAATCAGCATTTCGCATTCAGATATTTATTCAGTGATGTCGAATGAGACTTGACAAACTTGGTATCTGACAGAATTCTGATTTTTGTCAGAACACCCTGACCCGGTTGAGTTGAGATCCCTGGTCTGCTAGCACAAGAGACCAGTACACTACTGACTAAAGGGAGAAGTGACCTCTCTCTCATATACCAGTATGCATATGGCCCAACAGCATATTTAAAGTAAATTTATTTATTATTATGGTGTTCTTACTCTGTATAATGGTTTTATAAACTTGAGCCAAACAGAGAATGTGAAAACCTCCATGCTGGTCTCTGAAGCCTCAGCTACATCATCATTAACATTACTTCATTGACAACATCTGGTTAAAAATAACTCACTCACTCATGCCTGCCTAATCATCCCAGGTTATGCATGGGTGATCCACAGGGTCAGTTGTGAGAGCTCTTGGTGATTTCTCAAGTCAGTTGAGTCTCTTCAGCAGGTTATTCTTCATCGTTCATGTCATAGGTAAGAATAGCATGGGCTTTTTCTTGTTGAACTTGCAATTGGTACTTTACTTTAAACATATTTTAATAAAATAGAAAAGGGATCAGAGCATAAGTTATTTAAACTTAGCTAGCCCCTCTAAATGACACATTGATCCGCATAATATAATATTAACCCTTTACCCAACAAAACGCCCAAATAAAGCTTCAACAGCCTAAAATATCTTTGGTCTGTCTCAATAACACCATACAAACAGGTCAGGGAGAACCCAAAATCGATGTACTAAACCTCGATTTGTGTAAAAAACCTAGATTGATAGGATAGGATAGGATAGGATATTTTTATTTACAATACACATATGAATAGTACAATAAATTAACATATAACTAGAATAATTCAGTATATTGCTGGGGGGAACATAGCCCTGCCGGGCTGTCTTCCTGTTTCCCCCTGTTGAGGTTCTTCGAGACCATGTGACCACTGGTCAAAACATATACCCATGATATAAGGGGAAACACTCTAAACCAAATATGATACTATTATAAATGGAAGTATTATAGTGTAAGTGGTATAATGTGGAGTATTTCATTTTACACCTATGGGAGGGCAAGTTCACATTTAATAATTAATTGTGCTTAAGCGCAATCAAGCACAATTAATTATTAAATGTGAATTTCGCCTCCCATAAGTGTAAGATGAAATACTCCACACTATATCACAAGTGGTCATATGGTCTTGATCTAGGTTTTTTACACAAATCGAGGTTTAGTACATCAATTTTTGGTTCTCCCTGACCTGACAAATATGGATATCATTGGAACCGGTTCATTGACCACATTGTGATGGTTACAGTTATGCCCTGTGCCAATGCATTCTCTTATATATGCGAGTCGACCATAGGTCGCCTCGCATATATAAGAGAATACATTGGCCTAAAAAAAATATTTTTTTAACACTTTTTACCATTTTTTCTTACATTCTTTAACAATTTTATAATTTTTTATAATATTTTTCTACATTCTTTGACAATTTTATCATTTTTAATATGTGTTAAGCCAATGCATTCTCTTATATATGCGAGGCGACAGGGCCGTTCTGTTGGGTAAAGGGTTAAGCAGTCCTGTTAACAATCCCAACTCAGTTTGGGTGAGATTGAATAATATAATTAGGCAGTCTTCCTTCTTCTTCTTAGGTGTCAACTGCAATTTTGCATAATGTCGCACCGCAACACAATCCCAACTCAGTGCTCAGTGCGGTGAGATTCAATGAGAACTTATTTCAAATTTATTTTAAAGCATACAGCCTGTGGTAGACTGTAACCCTTTCATGACGGGAACTGCACTGGTGCAGCATTGAAGATCCTGTTCCAGTGCATTCTCTTATAGGTATATATTGTTAGGCCAATGCATTCTCTCATATATACGAGACTTGCATATATATGAGAACTAGCGGATGTACCCGGCGGTGCTCGGGCAAATTGTGGCAAAATTTAAACATTCAAGAGAGTTATTGCTCTGACAAGGTAAAAAATAAAGGCGATGTCAGGCTGAGTCATGAACCAAATTTAAATGAGATATGCCCAGTAGTTACTCAGAACTGCGATGCCCGTGCATGAAGCAACATGGGGGTCATGACCCAACCCATGTTACCCGGAGGGCCGAAATACATGACCATACCAAATGTCAGTGCGATCGGCCAAGTGGTTCCCGAGTAACTGTTTTGCCCTTGCGGATATGAGTTATGACACCAAACGTGATGTCAGGTGGAAATCCTGGCCAAGCTAGCTCATGTTACACAGAGAGCCGAAATTCATGCAGGTACCAAAATTTCAGTGCGATCAGGTTAGTAGGTTCTGAGAAACTGTTTTGAACATGTCAGGTGGAGTCCTGGCCAAGCTAATGTTACCCAGAGAGCCGAAATACACACCCATACCAAATTTCAGTGTGATCGGGCCAGTAGTTCCCGAGAAAACGAGGATATGACATCATAACGTCAAAATGCGACGTCCAGACGGAGTGCGGACCCATCTAGTTGGGGAGCCAATAAGGTCCACCTGCACCGACCCCTATGGTATCCAGATAAAGAATCCAGATTTCACCGAAAAATAAAGGTGGCCCTACTAGGTGCTAGAGCCATTTGAATCCAAGATGGCCACCATTTCCTCTAATTCCGACCAGCTGTATTTAATCGTTGTAATAGATCGGTTCTTAGCAAAAGACACAGACAAAATGTATGCCATTTTGTTGGTATGATGTCCTTCTTCAAAATGACGGCAAATAATTTCGAAAAATATTCAAAATGGCCGCCGAAAAATGACGTCATATGCATGAAAATAGGACATTTAATTAATATTTCACCATATCTTCCATTTTTCTTCACATTAATCATTAGTAAATGGCAATGTTTTTAAGACAGTCATCAAGCGTGATATTATAGCGTCATTTTAAGACATTTGCCATTGACGAGGGTTCCGTAATAGATACAGAAAGAGGATTTGAAAAAGAGGGGTGAAATTTTCGATTATTTTTGCAAGATGATTTTGATAGACTCATTTTATCGACAAACCACACAGGCTGTTAATAGAATGTCAACAACTATGTGCTTTATTTTATTGGACGGATGTTTTACTTCAATGGGAATGAAATTGGTGTAGAAAATTTCCAAAATGGCCGCCGAAAATATGAAAATTAATTTTTTACATATATCCCGAACATTATTCTCTGCGTTATCCGACATGGTAGTAAATTGTGACTCACTTGGTTATTATACGTGTTAGTTAATTAACTGACACTACGTTCGATTTTATGAAACAAGTTTGATAAAATCTTATATCCCAACATAAGGAGTTAAAGATCACATGAAAACTAGAGCTTTAATGCCTTTTTAACAAATCAAAATCTTTAAAAGAAAGCTAAAAAAGGCATACATGCACGGCATTGACTGAGAAAAAAGAAAACATTACTTGTAACACTTTGCATAAATTTTTGACTCTTTGAGAATTAAAGGCACGGATGCATGACCTTGGTGGTAGGTTATAAATAAAAGTTACCAAATTATGAAAATTTCCTCAAGAATATTCCAATAGGATAGTATATTGAATTAATGACAGTATGAATAGGCTATTATCTACAAAACACACTTGGGCGAGCTGAGCGTTTGTTTATATACAGCACATAAAGATTGTGTGATATGCAAAACACTCAACACCATGGTGATTTTTTGGGAGATTGTTTCATTGTAACCCACTCAACACCAAAATATTGAGTGGTGAGGATTAGCGAGTGTAAACAACATGGTACAGTTTTAACCAAAGTTTACTCAGTGGGATATCTCCAGTGTTGAGTGTTTTGCTTATCACACACTCTTTACATACTGACTGTAACATAACATGGCTTTTATTTACTAACACTGCATACGATCTGGACAATAATTTGCTATTTATGCGATATTTATAATTGGTATAGGAACAAAATCTTTCTATATTTTAATATTCTTTCTGTTTTATGGTGGTTTTGACAGTGCTGTATCTATTTAAATAGAAATACCCATCGCGAATGCCATCTGTATCTTTAGGGCCTTCACTAAAATGGTGGCACTCGGGCATATATGTTGATATTTATTTGATCGTTGAAATTTCAATAACTTTCTATTCACCTATCGATTGCAATGAAGGCCTTTATTGAAGAGGATCATTTTCAATTAGTTTTTTCTAAGTGTGTGAAATTTCTCAAAAGTCAGTCACCGACTATTTTGTATTGTCATCGGCCTCTGCCAAAATCAAAATGGCAACCACCCCAAATTCCCTGGAATGTAACCATGTTCGCTATAAGCAGTCATTGTTGCCATCATTGTTTTTCATAGAAGGAAGTTGAGATCAAAAGAAGTCATAAAAATCAAATAAACCTAATGAATGGTCTATGGTACATGTAGGTATACAGTAATGCTCTAAGTAATTGACTCCTTAACCACAGCAGAATTATGGGTAACTTTTCAGGATTTAGTCGGAAATATGGCTTGTTGCCATTCATCGGAAAGCTCTCGGGGAGAGCTTTCCGATGAATGGCAACAAGCCATATTTCCGACTAAATCCTGAAAAGTTACCCATAATTCTGCTGTGGTTAAAGAGTCGATTACTTAGGGCATACAATTTATGTGTTAGAAACATCAGACATCAAATCAGGCCTCAAAATATGGTGTTGGACATACAGCGGGCTAGCATCACTAAATTCACCCCCCCTGAGGACCTCATTCTGCTTACAGGCCTCATCCCCTCTGGAAATTAAGTACCTCTATTATCAAATTAACAAGTTTTTAGTTTCAGTTTCTATAGAAAGCTTCTTTTACTTTTTAGTTTAGTTTCTCTATATCCACAAATGGCAGACGACACAATGCATAATCGAGGTGCCCAATGGGTGCACATCACAATATTCACCATTTGGGAACTTATATCTGTGTCTACAGGTCTCCCATAGCAGATGAGGCCATGCAGAATGAGGTCCCCAGAGGATGAATTTAGTGATACCCTGCACATTGGGCTAGCATTACCAAATGCATCCTCTGGGGACCTCATTTTGCAAATGTCCAGCATATTTTGAGGTCTGCAAACAATGATGAATACTTTGAAGTAAAACAGATAGTGTGAGCAGCTGTACTCTTGTCATGACCAAACAAAAGGTTGCACCATGTGTCCTTGACTCAGAATTATTACTTTAATACCTGAGAGGCTGAGAACCATGTAAACATCTTGAGAGTTGGGACGTGGCTAGAGGATGTCCATTTGACTCGCGGAATCTGATCAAACTCCCAAGTTATGTGAAATTCCATTTGCATCCCCCCTTGGGTTGGAATTTTCCGACTGGTGCCCAAAGTTGTCCAACTATCTGTTAGAAATTTACATCCTGACACCACCCCCAGGTTGAAATATTTCCAACTGATAGCCATTTCAGTCCAAAATGTTAACCAAAAGTAGGGAAAAAATATCGCAGGCTAAAAAACAACATATTCTAAAATTATGAGATCAATTCAAACATATTTTTTATGTGATATTTTCAACAATTGTCTTATATATGCATGAAATTTCAAAACTGTGAGCATATTGAACTCCTCTTCCTTATGTCGCCACATACATGCCTGGGAGCACTGACTACATCTTGAATTGACACTGATAATTTAATGCCATGTTCTTTTTAATCATCATTATATACTCACTGTTCCAGTGACTGTTCCAAGAAAAAGAAAATGGCGGTATACTGGATTGACTTTGTCTGTCCTTCTGCATTCGGACATATACATGTAACTGATGGACCTGTATGTCGTATCATACATGTAGATGCAGTAAGCCATGTCTGATGTTGGTGGCTGTGTTTTTTTTATCAGTTTTTCTTGCAACAAGCCATATTTCCGACTAAATCCTGAAAAATTACCCATAATTCTGCTGTGGTTAAGGAGTCGATTATTTAGGGTATTACTGTAGTCATATGGTCTATTGATATTGTACATCTTCCATGCTAGGTCAATTTTCTTTGTTTATTGAAATAACAATTCTTTGTTTAACCCTAATATCTATACTAAATAATCATTGATGAGTAGTTCCCTTTGGAAATGTTCAGATAATAAGTAGGTCGTTTGTTGAAATTATTATAGGTCGTTTGATGAACTTAATTATTATCTGAACATTTCCCACCAATGAATATGAATCATTCTGCTCTTGTATTATCTGTTTTTCTGTACGTGTCCACTGTTATTATCTGAACATCCCTCCAAATGAATAATAGACCATTCCAATGTATACTTTGTAATGAGTGGGAAAATCCATTTAGTATATATGGAAATGGTTAATAACTGGAAATAATGTCCTGAGTATCTGAGCCATGGGCTGCCATGATGGTAGTGATGCGGACCGGACCACCTTGGGTGGTCCAGTCCACTGCCAAGGCGGTCCAGTCTGGTCCGGTCCAGGCCATTCCAGTCCGGTACACATGCCTGGACCGGTCCAAAACGGTCCGGTCCACCTATAATAGGCAATATGTTAATGAATTCTCTGTTTTCTCAAAGTTTTTACTCTGTATAGTTCAAACTATAAGGTTACTGAGTTCAGTGCATTGCAATGAGTCCATATATGTTAAAACATACATTGTTTGCCGATTGTATGCATCATTGTCTGTCTCTGGTGGGATATACTGGGAACGATGCATGATAATAGTATTTCTGGTAATGCGAACATGCACTAATTAAATGTATCATACAGATATATAGCTATAGGGCCAGAATGTGTTATAACCAATCTAACATGGCACTCAACTGATCGTATGCATGATTCGTATCATACTTATCTTCAGTAAATTGAAATTTAAACCAACTAACTATACTGATGACAATTATACAAATGTGTACTAATATGACTACTACATTAATATTGGAGTCTTGGAGATTGTGATGGCTGATTGTATAGTCCTGACAATTACAGTTATATACCTAAGTAGTAAGTACAACTACTATTGGATTAATGTGACTGTCTTGTGTATGTACTATGTAATGTGGTTTGCATGTTTCTTCGATAATTATAACTGAAAAACAATAGAATACTCGATTCGATATCCATCCAAATTGATAGTTGATGCCATGTTACACTGTTTATGACAAATAGTTCCATACTCATTCAGTTGCATGTTTGTCGCATTGATAGGGTGCTACATAGTGTTGGCCAGTGTTACACTAATACATTATAAGGAAAGTGACATGTACAAAGTACATCTATACATTTTTTTTCGTGGCATCAAACGTTTAATAGATATTAACCACTTGAATGCGTCAATACATCGTTGCTAATTGATATGACGGAAAATACGCAATAATATTCGCGATAGTTTATTATAACTGAAGTAAAATAGTGGACCGGACCGGAGAGTACCGGACCGGCGGCAAAAAGCGGTCCGGTCCGGTCCAGTGACACCCCTGGACCGCGGACCCGACCGGTCCAAAGCGGTCCAGTCCGCATCACTACATGATGGGCATTAGGATCTCAATGAAGTTTGGTGTGCATGCACCAATAACTTTAAGATGTTTGCATTTTATGATTTAGAATTATTCTCCTTTGTATTTTTTGGTTCTTTCCTGCCCTTTTTTCAATTTGACAATATAGGGGTTTAGGCGTTGTTGCGAGGTGCAAACTCATTTGGTCATGCTTCGAATTTCTCTATAAATAAACACAGTACTCCATGCAGTGTTCCTCAGTTTTGAAATAAAGTTCTGAATTTCTATTCCAGAGCGCTGAAAATTCAGCACCACCAGACCAGTGTTATGCCACCCGTGTATATGCTCGGGTCATGGAGTCATCTGTCCAAAAGATGCAATAACTGTGGGAGGAAAGGACACGCTGCCAAACACTGTCG
This sequence comes from Siphonodentalium dalli, assembly GCA_032622095.1. NCBI lineage: Eukaryota > Metazoa > Mollusca > Scaphopoda > Gadilida > Siphonodentaliidae > Siphonodentalium > Siphonodentalium dalli. The sequence goes on along the minus strand of CP136064.1, from coordinate 67,237,596 downwards.
GTCCAGACACCATCACCAGAGTGAGTTCTCAAATTAACCCTTTCACGATGGGAGCTGCATGCGCTGGTGCAGCATTAAATATCCTATGCTAATGAAATCTCATATATGCGAGGCTCCCATAGGGAGCCTCGCAAAAATAAAAGAATGCACTGGCTTACAAGGTCAAGGTAAATAATGTTAGGCCAATGTATTCTTTTATATATGCAAGGCTCCCTATAGCATAAAATAGTAAAATACATGACCCAATTGGCAGTAAAACTGTTGTCCAATCAACAAACAGGATTTAGTATAACACGGGTGGTCTATGCAAATATTTTTAATTTACTTTTTATTGAAAAATAACCCTTTCATTACTAAATATATAATGGATTTTGTTTCAAAAGTATACATTATAATGGCTCATTCTTCGTCTTTTTATATAATACAGTAATGCTCTAATTAATCGACCTCTTAACCACAGCAGAATTATGGGTAACTTTTCAGGATTTAGTCGGAAATATGGCTTGTTGCCATTCGGAAAGCTCTCGGCGAGAGCTTTCCGATGAATGGCAACAAGCCATATTTCCGACTAAATCCTGAAAAGTTACCCATAATTCTGCTGTGGTTAAGAGGTCGATTAATTAGAGAATAGCTGTAGATATTTTCAGATAGCATAGGCAGACGAAAGATGGAGAGACGGTTGATGGGTTGATTTGAGGGAATATAAATTATTACAGAAATTCTAAAAAGTGATCAATAATGGAAATCAATTAACCACTCATCATGCGACTGTTAATTATTTAGTCACCAAAGTGTTAAACATTTCCATACCAAGTTAGCACATTAATATTTGGCATTGACAGGGCTTTTATATGAGCCATGTAATGCTCACGACCCCAGTATTCAGCAAGCTAATTGCTAACACTAATGCAAAGAGTAGAGAATTCTGGAAATCAGATTCATTTTACAATCATGTATGACTTTGGTTCAGTAATGCCCTAAATAATCGACTCCTTAACCACAGCAGAATTATGGGTAATTTTTCAGGATTTATGGCTTGTTGCCATTCATCGGAAAGCTCTCAGTGAGAGCTTTCCAGTGAATGGCAACAAGCCATATTTCTTACTAAATCCTGAAAAATTACCCATAATTCTGCTGTGGTTAAGGATTCGATTATTTAGGGCATTACTGTGCATATATATAGATATTATCCCTTGGGAAATGTTCAGATAATAAGTTATTATCAACAAACTTATTATCTGAACATTTCCCACAATGAATAGGATTCCTTCTGCACTTTCCATTGTCTGTCTTTTGCTCATATTTCCTGAATCCATCCAGATGAACAATAGACCATTCCAATGTATACTTTTATGACTAAGTGGGAGAAACCATTTAGTATAGAAGGGTATAAGTACATGTGCAGGGGGAGCAAATATGCCAAGAAGCTTATAACTACAATCCTAGGATTTAAATTGTATCCAATCAGTCTTCAATGAAATTCAGCCCTGTCATTGGAAACACAACGCCTTTTTAGACACGGTTCAATTTAAAAAAAATGAGAAGCCTGATACAGACACTAAGAACTGAAGTGTGTATGAAAATCAGTGACAAATTACTGGTTGGTTTTGACACTCTAAACAAGTCACCACAAAAAAAAGTATAAAATTAGTGAAAATTAGTGTCAAAGCATTTTTGTTATAATTTTGTCCCTAAGCTAATATATCCAAAATCTAAAAATCATTTTCACAGAAATTCCATTAGTAACGATGTTATACAATATGGCTTTCAGAATTAGACAAATGTAACACTGGAGATGTCAGTATTTCATCACCTCACACCCAGTATGCTTGTGATGGACACATGGTGTTTGGTGTCACTGGAAACTCAATCTTACCTAACATGGCTGCTCAAAATAGCCATTATAACCCTTTCACGATGGGAGCATTAACCCTTTCAGTGCCAAGTTCAATTTTTGTATCAACCCATATACCCTGTGCCAATGCATTCTCTTATATATGCGAGTCGACCATATAGTGTAGGTAGTTAGCGTTTTGATCAATACATGTCGGATAAAAGCGCCATTTTTTCATATCTTGTAGGACAGCATCTCTAGCCTAGGAATTTTCTCAAGAACCAACTTTTTGACCGACGTAGAGCCGAAAATTCAAGATGGCGTCCAAGATGGCCGCCGGTTTTACGATGGTACACCTAATAGTTTTGCTTCTCAATTAGATATGTTAAACATAACGAATTCCACCCTATTATCTAAGAATGGTGGTTACCGAATAACAGCCCACACTTTTAGTTGAAAAATGGCCACAATTATTCAAGATGGATGCCAAAATGGCGGCCAAAACATGGAAATGTTTGGTTTTGTCCTTATTTTTGTTTAAATACTTTACAATTTTCGAGATAATATAAGAGAAGATATCAACAATGTGTTGATTATTCGATGGAATAACCTCTGTGAAAGAGTCATGCACACTAAAGGCGAAGTAGTATAGTTTGTTCTGGTACAAATGTGAGGTAGAATATATGCTATGTAAAATGAGCAAAATTATTCTAAGACAGGGTTTCATTCTGTAAATGCTTAGAAACGAACCATGAATGGTTCTGATGTCTTCAATTCTATTTGTGACACTACTATATGGTTGGATCAATTGAATACAAATTTGAATATCGAGATTTTAACAAATAAAAAATCAATTTAGTAGTGGATTTACCACGAAATTAGGAAACACCAAATGACAAAACCCATAATCGTCAAACTCAATTCGGTTCTCAAAATAGGAACATATTTATGGTATTCTGCAACACATCTTCATCATCGGGCCTCGTATTCAAATTACCAATACTTTGAAATTTGAAAATACACTTTATTTAACAATTCACTTCTCACAACCACATCTGCACAACTTCGTACATGGAAGTTTGCTTCTTGAACATTTGCACCTGGAACAAACCGATTTGCAAACACATTTAATCAACTCTGTGCACTCTTTAGCTGCTTCTGGGTTGTCATCCAAACAGTAACAAAAGAACCGCCAATCAATTTCCATCCAAAGACGTCAGGTACTGGAAACTTTACATGTGCTATGGGGCTTACTAGTAGAGTCCAGATACCAGCCTGATATATATATATGTTGAACTGTGCTGAACATTTCATGTCTTGCTTCATTAACTAAGGTCAATTTCACAGATTTGTCATAAACAATCACAACGAAATGCTAAATACACTCAAACAGTGGTGATGAAACATCAAGAACCACACACGGATTCCTCGTATGGGCGTCAAGCATTCTGTGAGCTAAGCTTTCCAAGCATCCCAAAATTGCGCTTACCCTTACCAAGGAAAAAGGGAGTTGAGTCGCATCCTGATATCGGATGGAATATTGGAAGTACAGTTGAATTTTTGTTAGCCCATTGAATTGCACGTATCAACTATGTTGTATGTAACATGGGGTATAGACTTCTCGAAAGACAAACAGTTTCAAATGTTTGCATTGAAAAAGCATCGCATACAGATGTCCCAACATGATCACGATAATATATGTGTCAACAGTGTGCACAATAATCGAAAATTATCGGTTTGTAGCATATGAAATATATGTTCTTCTCACACGAAAACCAGCGGTTCCCCATCTATATCGAAAGTGGGCGAAAGCAGGGGCGGTAATCAATGTGACTTCCTAAGCTGCATGAAGGTCCCATCCGATTCAAACTACATAGACACTGCAGAGCCAAATCCAAAGGTCGAGTGTAAGGTGTTCGACGGGGGTGCTCTGATACACTTACTGAGACCTGAAGTCGGGCATACCTTCTCAATGTATATCAGCACAACGTTTATTCCATATGTTATGATGCAGCTCCCAGATAGTAGAATACTTGACTTGGTTTTGGACAGGTAAATATAGGTTAGTATCAAAACAGGAACGTGAGAGAAACGTGGTTGTGGCATTCGATGTAAGGTGGGGGCTTACCACAAAAATTCCACCGAATTGGAATGACTTTCTAAGAAACACCACCAACAAGCAAGTATTGTTTGCATTGGTCAATGAATGTCTCTTTAAATTGGAAACCCTAACAGGAAAAACCATCTTCACAACGGAGGATGACAACGCGGTCCTAATGTGGAACCTATTCTCTTTGGATGCACATATGAAGAAGCTGACAGTAGATTAGTCGGACATATATCTCATATGCTACAAACTCATTATTCATCGATTATTGTACAAGGATATTTACAAGGATATTATCGTGATTCTAGTGTGACATCTGCATGCTAAGCTACTCCAATGCAAAGATTTGAAACGGTGTCTTTCGACAAGTCTAAATCCCATGTTATCCGCAACATAGTTGATATGTACAATTCAATTGGGCTCAGAAAATTCAACTGTGCTTCCAATATTCCATCATTTCCATGTGATATCAGGATGCGACTCAACTCCCCTTTTCTTTGGTAATGGTAAGCGCACATTTTGGGATGCTTGAAAAGCTTACCCAGAGCAACAGAATGCTTGATGTCAATTACGAGGAATCCTTTTGTGGTACTTGATGTTTCATCACCATTATTTGAGTGTATTTAGCATCTCGTCGTGATTGTTTATGACAAATCTGCGAACCTGACCTCAGTTAATGAAGATAGACATGAAATGTTCAGCAAAGGCCGTGCACACGAACAGTTACCACCAAAGAAATTGTGCTACTAGTATACATCAGGCTGGTATATGGACTGTAAGCCCCATAATAGATGCAAAGTTTCCAGCGCCAGACTCACTGGAGGGAAACTGTTTCACAAGAATCGATTCTATCGCCTTTTCGGTTTTGTATCTATCGAACTAAGGCCCGACTCTTTCGCGATTTAACACAACTGTTTTCAAAGTGTTGACCGCCATTTATACACTAAATGTCAAAACAGATCTATTTTCTAAACAAATATCCGTAGATTAGGTCTTTGCTCGTGCTTATTGATGATAATAATGCGAAATCAGCTATTTTTGTGCACACTTTGAGGCATAATGCGTTTTTGTGCATTTCCTATGTAAATTAAGCAGCAATTTGATGATAAGTTTATCGGCCTTGATACTTTTAGTTGGGCTGGAACATGTCTCATTGTGTGATCGAACACCAGGACATTATATTAACCTATAATGTTCGATCATAAAACCTAACAAGTTCCAGCCCAATTTAAATGTGATGAGGCTGAAAATCTGAGCATTAAACTGTTGCTTAATTCTCGTGGGAAATACACACAAATGCACGTCTCTAAATGTGCACCACAATCAGCTATTGCATTGCTATCATCACTAAGCACGTACAAAGACCTAATCTGTCGATTGTTATTGGAGAATACTTTCTGTATTGACATTCAGTGTATAAACAGCCTATCAAAACTTTGAATATTTTTTAACAAACCGCGAAAGAGTCGGAACTTATTTGATAGAGACGGAACCGGAAGGGTGATATAATCGATTCTGGTGAAACAGTTTTCCCCCAGTGTGACTACTTCGGGTGGAAATTTATTGACGATTCTTTTGTTCTTGTATGGTTGACAACCACAGAGGTGGCTAGAGTGTGCACCGAATTGATTAAATTTGTTTGCAAATCGGTTTGTTCCAGGTGCAAATGTTCAAAAAGCAAACTTCCATGTATGTGATTGTGAGTAGTGAATTGTTCAATTCAGTTTATTAAAACAAAGTGTATTTTCAAATTTACTGATCCCATCTTCCCACCACATGGCCCCCTGGATTATATCCCAGCAACAATATAACACTCAAAATTATACATATGCATATATATGCAATACATTGCACTAATGTATATATTATTGAATCTGCGCTATTCGCATGATTGTGTTTCATGTTATGTTGCTGAAATAATTGAGGACACTAAATGATACAAGGAAATAATATTATTTCTTACTCCGATCTCAACTATACTTTCGGGTATACGCTTCAATCATGTTGTGTATAATTAGACATAAAAACACTGAATTTAAGTATTGGTAATTTGAATACGAGGCCTGATGATGAAGATATGTTGCATAATACCTTCCATATGTTCTTGTTTTTGAGAACTAAATTGAGTTTGATGAGTAGGGGGTCTGTCATTTAGTGTTTCCTAATTTCGTGGTAAATCCACTACTAAATTGATTTTTTATTTGTAAACATCTCGACATACAAATGTTTATTCAATTGATCCAACCATATAGTAGTGTCGCAAATGGAATTGATGACATCAGGGTCATTCACGGTTGGTTATTAAGCATTTACAGAATGAAACACAGTCTGACAATAATTTCATTTATTTTATATAGCACATATTCTACCTCACATTTCTACCAGAACGAACAATACTGCTTCACCTTTAATGTGCATAACTCTTCCACAGAAATTATCCCATCGAATAATGAACACATAGTTGATATCTTCTCTTATATTATCTCGAAAATTGTAAAGTATTTAAAATTAAAATAAGGAAAAAACACAATTTCTCATGTTTTGGCCGCCATTTTGGCATCCATCTTGAATAATTGTGGCCATTTTTCAACTAAAAGTCGCGGTTGGTATTCTATGAACACTATTATTAGATAGTGTTGAGGAATTCTTACATTTACCATATCAAATCAAGAAGCAAATCTATTAGGTGTGCCACCGTCAAACCGGCGGCCATCTTGGGCGCCATCTTGAATTTTCGGCTCTACGTCGGTCGAAAAGTTGGTTCTTGAGAAAATTCCTAGACTAGAGATGCTGTCCTACAAGATACTAAAAAATGGCGCTTTTATCCGACTTGTATCGATCCGAGCATTTTTTGTCACTAACTACCTACACTAATAGGTCACCTCGCATATATAAGAGAATGCATTGGCCTAACAATTTTTCATCATTTGTTATTATTTTTTACAATTTTAATAATTTGTTCTTATATTCTTTAACAGACTTATGTTGTAGATTTAGTGCCAGGGAATCTTACGTTTTTCATGGGCATCAAAATTATTACTATGAATACTTGGTGATAGTTTTGAGTTATAACATGCCCCTAAGGTTTTAACCAGTTTGTTTTTAAATTCGCTATAGCATGCTTAAAGGTACTCAATCCGATCAGAGGGTCCCCATCTCAACAGATTCCAACAACAACAATCCGATCAGAGGGTCCTATATTACTATTTCTTTGGCTTTTAGGGTAAAAAATATTTGATTCGAGTCGAGGAGCCCATCAAACAAAGCTCAGAGTTATTAGATATTGATTTTTGAAATTTGTTATTTTCTCGAGATGAGTACTAATAATTGCCTTCAACTTCGTAATATGCTTGAGATGTGTACACCAAAACACTATTCAAACAGACAAGGATGGATAACTCTAAAATCAAATGGTAATAATAACGCAATTTTGACTGTGTTCTGGGCCAGAAAGTATTCCCGATAATGAAAAATAATAGATTTCTAAAATCGATATCTAAAAAATCTGAGCTTTGATGGGTGGCTTCCTCGACTCGAATCAAATATTTTTGACCCCCGAAGCCATTGAAATTGTAATTGAGAGGAGTTTTATCGGATTGAGTACCTTTAAGCATACCCAAAACAAATTCAACCCAAAAAAATATTTAAAAAAAATTTGTTTAATTTTTTTAGGGCCGATTTTACAGACCGTAAATTAGGGCTGATGAGATCGGCCCCTGGCACTGAAAGGGTTAAAGATCCTTAAAGATCCTGTGCCAATGCACTCTCTTATATATGCTATGGGAGACTGAATGGAGTCATAAATTCATTTTGATTACCATGTTTGCATCGTTCATAGAGTGCATGAGTGTATTTTGATCTAATCCATGGCTCAAATTCATTCATTTGTTGCATATATTCTGTTGAGTATAAAAGGAGATGGTCCCATAAATGAACGGATATATGTATAGTACCTCTAGTCATATGAGAACAAGAAGATAACTCACAGGGCGATGACAATTCACCACGTATACACACTGTTATTGACATGACCCCAGTAATTCCATAACACTCACGCGCTCATGTCGATTCCGAATTTTACATCGCCACTCAGACGACGTCATATAGGTAGATACAATTAACTCCGTCCCCGATTCCATGTTTTTAATTAGTCTACTCATTGGACGTCATATGAGGATTTGCAACGGAGATAGCCGACAACCAATGGGGCTATTATTTATTTATTTCTCGGCTTATTTATTACGTGATTGTTTTGGGAATTGGATCATTGTGATCATATTATGGGTGGCTTAAATTTCCAATAGTTTTTTGTTGTATTCATCAGGATAGCAATCCTTTAAGAGCTAGCGCAGTGATATCAATCAATGTTAATTAGAATGTAATTATGATATTCAATTTGTGTTGGGTTATTTAGTGTTGACTCTAAACATGCATGATATGAACAATTTTATCAACATGAAAATACACATTTAAAATTGAACTATATTTTTTCTTGAAGGTGTCTATACTTCCTCTTTGGTTGTGATAAGGAAATCGATTTAATATTAATTTGTTTTAACCCCACCGTTTCCAGGTAATTTTTCTTTGCTAAAATGTGATTATATGATAAAAAGGATCTCAAATTCATGCCAATTCTATACAAAATTTATTAACCTCATCCACTAAATTTGTTTAATAAATTTCATATAGATTTGTACGGCAGCGTAGAACTGCCACCTCCTCTTTTGTTACTAACTTGTTTAAACAAGTTAACTAACTTGTTTAAACAAGTTACTAAATTGTTTAAACAATTTAGCTAACTTGTTTAAACAGAAGAGGAGGTGGTGACTCTACGCTGTCGTAAAACATGGATATCCGTAGGGCAGCGTAGAACCGCCACCTCCTCTTTTGTTACTAACTTGTTTAACCCTTTGAGTGCCAGGTCCGATTTTTGTATCAACCCATATACCCTGTGCCAATGCATTCTCTTATATATGCGAGTCGACCATAGGTCTCCTCCATATATAAGAGAATGCATTGGCCTAACAATTTTTCATCATTTGTTATTATTTTTTAAAATTTTAATAATTTTGTTAAAATCTAAAAAAAAAAAAGTTTATTTTTTTAGGGCCGATTTTACAGACCGTAAATTAGGGCCGATGAGATCGGCCCCTGGCACTGAAAGGGTTAAACAAGTTAGTTAAATTAGTAAAAAAAGAGGAGGTGGCGGTTCTACACTGCCGTAGATTTGCGACTTATTAGAGATCCTCTATTTATTATATGCTTAATATGGCATCAATCACTCAGTTTTGTAGCACACAGGAATGAGTTTAGTTTCTTTGCAAATTGGGTATTTACTGTAGAATTTTGGCAGATGAAGGTATGAACTGACAGATGAGAATTGCTAAATTATTTTAAGGCTTGTGTATCATGTCTGGTAAGATGAAACTTGCAACCGTATCATGTCCCGGTAAGAAAAAGATCCCACATGACTGGAGTTCATAGTGTCTTGTTTATAGTTTTTCATATTTTATTTTAGTTTAATACTTTATTTTTTATACTTTTCAGGTAACCAAGAGAAACTTCAACCAAAAAAAGTAACAAAGTGCTACAAGTGTGGTGGCAACCATAATAGTTATTCCTGCAAGGTTATTAGATGTCATATATGTGATGGATATGGCCACGATTCTCTCAATTGTTCAAAAAGGTAGCACATTACTTAGTTTTATAGGTGGATATGGAATTTAAGTTTTCCATGGTGTACAGTAATGCTCTAAATAATTGACTCCTTAACCGCAGCAGAATTATGGGTAACTTTTCAGGATTTAGGCGGAAATATGGCTTGTCGCCATTCAATGGAAAGTTCGCAGTGAGAGAGCTTTCCGATGAATGGCAACTAAATCCCGAAAACTTACCCATAATTCTGCTGCGGTTGATGAGTCGATTATTTAGGGCTGTATCTCTTCCCTGAACTTTTTGTATAGATTTGGGGTTAAAATAATAGTTATGAGTTGGAGAAACCTGTCAACTTCTGTCACAAAAGTCTAGGAAATTAATTGGGACAGAGGCTATTTTTAGAACATTACTACATTTTGATTCAAAATATATTTTTGAAAACACTTTTATGTAAAACATTTGTAACACCAGATGCTTCTCATGTGTTTGTATAGAAACATTGTTCTGCGGTGCCATAAAACGAGTTTCCTATGAATTTTGTTGTTTTAGAAGGGAAGAGATAGATCATCTTTAATAATATTTTAAACATGTCATTTATGCTGCCATGTAGTGAAACATGAATGCGAGATATTGGTTGGTCGAAATTCATACCTCGCACCCAGACCCCCACAAAAAGTTCCACCCCCCCCCCCCCCGGGACTTAACTTCACCCCACTCATTTTGTTCCTTATTATGTTCTTTAACTTTAAAACAATTTTAACAAGAACGAAAAAGTGGCTGTGTAGACTCCAGACAAGATGGCGTCCATGATGGCTGCTGTTTTTCAGACTAGGCCCTAAGTCAGTTTGATGCAAATTATATCGGGGAAAATCTAGTAAAATGTATACAAATGTATATATTTTCGTGAAGCCAAGACATAATGACACTTTTATGGTGCAAAATTGAAACTCCTCATCCAAGATGGCCACCGGAAGTTGAAAATATGACGTTATCTTCTAGATCAGTTTATGCTGTTTGGAACTGGTTGAGAAATGTGACTTTATTTTATATTTTGTATCTTAATTGATCATTCGAGCAATAAAATATGCAATTATTGGGGTCATAACCCCTTCCGATTCCTCAAAAATTTGATTTTACAGAGTGCGGTATAAAATTTCACAAAAAATATCGATTGGGATTCTAGTCATATTTCAACAAGAAATGAACAGAACTTTGTAATGTAAGTGAGACATATCATTACATATCAATATTCCAACTCAGTGAATTAAAAATTGTTACTCTGGCTCAAAATGGCTGCCAAAAATATCAGCCAAAATTCACTTTTCATATCTGGACCTTTTTTTTTCAAGGAAATTGTAACTATCTTTGGTATGAAAGATGTATATTAAATGTGTCACACTACGGTGTTCATAGACCAAATTGCTCAAGATGGCTTCCAGAATGGCAAACAAATTTGGAAAAAATTGGGAATGGGTACATCTGGTACATGGATACATACTGGATTTGAGCACAATAAAATGCACTTGAAATGAAGTGAAATTTATATTAACTTAAAGGGTCTCAATGTCTTAGAAGTGGGTTAATAACATATAACATAATAACATAGAACTATGTTAACCCTTTCAGGATGGGATGGTACAGCATTAAAGATCATGTACCAGTGCAATCTGTTATATATGCGAGTGTCCTTTTAAATAGGGAGTCTCTAGACCCCGAAGCCACGACAAATAGTTTTCATGGCTGGCTCAACCGATTTTCGTGGCTGGTTAGCTAGCTAAGCCGGCTCAGTCACGACGTTCGTGGCTGACGAAATATGGCGGCTCAGCCGGCTGAGATGTTATCATTCAGCGTATTTCCGAAATGTTCCTAATCCCCTGTTATCGGTTATAGATGCCGTTTTTTTAGCGTTTGTGGTGAACCCGTAGAATTCCAGACCACACGTAATCTTTTGATGTTGGGCTTTTCCATTACGGCGAAATTCACGAAAGACTGGCATGGATATACTATGTAGTTTCCCATCTAATCGGTATAAGTAGTTACATTGGGACTTCTGTCAACTTCAGACTGCTATCATCACTGCCATCTTGCGATATATGCATGCATCATTGAATGATGAACCGGATAGTAATGATATATACTATTTCAAACTATTTTCTATTCTTATGTGTATATATTGACAAATGCCAGTGATGTCTGAGACTGGGTGTTGTCGATATAAACAATTTATATTTTAACCCTTTCAATACCGAATGGATGCGCCCATTCAGTTATATGAAAGCATGCATTGGGATAGTCTATTCCATATTAAGGGGCCAGGTGTTCTGATAATATAACAACCATGCGAGTATGCCAATATTAGGCAATGCGGTTTAGTTCTTTGCGATTCACAGTACAGTTGTGCTTGACATATAAGCCCATGCACATGGCTCAGCCATTTTACAATTCCGGCGGCGGAGATTTTTAAATGTGGCTGGCGTTAGAAATAATATGGCTGGCGGCGGCTTGTGGCCAATATGGCTGGCGGCGGCGGCGTACGATGGCGGCTTCGGGCTCTAGGAGTCTCGTATATATAAGACAATGCACTGGCTTACAATATCAAGGTAAATATTGTTAGGCCAATGCATTCTCTTATATATGCAAGGCTCCCTATGGGAGACTTGCATATAAAAGAGAATGCGTTGGCACAGGGTTTTCACAAAATGTCAGGAAGCTCCAGTCATGCAAGGGTTAAACGTGTTCAACAAATACATTAAAATATTGATCTCACAGAGCTTTCCGATGAATGGCAACAAGCCATATTTCCGACTAAATCCTGAAAAGTTTCCCATAATTCTGCTGTGGTTAAGGAGTGGATTATTTAGAGCATTAATGTATATGTTTGTTATGAAGAACTATCAGTAATTAATACAAGAACAAAGTTTATCTATTTAAATAAATTAAATTAATTCAATGTTCCTCTCAGTGATGATATTTTTACAGACATTTCATTTTTTGTGTGCATTTACCCACTGAGAGTGCCTTGTGTGCCAAATTTGGCGCTTTTACAATAAAATGCCTGATTTTTCATTTATCTGCCACACTACTTTAACTGCATTAAAGCACACTGTTTTTTTTTTATTTCTTCTTTTTGGAAACTAAAATTTCCATATGGTTAAAAAAATTGACAATGTTGGCGCCAGCTTAATGATACAGTTGTAATGACTACAGGTAATATTATAACTTTTTAATTTAGAAAATTAGAAAAGTTAAATTTGTGCATACATGTATTTTCAGAATAATGCCAGAGGTATGCAAGTCGACAGTTAGAAGGTGGAAAAATGATGCTTCAGAAATCCTTGAAACAGTGTCAGGACTTCTATATGATCAAAAACATGAACAGATCATTTCAATATTACGGTCTCTCAAAAAGCCTGAGAAACGTTTCCTCATGTCACAAGAAGATTGTTGCTTTATGACACCTCTATGCAGGGCTGTTTTCACGGTCAAAGACTCCGTGAGAATGATAGAGTATTTCGTACAAGAATGTGATGCTGATATTGAACAACCAATGAAGGATGACCTATTCTGTGGCACGCCACTCGCGCTTGCCGTTAGCTGGAAACACACTATGGCTGCCATTGCTCTGATCCAACTTGGGGCTAATATTCATAACACAGCTGATGGCGAGAATCATTCTCCAATAGCTACAACATGCATCACAGGGAACCTGCAACTACTGACTTATATGGTAGACGTTGTCGGTTTCGACATAAATATGCTCCATAAAAGTGATCGTTATGACAATTATGGGCGCTCTTGTTTGATGCTGTCAGTACATTATCCAAAACTATGCGAATTCCTTATAAATAGAGGAGCCGACCTTGAGGTTCAAGATCGTTTTGGTCACACAGCTTTTTACTATGCTGTTTGTGAAGGGAAAGAAGAAACAGTTGATATATTTTTTGACAAAGGTGTACACTACGTTCAGGATGACCAAAATGATAATGATCTATTGATGAGCGCAGCCACTAATGAAAATATTAGTATGGTGACATACCTTATAAGGAAAATGCAAGAGCCCATTCTTCGTCAGATCCATGCTTATGAAGTACTGGGTGCAATTATTGACACCAATGCTGAATATGGCAAAACAAGTGTACAAAGAAGTAAATACTGGAGAAAGGCTATGGAAATGAGATATAAGAATCCTGAAAATCCAATTCTGAAGATTTTTCAGGAAAACATCAACCAAGTTTATCGAAATGTGAGGGAACCATCAAACATGAAGGAACTTGATCAAGTTTTATTAGTGAACGATGGAAATTATATTCACCGCATTTTATTACTTGAACGCATTTTAGGAGATTCAAACTTCAACTTCATTAAAGTGATGGAGACGTTAGTTCGTTGTATACATGATGGTGATAATAAATGGTACAATCATAATGATTTACGATTTTCTTTCGAGGTATATTTTCTTCAACTTGTGGCAAAGAAGGAAACATTGATGCTGAAATTTGGTGCCAAGGCTACAAATGATGTTGAAAGCAACCTTCGGTTTTTGAAATTTGACAAGGTCCCAACCAGCGGTAATGTAGAAGAACAAATCAACATCTTGAATGCCATTACCGACATGATAAACTGCATCAGCAAGGCTAGAAGTACAGCATGCGCCAACTCTGGATGGACTGTTTGTGAACTTGTTAAACATGGATTTAACTTCATTCTTTCTCTTCGGCGTGCTAATATACCAATTGAAAACCCAGCAATCCAGCGGTTCCAGAATTTCATCAGGGAAAACAAACCAAAGGATGAAGACGGACGAGGTTTAGTGAATCTTGCTTCAAAAAAATGGTATCTTTTTGAAAACAAGCTCGAAGTTATCAATCTTTTGTTGGATTGTGGACAAGACGTGAATTTATTTGACAGAAAATGGAACGAACCCATACCACTTCTTTCACTTCTTGATGATAGAAACATATCTTATGAACTAAAGGACACGACCGATCATATGATGAAATGTGGGGCACACCCATGTGTTAGAAATGATCGTGGAGAGACATTTATTGATCTGTTGCCAAGTAACATTAGGGACTGCTACAGCTACTTGTTCCCTAAGTCGCTACAGTGCCTGGCTGCAGATAAAGTTGCTGACTTTCAAATTTTGTATAGAGAAATGGTTCCTAAACGGCTAGCAGGATTTGTTGACCTACACATTCCGATGCCAACTGAAGATCTGGATGACAGCTTTTAATAATTCAAGCTTGGAATCTTCTGTATGAATGTTTCTGGAAAAAAAAAATATTTCATGGAAGAGGATGGAAGGTCCCCTTTGCTCTATTGATAAACTCAATTTACTATGCAGACATGAGTTTATGTGAAATGGGTCATAATTAGTATGATACTCTGTAATTAATATTAAAACATGCAGAAGTTGATTTTCACCAAAAAAAAAACCCCATGGAGCTTCCTTAATTTTTTACGAAAATCCTTTGTGAATGTATTATATTTTATATATGCGAGTCTCCCATAGTATAGCGAGCCTCACATATATAACAGAATACTTAGGCCTAACAATATTTACCTTGATCTTGTAAGCCATTGCATTCTCTTTCTCTTACCTGTTTAATTGTGAGGCTCCCTATGGGGAAACTCGCATATATAAGAGAATTAATACACTGGCGCAGGATCTTTAATGCGGCATCAACGCAGCTCCCGCCATGAAAGGGTTAATTTTATCATGTCATGACACAAAAATACAAGTACTCATCATATTATGGATTTTAACTACAACATAGCTAAGTTGTAGCATGTACCTAAAATTTAACTATCTTGTAGCTACAGTAATGCCCTAAATAATCTACTCCTTAACCACAGCAGAATTATGAGTAACTTTTCAGGATTTAGTCGGAAATATGGCTTGTTGCCATTCATCGGAAAGCTCTCACCTAGAGCTTTCCAATGAATGGCAACAAGCCATGTGGTTTGCTAAATCCTGAAAAGTTACCCTTAATTCTGCTGTGGTTAAGGAGTCGATTATTTAGGGAATTACTGTACGACTTAGAATATTTTCTGCATATGGTGAGAATATGCCATATCTCATATTTGCCATTTGATATCTTGTTAACCTTTTCTATACTAAATACTAAATAGTTATCCCCTTAGTGAACATTCAGACGACCATGATTCAATCATAAGTGGAGGAATCAGGGCCTGAACAAATCGTGAATAGTTTGTTCACACGATTGCGATGTCGTCATACACGATATCGTAGGTTGTTCGTAAAGCATGTGATTGATTACCATACAATCATTTCCAGCTACCGATTTTTACGTACACACGACTGAGATTACATGGCAAGTGGAGGTATCCAAGGATACGCCACAATTTCTAATCTAAAATCAAGCAGTGCTTGATATTATTTTTTTACTTGCAATTTTTGAGCATGAGCAGTCCAACTACGGTTACTTCCTACCATGGAAATCTTTCCACTTACGATTGAATCGTGGTCGTCTGAATGTTCACTTAGGAAATGTTCAGATACTAAGTTCAACAAATGGCCAATTTTTTATCTGAACATTTACCTCAATAAATACGACTCCTTCTATACTTGGATTGTCTGTCGTCTGCTTGTATCACAAGCCCCCCATGTATCTAATTCCCTGATGGTGTGCGGTTTATTGCTCAGTGTTACATTGTGCCCATGCGATTTAATAATATGGATGGCACGTGCCGAACAATGTGGTAATCAATGAACTATTCAATCACTAACCTAAGGGACTGGTGTGCTTTATAAAAAATTGGGGGGACGATTGTAACAATGTGGTTGTGCTCTAAATTATAATACAATTATGTATTCTTAGTGATTTATGTAAAATTTTAGATATGGCAATCCTACGATGTTATAAACAAGACAGTCAAAGACTGTGGGGTCGCACACCAGACTGCAAAGACTGATAAGACTGGGACTCTGGAGACCATAACAGTCAGAACTTTTCATAATCACTTTAAAAGAAGTAGATCTAAACAGGATATGTGGATAGAGAGGCTTCATGTATTTAGATTGGTGAATATCTCCTTTCAAATTACCAACTGTACACTACTGATCACAATCCCCCCCCCCCCCTCCTCCAGCTCATGTCCCCTCCCGACCGGGCTCCAGACTCCCAAGTCTTAAGTTGGAATTTCACAACCGACATCTCCAACTTTCAATTGTTGAAAATTTCCAATCTCACAAGTGCCTTTTTATAAAACTATTTAGACATGTTTGAAGCCCAAATATCCATGGACCCAAAAACACCATATATGTCTGTCAGATTAATCAGTGAGGTAGTTCCAAGGTAGATGTTTTAATGAATTTTATATTTTAATGATTTTATTAGACACAGAAGTGTTAAGTCCCCATAGCCCTGTCATTTCTTGACAGGTTGACCTCATTTTAACAAATATGTATCTCAGTCACCAAAGGACCTTCCATACTATACGTAAGCTAAATAGTCCAACCTCTCGAGAAGAAATTTTAAGAATTACTGCAGAGACAAATAGTTATGTCCATGGTCCTGCCGTTTTAACCTGGTGACCCAATCTGAATAAACTTGAATCCCAGTCACCAAAAAACCCTTCATACTAATTATCAGTAAAATAGACCTGATGGTTCTTGTGAAGGAAGCATATTAAGAATTATTATGAAGGGAAACAGTCCTTTCGCTTGGCCCTTACTTGACCTGGTGACCCCATTTTAACCAATCTGAATTCCAATCAAACAAGACATTCCATGCTAAATAAGCCAACTAATTCTTGCAAACACGTTTTAAGAATTACTACGGAGAGATATGTCCCTTACTCTGCCCTTATTTTATTCTGTGATCCCATTTTCACAAATCTGAATTTGTGTCACCCAAGGTCATTTCATACCAAATATAAGCAAAATACATGTAAGCCATTTGGTTCTTGCAAAGACATATCATGAATTACCAAAGGAGCCTCAATATTAAATGTGAGCTATTAAAATAGATCTGGAGATTCTTTCAAAGAAAACATTTCAAGGGTTACTATAGAGGGAAAGTATGCCCCTGGCCTTTCCTCTATTTGACCCTATCTGAACAAAAGATCTCCAACTATGGAAATTTATCAAAACCTTACTGATAATACCAGTTTATATCAAAATTTGAATCCCAGTCACCAAAGAACCCTTCATACTAATTATCAGTAAAATAGACCTGATGGTTCTTGTGAAGGAAGCATATTAAGAATTATTATGAAGGGAAACAGACTTTCGCTTGGGCCTTACTTCACCTGGTGACCCCATTTTAACAAATCTGAATTTCAATCAAACAAGGACATTCCATGCTAAATATGCCAACTAATTCTTGCAAACACGTTTTAAGAATTACTATGGAGAGTTATGTCCCTTAGTCTGCCCTTAATTGATTCTGTGATCCCATTTTCACAAATCTGAATTCCTGTCACCCAAGATCATTTCATACCAAATATAAGCAAAAAACATGTAGGCCATTTGGTTCTTGCCAAGACATATCATGAATTACCAAAGGAGTCTCAATATTAAATGTGAGCTATCAAAATAGACCTGGCGATTCTTTCAAAGAAAACATTTCAAGGGTTACTATAGAGGGAAAGTATGTCCCTGGCCTTTCCCCTAGTTGACCCTATCTGAACAAAAGATCATCAACTGTTGGAAATTTATCAAAACCTTACTGATAATACCAGTTTATATCAAAATTATGAGTACCAAACATGAATTCATAGCATAGACAGGGTGGGTGCAGGAGTTTCAAATCTCCTATCTCTGCCCCTATTTGAACCAAATGTAAATGCCAATCTATGAGATTCATTGATCTCTGATAATTGTTCCTTGAAATCATAAATATCACACATCATTATCACAGATGAAAAGAAGTTAATAGCCTAGATAAACATAATATAACACTTGCCTAGAATACAGCACATGGGAATTAATATAATTTAAATTGAAATGAATGAAACAAATAAACATTATCTGTGATGTGTTTATCAACAGCTGTCAGCTAAGATAAGGTCCCATTATTATAGCATGGCCATGCAGTATATATTATCTCTGATGGCAGCAGACAAGCTTGAGATAACATTGTGGCCTTAGAATCAGGTGTCAGATAGCTATATCATCTCATTCAATAACACAGTGGGTGCTCAATGGAGAAATCTTCTCTTAAAGAATTTCATAGCACATGACAAACAGATGAGTTATAAAGGGTCATAACTCTGTTAAAATATATCGGATCAAACCCATATTCGAACTTTATCTGTATTTAGGGGTCAGAAATTCATATAATATATATAATTTGGTGTCGATCAGATGAAAAATGTTTGAGTCATCCTGGCTTGGATGAATTATATTTTAAAAAAAGAGTGGAAAGGGTTAAATAAACAATACCAAAATCCATACAGATGAAGAACGTGCTAAGAAAGACCTAGGTAAGAAATATGAAGCAGATCAGAAGAAAATGTTTTGACTTAGATGCATCAGATAGCATTTGTGTGCAGGGTTAATTATTTTCCAAACTGATCAACCAATCGATACCAAAAACTATACAGGTGAGGGGTGTGTACTAGGTCCCCAAAAGGTGAATTTAATGACACTATTCCCCCAAGGTGGAATATCATTAACGAATTCACCCTCTGGGGACCTCATTTCCTAAAAGATTTACTATGGAGGGAAAGAGTTATGGCCCTAGCTTTGCACCTATTTGATCTGATGAACTTATTTGAACAAATCTGATTGTGAGTCACCTAGGGAACATGCATACTAAGATATATAAACATATTTGATCGTTAATATGAGGGGGACCACCCCACCCCCCCTGGCATCCGGCATCCGGCCTAAAATGGGGGGTGGCATCTGGAATACTCCATAACAGAGGGTGGCATCCGGAATACTATTTATACCAATTTAACCCATTGTTGCCAAACGTTTATAGCTAAAACAACGCATTGGTAGTATCAAATGTGCAATTCATTCTATATATGACCTTATATACTCAAAGAAAGAATGAGATGTGGGAGTACTATGCAACTATCCCTTTACGTTACTCCATTCCGTCTCCGTGTCACAGCATAAACACCTACCATGGGGGAATTCTGGGTCGGGTTTTAGCCTCTTCAATGATATTTTGTTTTGAAATTCTGCCACACCCAACGATGCGGCCCACTGAGTAACACCGTACTCATTGATGAGGGTTTTTAGCTCCGATAATGAAATATTGGTTCCATTTGACAGAGACAAACAAAAACTCCGCTGTTCCGGACGGCGTGATAACTGAATTCCATCTGGATGGATTAGTCCAGGAGATATTGGTCGACCTCTGCAACCCCCCCCCCCCCCCCCCCCCCCCAGGACTCAACTTCATCCCACTAATTTTCTTTCTTAATGTCTCCTCCTCTAATTTTTTTCTGTTGTAAACAAGAAAATAAAGTGGTTGCAGAGACTCCAGACAAGATGGCGTCCATCATGGCGGCCATTTTTTATATGCACCAGGTATTTTTAAGCACCATTATAGTAAAGATGATATCACATGGGGTCTTGTTTCCGCTCAATTCGTTATGCTAATATACAACCATTACAAATTAGCAAAAAATCCGACACCAGAATCCAATATGGCGGTCAAGATGGCCACCGAAATGTGAAAATATGCTATTTTTCTGACATTTCATCGCCTTTCGTTTTTCTCTGTGGGAAAATATTGGCATCTTGGCGTAAATTTATACATTTATTGTCGAGACAACTCACCGATTCTTACAGTTGAGTTGGAAATATTGAGGTGAAGTAATTACCTTACATCTCATTCAAGAAATTGTTTTCCAAATCGAAGATGACGGCCAAAATGGCGACCAAAATTTTAAAACACTCCTACATTCATTTACTTTCTTACGATGGGCGTTATTGTTTCGCGATTTCTACCCACCATTACATGTTGATATGGAATATTGATATGAAGTATATATTCATTTGAGTTTGGCAATTGATACTCAGTCAAGTAGGCGGTCAAGAAGTGTGGGTATGTTATGCATTATGGTCTTCTATGCCTTAGCAGAAAGGCATCCGTCAAATGTCCGGCTTTCAACATTCGAAGCCATATACAGAAGTTTTCCGGGTACGTCAGTGCTTTAGATGAGTATGTGAATTGATGAACCATATATTGAGAAGTAGCTGTTTGGGAAGATCACACATGTTATTATCCCCATCAGGTTACCAAAGCTGAATATACGCAGATAGAGACCGGCACCGGCATATGCATTGTTTGACACATTCCGATTAGTGGGACTTTCTACAAAGAAGTTTAGAAAACTGTGTTGGTGTGAGGTCCAGATAATGCTGAATATGGCAAATCGGAATAAACTCGGGTACTGTTGTTTTGATTCTTGGAAGTTAAAATATGACTATTCGGGCCACCTATATACGGTTACAGCCATTATGGGCGCTTAGTGGAGAATGGATTTCGAAATTCCACATCGCGATTATTAATTGTGGGTTTTCATCCTTCCAGAAGGCTACGACTTATGTTGGAACTCATAGATGGCTTATATTATGTACCGTTTTGTCCATCGAAATGACAAAAAGCTGAAATTACTAGTAGTATGTGATAAAATCGACTTCTTTTCAATTTCTGGCCGCCAGTTTGATCGCCATCTTGACTGAGAATTTGCCAAGCTCAATTGAGTACCTCATATACATTTTCCATACGAACATGTAATTGTGGGCATAAATCGCGTAGCAACAAGGCCCATCGTAAGAAAGTAAAGGAATGTGAGCTTGTTTTCAAATTTTGGTCGCCATTTTGGCCACCATCTTCAATTTGGAAAACAAATTCTTGCATGAGATGCAAGGTAATTACTTCACCTCAGTATTTCTAACTCAACTGTCAGCATGTGTCCAGTTGTCCCGAAAATAATGCCCAATGATGTGGAAATGAGGGAATTTCGTTGATTTTTCAAAATATTTTGGTCATTGTGGGCGCCATTTTAGATTTTGGGGGACTTTTATTTGGATATGGTGCAATGATAATTCTTCGCCTAAGTGTTCACAACTCACAATAGTAAACAGGTGTGGATTTGTCGTGACAATAACGCTCACTGATGTTAAAATCGGCAATTCTGGTGGCCATTTTGGCCACCATCTTGGATTTGGGTGAATATTCCTCAACTCAGGTATAAGGTAGCAATACACGATTTCCAGCAATTTTGCCAACCTGGGAGGGGGTACTGTACTTCAAATCAATGCTAAGCCATTATCGTTGGCATATATTCCATCGAGCATGTTTTAATTTCGACAGAAATTTTAGGTGTAATCATATAAATGTACTTTTGGTTCTTCGTACAGTTTGTCATTGAGTTATGCCCCTTGGTTAGCACACACGAACCGCTCAATTTTACCCATTTTTTTACTCAAATTGGCCATTTTCAACCCAAAAACAGACCATGATAGAGCGAATGTCAGTAAATAAGATTCTTCCACCTGATAGAGCTATGCTAGAGCCGAGAAATATTTGAAATAGAAAAAAAGTTATCGTATCAATTTGAAAAAAAAGTCTTGCGAGCCCAGATGACAGAATTCAGGGGAGAGAAATCGGGCTATTTTCCTGTAATCAATAACACAGAGTTGGCCTTCACTGAATACGAAAACCCTGTTGCGTATCCAAATTTTTCACTTTTTTGAGAACTTTCCCAGTTTTGTAAAATAAATAAACCTTCAAACCAGTAATGACACAGTTAACACAGGCTACACTGGCCATTATGCCCCCCAGATACTTATATTTCTATTTTTCAGACCCCCTACAACCCGTGAAATCGTGTACTGCTACCTTAAAGGAAAAATAAGAGTTATCCCCCTTCAACGCGCAAATGTCCAGTTAAGTCTCTGACGTACACCGATAACTTTGATATATAACACATATGGTGTTTCTTCAGTGCGAATGGGAAATAAGGTCAATATAAGTAGTGTGGTTTCAATAAAAATGAACCAAATTCACCCAAATTATTGGTTATAGCGAAAAAAAAAAAATTTAATTATAAATGTGACATCATGCCCACCACCTTAAAACTAAACATCCCAGTCCCATCCTCCCCCGCATATGTTAAGACAATGTTCTTGTCACCCCCCCCCCCCCCCCCCCAAATATGTTAAGAGACAATGTATTTGGTTATTTGGAAACACGACCAAGACCGAATGACCAATATCAATCAATACGCCTATTCGTAGGTGGTATCCGAGGCGTTCCATTGTTGGGATGTTCCCTTAGCAACACATTTCGTTACATGCAAATCACTTTTATGTGGTCAGTCATAAACATGTAAGAACGCAACAAAACTCCAAACAAATCGTAGGGAATAACTAATGCATATATAATCACCCCTCCCCCAAAATGTGAACCATGTTTATTTGGCCGGTCGGTGTACATTCAATGACTTAATTGTCAAGTTGAAATCACACTATTTAATTATTTATGGAATCTTATATACCATTTTTATTGTGCTGGTGCTCACGCGCTGTTCGTGATAACTCAGTAGCTGACTTTACCCCCTCTCCAATATACATATTGACATTACTCGGTCATTCGGAAACACGACCAAGACTAAATAACCAACATTAATATGGCTTTTCGCACCAGGTATCCAAGGAAATCCATTGTTGAAATGTTTGCGTGGCAACACGTTTCATTAAATTAATGTCAATTTTATGTAATTACACAAAACCGCACCACTCGAAACGAATCGTACAGAGTAACTGATGCATATATAATCACATAACCAACCCCCCCCCCCCCAAATGTGAACCGGAATGTTTTTTTTATCGATAGCAGACATACGTTGAATTTGTTTTTTGCCCTGTCGGTGTGATCATTCAGTGACTTGTCAAGCTAGAATCCATACTATCAAAGTTTACAGCCTCTGATACAAATAATCTACAAGCAAATGCACCTAATTCCGAGAACAGTCATAAATAGAAACTGTCAATAGTAACTCAGACACGAAGATAGGAAAGATAAAATGTTTCAGTAGATTTTCACTAATTTATCCAATTTGATATGTCTCTTTAAGGTAGCAATACACGATTTCCAGCAATTTTGCCAACCTGGGAGGGGGTACTGTACTTCAAATCAATGCTAAGCCATTATCGTTGGCATATATTCCATCGAGCATGTTTTAATTTCGACAGAAATTTTAGGTGTAATCATATAAATGTACTTTTGGTTCTTCGTACAGTTTGTCATTGAGTTATGCCCCTTGGTTAGCACACACGAACCGCTCAATTTTACCCATTTTTTTACTCAAATTGGCCATTTTCAACCCAAAAACAGACCATGATAGAGCGAATGTCAGTAAATAAGATTCTTCCACCTGATAGAGCTATGCTAGAGCTGAGAAATATTTTAAATAGAAAAAAAGTTATCGTATCAATTTGAAAAAAAAGTCTTGCGAGCCCAGATGACAGAATTCAGGGGAGAGAAATCGGGCTATTTTCCTGTAATCAATAACACAGAGTTGGCCTTCACTGAATACGAAAACCCTGTTGCGTATCCAAATTTTTCACTTTTTTGAGAACTTTCCCAGTTTTGTAAAATAAATAAACCTTCAAACCAGTAATGACACAGTTAACACAGGCTACACTGGCCGTTATGCCCCCCAGATACTTATATTTCTATTTTTCAGACCCCCTACAACCCGTGAAATCGTGTACTGCTACCTTAAAGGAAAAATAAGAGTTATCCCCCTTCAACGCGCAAATGTCCAGTTAAGTCTCTGACGTACACCGATAACTTTGATATATAACACATATGGTGTTTCTTCAGTGCGAATGGGAAATAAGGTCAATATAAGTAGTGTGGTTTCAATAAAAATGAACCAAATTCACCCAAATTATTGGTTATAGCGAAAAAAAAAAAATTTAATTATAAATGTGACATCATGCCCACCACCTTAAAACTAAACATCCCAGTCCCATCCTCCCCCGCATATGTTAAGACAATGTTCTTGTCACCCCCCCCCCCCCCAAATATGTTAAGAGACAATGTATTTGGTTATTTGGAAACACGACCAAGACCGAATGACCAATATCAATCAATACGCCTATTCGTAGGTGGTATCCGAGGCGTTCCATTGTTGGGATGTTCCCTTAGCAACACATTTCGTTACATGCAAATCACTTTTATGTGGTCAGTCATAAACATGTAAGAACGCAACAAAACTCCAAACAAATCGTAGGGAATAACTAATGCATATATAATCACCCCTCCCCCAAAATGTGAACCATGTTTATTTGGCCGGTCGGTGTACATTCAATGACTTAATTGTCAAGTTGAAATCACACTATTTAATTATTTATGGAATCTTATATACCATTTTTATTGTGCTGGTGCTCACGCGCTGTTCGTGATAACTCAGTAGCTGACTTTACCCCCTCTCCAATATACATATTGACATTACTCGGTCATTCGGAAACACGACCAAGACTAAATAACCAACATTAATATGGCTTTTCGCACCAGGTATCCAAGGAAATCCATTGTTGAAATGTTTGCGTGGCAACACGTTTCATTAAATTAATGTCAATTTTATGTAATTACACAAAACCGCACCACTCGAAACGAATCGTACAGAGTAACTGATGCATATATAATCACATAACCAACCCCCCCCCCCCCAAATGTGAACCGGAATGTTTTTTTTATCGATAGCAGACATACGTTGAATTTGTTTTTTGCCCTGTCGGTGTGATCATTCAGTGACTTGTCAAGCTAGAATCCATACTATCAAAGTTTACAGCCTCTGATACAAATAATCTACAAGCAAATGCACCTAATTCCGAGAACAGTCATAAATAGAAACTGTCAATAGTAACTCAGACACGAAGATAGGAAAGATAAAATGTTTCAGTAGATTTTCACTAATTTATCCAATTTGATATGTCTCTTTAAGGTAGCAATACACGATTTCCAGCAATTTTGCCAACCTGGGAGGGGGTACTGTACTTCAAATCAATGCTAAGCCATTATCGTTGGCATATATTCCATCGAGCATGTTTTAATTTCGACAGAAATTTTAGGTGTAATCATATAAATGTACTTTTGGTTCTTCGTACAGTTTGTCATTGAGTTATGCCCCTTGGTTAGCACACACGAACCGCTCAATTTTACCCATTTTTTTACTCAAATTGGCCATTTTCAACCCAAAAACAGACCATGATAGAGCGAATGTCAGTAAATAAGATTCTTCCACCTGATAGAGCTATGCTAGAGCTGAGAAATATTTTAAATAGAAAAAAAGTTATCGTATCAATTTGAAAAAAAAGTCTTGCGAGCCCAGATGACAGAATTCAGGGGAGAGAAATCGGGCTATTTTCCTGTAATCAATAACACAGAGTTGGCCTTCACTGAATACGAAAACCCTGTTGCGTATCCAAATTTTTCACTTTTTTGAGAACTTTCCCAGTTTTGTAAAATAAATAAACCTTCAAACCAGTAATGACACAGTTAACACAGGCTACACTGGCCGTTATGCCCCCCAGATACTTATATTTCTATTTTTCAGACCCCCTACAACCCGTGAAATCGTGTACTGCTACCTAAGAAGAATCCTAGCTCGAGTATCTACTGCACATATATAATGCATGAGTGTTGTTATAATAGCAATAACATTCATTGATTCGAAACATTACATCGTGTTATTAGCCTCGATTCGGCTTTGACCTATTATACCGGCATTTGGGAAAACGTGATATCGGACAAAAATATCCCACAATAAAAGTATATTATGGTCGCCTTGTGTTTGATGACTCTTCTATACGATAAATGTATAAATTCACGCCAAGATGCCAATATTTTCCCACAGAGACAAACGAAATGTGGAGAAATGTCAGAAAAATAGCTTATTTTCACATTTCGGTGGCCATCTTTGCCGCCATATTGGATTCTGGTGTCGGATTGTTTGCTAATTTGTAAGGGTTGTATATTAGAATAACGAATCGAGCGGAAAACAAGACCGCATGTGATATCATCTTTACTATAACGGCGATCAAAGAGACCTGGTGCATATAAATAAAATGGACGCCATGGTGGACGCCATCTTGTCTGGAGTCTCTGCGGCCACTTTTTTTCCTGGTTAACCAGGGGTTAATGACTGAAAAAAATTAGAGGAGACATTAAGAAAGTAAATTCGTGGGGTGAAGTTGATCGGTCCTTGGTTGCAGAGGTAGACTAATATCTCCTGGACTAGATGCCTCAAATTTGAGCGCCATGTTTACTAAGTTAGATTTTCAAGGTCGCAAGTCGAATAATCGAAAGCGATCGATTTATCTCTCGTACTATACATTTTGCGTTCACCGTCTACACTATTGTTGTCATTGTTTCTATTGACGGGTAGGAAAATTAAATATGTTAATTATTAGTTAATTATGAATGCAAAAAACAATACTAAATAATATCTGTCATTGTAATTTCGGCATCCGGAATACGAAATATACAGGTTTCGGCATCCGGCGTACTGACACTCGGCATCCGGAATACTCTATAATTAACCCCGGCGTACGAAAAGGGGGTGGTCCTCTCTAATATGGAGAAGAAAACAAATGTTGATAGATGGAGGGATAGACATCCCAACAGACTGATGGATGGAAGGACCGCCTGACAGACAGAAGACAAATTCAAGCCAATATACACCCCCCAATGTTTCTTTGAAAAATCAGGGTATGATTTCATCGGTATGAGTGAGCCTGGTTAAGAAAATAATATGCCAGCCAAGTCTGAATATAGTGTGTCTGACATCTGCAGAATGAGGTCCCCAAAAGGTGAATTTAATGACAATATTCTGCAAGGTGGGCTAGCATCACCAGATTCATCCTCAGTCTGATTAGGCCTCACCAGCCATGGGTAACCTTGGAACAGATTGAAGTTCTACAGTTGAAGTTGGTAATGCACACCCATTGAGCACCTCAATTATGCATTTAATATTCTGCAAATTAGGGGGACATAGAAACTGAACAGAAGGGAACAAGTCAAAAATTTCAATTTGATACTTGATGAAGAAGATGATGCCTAAGCAGAATTAAGTCCATGGAGGGTGTATTTGGTGATGCTAGCATGCTGTACAGGGTAGCAACACTAAATTCGCCCCCTGGGGACCTCATTCTGCAAATGTCAGTCACACTAAATTCAGGGAGTGTGTTTAACATTGCTAGCAGTTACAATGTTTACACAAGCTGCTAGATGACATATTATTCTAATCTTGATTAATGACTTGTTTCTCTATCCATCTATCCACAAAGATATATCTGCAACTTTAATAGAACAGGTATTAAGTGGAAGCTGGAGATTTGGAAGGAATGTTGGTTGGGTGCAGTCCACTACAGGGTGGGGTGGGTGAGGTGGGGATGGGGTGGGGTGGATCTGGGCTATGTGGGAGGGAGATGGGTAAAGAAATATTTCTGTAATTTCAGAATATTAAAGTTTCATAACTCTGCAGCTGTTATAATGGTGTCACTTTTTTTAAAATTTATGAAATGATTAAAAAATAAATTTTCTGTTAGTTAAATTGAGTAAGGTGAAAATTTCAAAAATCCGAATTTAACAAATTTTGTTTTGTTTTTTGAGTTATGTCACTGGCTCAGCCCACATTCGACCCAGTGACCTCATTTGAACAAATCTGAATAACAGTCCTCCAAGGACACTTTGTACTAAATATGAACCCATTCGGCTCAATGATATTTGAGAAGAAGTCGTCGTAAGAATTACAGAGTTATGGCCCTGGCTTCACAACTATTTGACCCAGTGTCCTCATTTGAACAAATCTGAATGAGAGTCACCTAGGGAACATCCACACCAAATATGAACCAATTCGGTCTGACGGTTTCAGAGGAGAAGATGTTCAAAGAATTGTTGACGGACGGACGGATGGACGAGGAGTGATGACTATAGCTCCACCGGAGACTTCGTCTCAGGTGAGCTAAAAAGACGTTTGCAGAAATATTTTTGTCAGCTTTGATATAGAAAAATTTAAATATGAGTATTAAAGACATATTATGGACTTGTTCGGGTGCGTGAAACTGATAAGTTAGTATCCAGGCGCTATGGCAACTGGAGGAATGTACCATTCTACTAACATTGCCGAACAATGGAAGCAAATCAACCGTACCACTCCATAGAAAACATCTTCTGAACTTCGCTCAAATGTAAATATTTACTACTCGATTCGGGATGCATCTATAGGCGATAAACTAATGAAAACGATTTCGCCATCGAGAGTCTTTGCATTTAATTAATATATAAGAATGACGTTGTGTGTTGTCAGTTTGGATATAATATTTGTAAAAATTACTACTTTGGACAAGAGTATTCTCCATTTATATTTGATTACCCCACTGGAGTGTTTCACATCACTTTAAAGATGTGCAGGAAGGCTGTGTAAGCAAAAAGGGACCAACCATGAACTACTATAAACACTCATCTTGGTCTAAAATGAAAAACAAGATTATTTTCTAGGAAACATGAATGATGGTTTCAGTAAATATACATAAAGATGTCTTGATAAATTTATTCAAAATATAACTCTGACAGGAATTGAGCGGATAAATGTTGAAAGCAAATTATTATGTATAAATGATTGACAGAGGACTATTTCATAACTAGTTACAACTGGGTACACCATAGGGTACTATAACAATGACAAGGGTGACTTTAATCAAATATGAATCTGTGCGCTTCATAAATCGGCTTTGTAAGATTACTTCTGCACTTGCATTATCTGTTGTCTGCTTATTTTTCCTGAAAGCCCCCCCCCCCCCCCTCCAGATGAATAAAAGACCATTCCAACATTCTTTTATAACAGATGGGAGAATTTCATTTATTTATAGAAGGGGTTAATGTCAATTATTCGCTGTTTAATAGAACAGGTATTAAGTGGAAGCTGGAGATTTGGAAGGAATGTTGGTTGGGTGCAGTCCACTACAGGGTGGGGTGGGTGAGGTGGGGATGGGGTGGGGTGGATCTGGGCTATGTGGGAGGGAGATGGGTAAAGAAATATTTCTGTAATTTCAGAATATTAAAGTTTCATAACTCTGCAGCTGTTATAATGGTGTCACTTTTTTTAAAATTTATGAAATGATTAAAAAATAAATTTTCTGTTAGTTAAATTGAGTAAGGTGAAAATTTCAAAAATCCGAATTTAACAAATTTTGTTTTGTTTTTTGAGTTATGTCACTGGCTCAGCCCACATTCGACCCAGTGACCTCATTTGAACAAATCTGAATAACAGTCCTCCAAGGACACTTTGTACTAAATATGAACCCATTCGGCTCAATGATATTTGAGAAGAAGTCGTCGTAAGAATTACAGAGTTATGGCCCTGGCTTCACAACTATTTGACCCAGTGTCCTCATTTGAACAAATCTGAATGAGAGTCACCTAGGGAACATCCACACCAAATATGAACCAATTCGGTCTGACGGTTTCAGAGGAGAAGATGTTCAAAGAATTGTTGACGGACGGACGGATGGACGAGGAGTGATGACTATAGCTCCACCGGAGACTTCGTCTCAGGTGAGCTAAAAAGACGTTTGCAGAAATATTTTTGTCAGCTTTGATATAGAAAAATTTAAATATGAGTATTAAAGACATATTATGGACTTGTTCGGGTGCGTGAAACTGATAAGTTAGTATCCAGGCGCTATGGCAACTGGAGGAATGTACCATTCTACTAACATTGCCGAACAATGGAAGCAAATCAACCGTACCACTCCATAGAAAACATCTTCTGAACTTCGCTCAAATGTAAATATTTACTACTCGATTCGGGATGCATCTATAGGCGATAAACTAATGAAAACGATTTCGCCATCGAGAGTCTTTGCATTTAATTAATATATAAGAATGACGTTGTGTGTTGTCAGTTTGGATATAATATTTGTAAAAATTACTACTTTGGACAAGAGTATTCTCCATTTATATTTGATTACCCCACTGGAGTGTTTCACATCACTTTAAAGATGTGCAGGAAGGCTGTGTAAGCAAAAAGGGACCAACCATGAACTACTATAAACACTCATCTTGGTCTAAAATGAAAAACAAGATTATTTTCTAGGAAACATGAATGATGGTTTCAGTAAATATACATAAAGATGTCTTGATAAATTTATTCAAAATATAACTCTGACAGGAATTGAGCGGATAAATGTTGAAAGCAAATTATTATGTATAAATGATTGACAGAGGACTATTTCATAACTAGTTACAACTGGGTACACCATAGGGTACTATAACAATGACAAGGGTGACTTTAATCAAATATGAATCTGTGCGCTTCATAAATCGGCTTTGTAAGATTACTTCTGCACTTGCATTATCTGTTGTCTGCTTATTTTTCCTGAAAGCCCCCCCCCCCCCCCTCCAGATGAATAAAAGACCATTCCAACATTCTTTTATAACAGATGGGAGAATTTCATTTATTTATAGAAGGGGTTAATGTCAATTATTCGCTGCATGGTTAGCATATTGAGAATTCTCATTATTCCTGAATGACTGATTAGTGGTAACTAATTCAGTAGAAATTCTTCCCTTGACCATATTTGTTTAGATCTTCTATCATTCTTTATTTTATGATTAGGAGTAATGGTAAAATCTCTAGATAATTTGCCTGCCAGTTGTGCGATTTTGTGCTGCCAATCTAGAGCAGGTGTCTAATCTGGGGGTGGCATCGCATTCATCCTTCCATGTAGCTGCTGTCAACAGTGTGTATTTTCGTAGCAACAGTGTTTATTGTAGTGACAAATGTGTATCTACGTATTTATATATATAAACAATTTGGGAAAAGTTCACAATTCGATAAATTTAAAAATAAGTATTTGTTCCCCGTTTCATATGAATAACACACAAATGTTGTTTTATCAAAATTTCAAGAGAATTATTTCAGAACTGTCTCACTTGGAGCGCAGTATGAAGCCACAATGCAGCTAGTTTCTTGAGTCTAACACTCTGCTACATATATGTATGATGTTATACAGCAAATTTCTCCATTTATTATATATTTACTGGGTGCAGAATGACAAACAATATTATGCATAGGCAGATCAACACTGTTGTCACTACAATAAATGCCTTTGCCAGCAGCTGCACGTTATATGATGACATATTCACACTTAATAGCTAATTACGCTTAATCCTCATTTAATATTCCATAAACCAACATACATATATTTCATTCAATTTGATATGCTACCTGTATAACAAAACAAGAAAACAAAATTTTATATTTATAATGGAGTGAATCAATGAGTCCGTGGAGTTGGATCCATTGTGTGTTGCGTTGAAATTGGGATATCGACAACAACACTAATGTGCAGGGACCAGCCAAGAGGTTTAACCCTTTCAGTGCCAAGTCTGATTTTTATATCAACCCATAATTCCTTGATCATTTTTCAAATTTATTGATTATAATAATGTGATATATTGATGGAAAGAGCTCTTAAAGCTCTTTCCATCAATGTATCACATTATTACTTGCGCCAGTCCATGCTGGACGCAAGTAATGTTTTCGGTCCGGATCTCTGTTTATCTGTCTGTTTATTTGTCTGTCCTTCCGAGAACATGTTAGTCATACCGGAAGTACATACTGTAAATAGTATGAAATGGTTGCATCAATTGTAATTTAAATCCACATATATACTTAATTTGCATCGTTATCTGGTTTTATTTTGGTAATAAATCGTTAATAAATGAACATTATTGAATGATTTCTTTCTGGAAACCGATCAAAACACCATGACGTCACGACGCACATCAGGACGTCACAAGCTACATGGGCGTGCAAAACACAAGACATGATTGCATCGATGTCCAGACAGCTGAGACTCATATTACAACGACTGGCTAAACCATTCCATCTGCCAACAACTTCGTGTTTTATTATTATAAATATATATATACTGCATGAAAACAAAAGTGGGCAACAGTACTGCCCATTATAAGCCTATTTTATGTAACTTGAAACTCGAGGAAATGAGTCGAGATCAAGTCTTTTAAATGCGGGCGGAATCGTTTTTTTTTTCGCATAGACCATGAGGTGCGAACATATTTCTAAAAAGTTCAAAACGTTTTTCGAAAGATCCTGGTCTCATTCTCAACGCAATAGACATTTTGATGATGTTCCCGAAGATTGTAGATCAGTCGCTAATGGGGGAATGTTCTCATTGACACACTGTTAATCAAAGCCAATGGTCGCGTATCTTTTATTTAATTGTGTCGGTATTTGTAATTATGCTATTCTAGTCACACTAACCCAATTGGTATATAATAAGCATCATCGGCAACCAATCATTTTCACACCCTTTATATGAAAGATGTCTATATTGTTCTATAAATATGTCAAACAACTCGTACGTATTACTAAGACTAGCATTAGTGTAATAGATCAACTTGAGATGACAGATATTCTGTCCGTACACACAACTATTTCAGCGATGGATGAACTGAGATTTGATATCTAGAGTTTTGTTATCGATCTCTCTCAAACACGGGGGGCCAGCACCCGTGGTTCAAACTATTGTTGGTAAGACACCACAAAACATGCCAAATGTGTGATGGGCGCAAGTATAGGCAGCTCCAGTGAGTGCATTCTAGTTATAATCAATAAATTTGAAAAATGATCAAGGAAATATGGGTTGATACAAAAATCGGACTTGGCACTGAAAGGGTTAAAATTGGGAGCAGTCGCTTCTCCCTATTTGATTATTAGGGAGAAATGGATTGTTATCACTTAGAAGTCATAATGACTCAAGTTCAATTTACACAGCAACATCCAATCCTTTAAATAGTGTGCCTGTCATTTGCAGAATGAGGTCCCCAGAGGGTGAATTTGGTGATGCTAGCCCACTATGCAGGGTAGCATCACTAAATTCACTCTCTGGGGACCTCATTCTGCAAATGACAGGCACACTATTTCAAGGCTTGGCAACATCACCATTCTATGATTCATTAAGCATTATGCAATACAATATAGTAATGCTCTAAGTAATCGACTTCTTAACCACAGCATAATTATGGGTAACTTTTCAGGATTTAGTCGGAAATATGGCTTGTTGCCATATTTCCGACTAAATCCTGAAAAGTTACCCATAATTACTGTAGCCCATTTATAAAATTATAATGAGTAAGGATACCATTATAATAAGAAAATAGTTTAAATAGGCTTTAGGGACATATGCATACTGGTATATGAGAAGTCACTTCTCCCTAGGACAAAATTAGGGCGAAGTGACAAAATATAGGGAGAAGATATCTCCCAAGTCGCCCTCCAGGCTGGTCCCAGCTCTCCCAAGTCGCCCTCCAGGCTGGTCCCAGCTCTCCCAAGTCGCCCTCCAGGCTGGTCCGAGCTAATGAGTTTAGATCGCTGCATTGTTCACTGCATTGTATTCAATAACGCATCCAATTTAAGTGATTCTATTTTCAAACTATGTGGCAAGGAAGTGCATGCACCATGACATCATGTAGTGGTCCTTATTTTCAATCGATCAAAGATGATGGCATAAGGTCAATCCACACCGGACACGAGCGCGCGATTAAAATGGCCGTTTTCTGTCGTCCGCAGCAGTTCAAAGCGCACGATTTTTATATTCACACCGCAAGCAATTGAATCGCTGACCACGAGGCGATCACAGCAGTGATTTTATTCTTCGTCGATTTCTCGCTTTGTGGCAAACTAGCAGGATAATTGGGTCGCTGTCAAATAGGATATTTATACGGTCATACTCCTCCCATTTGAAGACGACACATTCATGTCGATAACAAAGGTGGTGGAGGACTTAAATAGCGACATGCTGATAACTGAAGTGCAAAAATAAATGAGAATAGCTAATGAGGATATTAAATGAGTATTAACAGGATCGTCTGGTTAGTTTTTGGTCCCATCCCAAGGATGAAGTAAATCTGAATTGATTTATCAACAAGAACATGCCGTCGGGGCGTGGAATAATAGGCCCGTTTCTGGAGTAGAGTGGGGCAAGGTTTAATTCGTTTGTTTGAAACCTTTGACTTAAGACGAAATAATAACAAAAATAAAACACAATAATCTGGAAACCGCATATCAGGTAAAATCTAAGTCGAAAAAGGGGCATCTCAGTCAAAATCGTGCGGACTAAACCCATATTATAAACATGATCTGTATTTTGGTGTGGTAAACTAACATAACAAATTTGGTTCAGTTCGCTCGATTCAATCTAAAGTTATCATCCGGAAACCAAAAACGGATGGACGACCCATTTACATAATACAACAATTTTTTCAAACGGGCGTATAAAAAGTTGTCAACATGCAATGCAACGTGCACAAGTCATCAGTGTCGGATGATGAGACACATGCCATCTTCGAGGACTCAACCAGTGTTACTATTTCCAGATTTCTTCAAAATACTTTTTCCTATTTCAAGTATAAACACAACTTCAACTTAACAAAAATGTAAATAAATCACCATGACCTAAAACTGTGGGATAGAAAGATCCAAGCCTGTAAATAGTGTGTTTTGTAGAATGTAGTATTTGCAGAATGAGGTCCCTGAAGGGTGAATTTAGTGATGCTATCCTGCACAGCGGGCCAGCATCACCAAATTCACCCTCTGGGGACCTCATTCTGCTTTGGGCTCATCTTCTGGGAAGTATCTATTGTCTGAAATTAACATTGTTTTTAGTTACTTTTTTCCTTCTGGGAAGTTTCTGTATCCCCTTATTTGCAGAAGATAAATTGCATAATTGAGGTAACTAATGGGTGAACATCACTGACTTCAACTGGGGAAATTCAATCTGATCCTAGGTCTCCCACAGCAGTTGAGGTTCCCTCTGGGGACAGACACACTATTTACAGGCTTGGAATGATTGTAACATCAGAGTCAGATTTTTAGGCAGGAATGGTCGAGTTTGCATATTTCCACTGATTAGGACATCCAGGATTTTCAAAATGTTTACCAGGATCTCTGAAACGTTAGTTTAGGATACCCAGGACCTCCAAATCTTATGGGAGATGCACGACTACTACCAAAGTGACATTTAACAAGTCAAGATGGCAAATATTATACATGTATGTCAATATCATATTAATTTAAAATATATTGTTTCATCAAAATGGTGTCAAATCCTGTCTGGGAAATGTTGAATTCTAATGAAAGTACAGATATGCTCTAAGAAATTGACTTCTTAACCACAGCATAATTATGGGTAACTTTTCATGATTTAGTCGGAAATATGGCTTGTTGCCATTCATCGGAAAGCTCTCGGGGAGAGCTTTCCAATGAATGGCAACAAGCCATATTTCCGACTAAATCCTGAAAAGTTACCCATAATTCTGCTGTGGTTAAGAAGTCGATTAAAGTCAAATATATCGCAAAATACTGTTCTATTTGACAATATATAAAAGAATATTTGATTTATCAAATAGAAAAACCCTTGCACCAGTGATATGCTATTAAGCAGAATGGACTCTATTGCTAAAAGTATCTGTTTAACCCTTTAATAATTGGAGCTTCCTAACATTTTCAGAAAACCCTGTGCCAATGCATTCTCTTAAATGTATATGCGAGTCTCCCATAGGGAGCCTTGCATATATAAAAGAATAAATTGGCCTAACAATATTTACCTTGACCGTGCAAGCCAGTGCATTCTCTTATATATGGGAGACTCACATATATGAGAATGCATTGGTACAGGATCTTTAACCCTTTCAGTGTCAAGACCGATTTTTGTATCAACCCATATTTCCTTGATCATTTTTCAAATTTATTGATTATAATAATGTGATACATTGATGGAAAGAGCTCTAAGAGCTCTTTCCATCAATGTATCACATTATTATAATAAATAAATTTGAAAAATGATCAAGGAAATATGGGTTGATACAAAAATCGGACTTGGCACTGAAAGGGTTAATGCTGCACCAGCACAACTCCCGTCATGAAAGGGTTCATATTCAAATTTAATTTGCAGATAACTTAACTACTAGTATGCTTGCAAGCTCCCGCTTATTGGGTAAGATTTAAATATCATGGTTACCCAAATAAACATTTTGGACATCCACTTACCCATATCAGCTTAAAGGTACGGTTGGCCTTGGCGGTGGGTATCCTGTGAAAATATTTCCACCCTTCAAAAACC
Organism: Siphonodentalium dalli; assembly: GCA_032622095.1. Lineage (NCBI taxonomy): Eukaryota > Metazoa > Mollusca > Scaphopoda > Gadilida > Siphonodentaliidae > Siphonodentalium > Siphonodentalium dalli. The sequence goes on along the minus strand of CP136064.1, from coordinate 67,200,846 downwards.
GCCACAAACAGAAATAACATCAAAATGTAGTCAGACTTTGTCCGTATACAAATAAGAAATATCGCATAAACAGTATGTTATTGTCATATGTTTGACCATTGTTATGTAAACAAAAGCATAAAAAGTAAACAAAAGCATAAAAAGTAACTTTTATATTATGATGGTAAACACAAAGAGCGTTCTTTGTTGGTGAATTCCTGATATGGAACTAATAAAGAGCGTTTGTGCCATTTGTGTGTGATTAGCCAGTAGCATTGTGCTGTCTTCTGTAACACAATCAGGCTCTTGCTTATGTAAAATATAGTAGGTCTTTATGATAACATGCTGTTTACGCGATGGTCATGGTATATATGAACGAAACTGTATGCGTTTTAATGTTTTTGTGTTTACAGTGATTGGAACAAATATGAATATTTTCGACAACTAAGGCCGCACGTGCCTTTAACCATACAGACTTTACCGAATCAACGGCATTTAGTATATACACTCGACATCAGTGACTACACTATCTGATCATGTATAGATTTTTCTATCCCACATAATTCAGGCCCTGGTGAATAACAGAATTAATAGTATCAACATAACTGTCAAAAACAAGCTAAACAAAACATAGGTATATGAAAAATATAAACAATGTAACTGCTAGGGCTGAGAAACCCAACCCTAAAATAATATACCAATATGGCAGCTAGGTTATGTGCCTGAGGCCATTACAAATATATATGTTCCCAGGTAATGGTGGGCGGTATTGATTTCTTATATGAAAGTACTAATGATCCGTTCATATACATGTACATTGCTTCTTAAATATTTATATTCCGCTGTGAGAAAATGGTATTGATTTAATTAATGAAGAATACAAGCAATTATCGCTGAAAATTTTGATAAAACAAAACATTGATAAACCTCACTTTGATTACAATTTATTGTCCTGAGATCCAGAGTCAAATGTGACAAGAGTAAATTATTATGCAGTGACCTAACCTAGGTTTCAAGAGACCCATTTCAACTTTTCAATATATCATGTGGCTATGTAAAGCCTAAAAGTTTGACTAACAGATGCCTTTCAGAGGTATCAGATTTTATTCATAAACAGTGCCCAAAGGCTTCAATGAGCGATACATGATTATTTATTTTCACTTTCGCCGAGCACGTGGTTACGACCAACATGCAGGGCAGAAGGTTATCACATCAGAGTGCATGCATTCAAGTTTTGTGGTGACTATTGAATACTGACTTTATTCAATATATAGTGAAATACCGCCCAGCTCAAATCCCAGGCAATTATAATTGAAAATTGGATGAGGAAGTATAGATAATTGTAGGTAGGTATTGGAGTTTGAAGAGATTGAAGTTTCTCAATAATTGCAAGTGACATTTTTGTTTATGATAACAGTCTCATGTCCAGCATTAAGAAAAACATGAAAGCATCATAAAAATTATAATCATAGCTCATCTGGAGTCATCACAAAATATATACAGTAATGCTCTAAGTAATCGACTTCTTAACCACAGCAGAAATATGGGTAACTTTTCAGGATTTAGTCGGAAATATGGCTTGTTGCCATTCATCGGAAAGCTTTCCCCCCCGAGAGCTTTCCGATGAATGCCAACAAGCCATATTTCGGACTAAATCCTGAAAAGTTACCCATAATTCTGCTGTGGTTAAGAAGTCGATTACTTAGAGCATTACTGTATATCTCATACTTCATTTCAATATTCCAACTACATGTAAAACATTTCAGAATTATTTCATTATTGGATTGTAAGAATTACATCATATGATCTGGAACAGAAACCATATCGGATCATATCTAGATACATATTCATATTGGGAACCATGTATCGAGATATGCATATAGCGACACAACTGTTCTATCACTAATTGTAAGGAATAAAATCCTAAAATTTTCCAGGAAGTCTATTTATGTTCCAATGCCATTTAGCCATCACAAAGTCACCTGTGCTGTGCATTATCTATATGCACGCAACAACATATTTCTCATAAGATACTACCTTTTAGATGATAGTCTGTTGTGTGAATTGTAAGATAAACTGGTTATCACCACTTTTGTGTTCCCAAGATAGGTATTCAAGTCATGCTACCTTCTCTGGGCCACGTATTATTTCATCCTGACAGACTCCATGATATATGGCCCAGAGAAGGTAGCTTGACTTGAATACGGATCTTGGAAACTCAATCAGTGTTGATAACCTATATGTATATAACAAGTGGAATACAGGCTGGAACTACTTTAAATTGACGTCGTTGCTAAGACGAATGATGTACATAATGTCATGATCCGCTTTAGGTGATGCAGATAATTACCTGTTTTTTATCAAACAGAAACCACAATAAAGGTAGTTATGATATCAATTATTGGCACAGTCATGGATTATACTTATCCAAAACAAGGGTGTGGAATAAATACAGAACACGACTTGCATCACAATCTAGAATCTTTTATCAAACATGTTGCGGATGGCACAAAGGCCCAATTCACTCAAGCTCCGCTTTTGTGAAATAAATCCTGTTGGCTTCTCTGCAACTCATGCGAAAAAAGATTCTCGATTAAGATGTACCTTGTTGTGTTCTGTCTATTCGGTCCAAGCCTTAGTTTAGTGTGCCTATCAATTGCAGAATGAGGTCACCAGAGGGTGAATTTAGTGATGATATACTGCATAGCGGGCTAGCATCACCAAATTCACTGTCTGGGGACCTCATTCTGCATGGCCTCATCTGACTCAAATTGAAGTTCCCGAAAGGTGAATATTATGATGTACACCCATTGGGAACCTTGATTATGCAATCTGTCGTCTGCCAATTTTGGAATATAGAGAAACTAAACTAAAAAAGAAATAGAATCCATGTGAAGAATTTTCTATAGAAATTTTATAATAAAGAAACTTTCCAGAGAAGATGAGGCCTAAGCAGAATGAGGTCCCCAGAGGGTGAATTTAGTGATGCTAGCCCACTAAACGGGCTAGCATCACTAAATTGACAGGCACACTAAACTCAGGCCTGCTTGATTTGGTCTAAATGAACCATTTGACTATAATCACATAAGAATAATTCCATCAGGCCCGCCATTCATGTAAGACACATTATTTGCTGATTCAGAATTCACAATGTCACTTATCTCCTTTGCAGCATCAAGCCCATAATCCTCAAATGTGAATGGCACTGTTCTATCGATTTTAGGCATATTGGCATCGACACATCCATGATTCTTACGGTAATGAATTTGAAGACATTGTTTGGTCGTGAACCCGGCATCACATCCATCCATCACGCACTGGAAAGGTTTCTTCCCAGAATGCTTCAGCAAGTGCACCTTCAAATTGAAGCCGTCTCGGAAAATTTTCCCACACTTTTCACAGGAGAATGTGAAATTTTTATCATGAGCTTTTACATGTCGAGAATAGCATTGTCTCATCTTAAACTCTTTTCCGCATTTCTCGCACTTGTAGCAGGTTTCAGCATGATAATCACGGACATGGGATCTAAACTTCGGTCTTGAGTAGAACACACGGCCACATTTTTCGCAAGTTGACGGTTCTGATTCTTTGTGAACACTCCTTATATGGAGTTTCAAGGACGATGTTGACTGAAGAAATCTGCCACACAGATGACACTCAAATGATGCAATATCTGCGTGTACAGATTTTGCATGCGTCCGAAGAGCTTTATACGAATCTAAGAACTCTCCACAGTATTTACATTCACATTTTGTTTTCGACAGTCCATCGGGATGAAGGATACGACAGTGTTTTACAAAGTTACTTAAGCCGGGAACATCAAACAGACATTTTGGACATTTGAAAATATCAGTCAGTTTCCGAGTTCTTTCAATCATATCTCTTGATGTTTGGGAGATAGAATCCAGATAAGGGGCGTACACTATAAGTTGCTCGAATCTCTCTATATCTTTACTGGTGATGAAATGAATTTGACCAGCAACAGTTATCATCATCATATTACATCGACGGAAAAAGAGAGAAGTCCTCAAGAAGCTGCACCAATTATTTGTATACTCATCAGCAGTTGAAAAAAATTTCGAAATATTTTCCTCCGAAGATTTTTTTTTCTTGTCGCTTTCCTGAACCCATATGTAGGAGAAGTCTTTACACCTCACTAGAGATTTAAATTCAACTTCTTGACAGAAAAGCGGCCCAAACTGTGTGCTTCTTGCCAAAGGAACAGATGCATGTGCAAACAATCCTTTTTTACTGGGAACGACACATACTTCTAATGGAAGAGTCTGTAGTGGATTATAAGTGGAATTTGTGCACACTGTTCGATCTGGTATAACTGCTTTAGGTGGTAGAAGATCACACTTGTCATTGATATGATGCGTAAAGCAGACTTTACAAGATCTTATATTTCTAGGACCATGGAAAGGCTTGTCATCTTTATTTTCGTCGTCTGATGATGCATTTGAGTTATTTTCTGTTTCGATGCCAGTCATTTCATCAGCTTCAGCATCAACATTTTCTTCATTTGGTGTTGCATATTTCTTCTTCAAATAACTCTTTCTTTGTCCGAAGCGTTTCTTATGTCTCCTGCCCTTCCTTTTCTCTAGTGGTATGATTATCTTATTCAAGCCTGTGTAGTTAGCAATACGTTTATCAAGTAATACTGGGTTCTTCTTCAGTGGTCTCCCTCTCTTTTTAACACCAGGTTTCGGAACCTTACGAGATATTATCAGCTTTATACCCTCTGCAGAGTTTGCACCGTCTTGAGAAGAACCGTTATTTTGAGATACAGGGCCGCCTTCTTCGCCTGGATCTGACGCATGGACAGTATCGAAACCAGTTATAACTGGATATTTTTTAGCTGCCTCAAGCATCCGCATCTTTTTAGTTTTATATTTTCCCCGCACGCGTTTCTTGGGAAGAATATTCCAGCGTTTTTCATGGGTTCTTTTAATTTCAGAGAAGTTATCTTCCATGTCTTCATCCTCGGGTTGATAATCGACGTCGTCATCATTTTCCTCAGCTCTTTCAGTATTGGTTATATCTCTGTCAGTTGCTTCCAGAGATTCAGTATTCGTGGCAATGATGTTACCATCTTCAGTCATTTCAGAAACATGTTGAATTTCTTGACTCTTTTCTGAAGAAACTTGACTACTGTTTTCTCCAATAGGAAAATTTTTATCTGTCTCCGTCACAACATTTCTTCTCATTTCGTTATCCTCTGAATGCTTGCCCTTATCATTGTACTCAGTTTGATTCTTGCCTATATCATTCTCGCCTGGAATTCTTAATATGCTGGGTACGTCCATTTCAGTTGTTACTGCCTCTGATGATTTAGTTGTCTCTCTAGTCTGGTCTGTAAACACATTATATCTATTACCACCTTCATTTTCATTCAGTGTAACAGTTACGTTTTCAACTGTGATGATGAATTTAACATCAGGCTCTACTTGTATTACTTTAGAATAATCTTCAGACTCCAGATAATCCAAAGTCATGGCAAGAAGTATGTCCACTTCTCGATCATACGCAACCAAGTACACGACATCATGAAGGTCCGTTTTAAGGAGAAGAACGCTTATATCTGCCAATTGTTCAGATTTACTCACACGTGCCAGCAACCGCTGATTTAAATGATCATTTTCCGATTCGTATCCTGGAACTTTCCGACGTTTGAAAATTCCATAACTGGACATAGTATGATTATTAGCTTCAGGTATATGTCTGGAACATCCCAGATTCTTTGTTGATAAATCTGTCACATCCTCCGAATTTCTGTATATATTGTATGGGATATTCGGATTCGGCTCAGATATCATTGGCGACGGAAACCTCCCGGGCGGGATGAATGGAATGCTACTTGTCTGTGGTGGCGGTTCTCTAATAGCATTATCACCAGGGAGGTACTGCATTCCTGGGGTCAGACCAGCGTGCTGTGCGGATGACATCACAATGTCCTGCTGACCACCAAATGTGTTCAACGGGAAGTACTGTCTTCCGTGATGTACGCTGCCGACCATGTGTTGATGTAGGATGGATTGATGACCACTGGGTTGCTGATATGAACCGGCTCCATCATGGTGATATGGAGTTTGGTATCGATTTGGAATTTGATCAAGGTTGTCTGTCATTTCAGGATTCTGAAAAATAAGATATCAAATAATTACCATAAATTCTGAGAACGTCAATATGATACAATGTTGTGAACATTCAGCATCTTCTCCAGTGAGCAGCAATGTACAATATTACGCTTTCATTTCTCCCTAAACCCCAATTAGGTTGAAATGGGTGAAACCTTTGACATAATCTTACTATTAATTAGTTTTAGCAAATGTGCCCCTCAAATATAATACAAGACAGTCAATGACTGTTGAGACACCCACCTGACTGTAAAGATTGAGAAAACGGGGACTCTGAAGACTACAACAGTCAGTACTTGTAACAATCCCTTAAAACAAGTAATTCTAAACAGGGACATAGCTAGAGCAAGGAGATAAATAAAAAAATAAAAATAAAAAATAAAATATATATATATATTTAATAAATTTTTCATTTTTTTTTTCATTTTTTTTTAAATCATTATGTTTGAAGGTTCAAAATTCTTAAGTCTTAGACCTATAGTGATCAATGGTCTTGAGAAGAAGTTGTTTAAAGAATTACTATTGCAGGAAATAGTTATGTCTATGGCTCCACCCATATTTGACCCAGTGACACCATTTAAACAAATTTGAATCCCAGTCACACAAGGAAACTCCATACCAAATATAAGAGCTCTATATCAACCTGATGAATCTTGAAAAGAAGTCGTTTTAAGAATTACTATATAATTACTCAAAGCCCATATTTGACCGGGTGACCCCATTTGAACAAAAACCCAACCACCTAGATACTATCACCACCAAGGCCAAAACAAAATGAATGCGTGTTTCCCGTAACCCGACCGACCGTCTTCAAAACCCCCCGACCCAAGTTCATTTTATTGGTTTTAAATAAAAAAAAATCAATCTATAAACCGACCGACCGCACTGATAACCAAACTATGTATGCGTGGTTCCATTTTATCTGATTCACCTCGCGAGATAAATGATATCTTTGATATATTTATATATTTTTCGCAAAGCCACATCGTCACTCTAACGTAAAGTCAATTTACGACCTGACACAATACCAGAAGATCACAACTGCTGAAATGTTGAATACAGCATGTATGGCAATAAACTTATGATACAGACAATGAAATGTTCTAATATGAATAAAATAGGCTAGCCAACTTCAATTAGGATTAAATATTATTGGGACTGCTGCAGACAATGGCTGTAGAATCACACTGGTACAATAGGACTAATTAACTGAACAAAGCAAGTGTGATGTACATCTGTAAACCTAATTAGCTGGTTTGTCATTTACTGCGCTCATGGAGTTAAGCCTCATTTAATCCTCATCAGGATATTAATGGATGATCATCAAATAAACCTTAGTGTTATTTTCATTGTGTTGGGTAATGAATCTAACAGAACATGCAAATAATTTACAATTGTTTCTAATGATAGTTTCATAAATATTATGCGTTAGTTTCAATGCATGTAAGAAAATTAAAAATATATAAAAAATATATTTACATAAATAAATACACATAAAACATAATATATTCCCAATAAGTTGGTGCACAACTTCATGGTGAAACCTCACCAATATAAATGTAAAAAGTTTGTGTTTATTGATTGCTTCTTTCTATTGTTTCAGTCGTTTCTTGTTTCCATGTTATGTAGTGATGTTTTTATTCAATCAAATTTGATATTTTAATTTGATTTATTTCATTAATTATTCCTATGCGATCAAAATTAACAATTGTAATAAGATGTAATCGATAAGTAATTGATTACATTTACTCATGTAATTGTAATCGGTTACATTTAAAAAATGTAATCAGTAATCGTAATCATGTAAATCAAAAGTAATTGTAATCGTAATCGATTACATTGGCATGTAATCACCCCAACCTGGCTAGATGGTTCTTTAGAAGATATGGAGGGAAAGAGTTATGGCCCTGGCTTCATACCTATTTGATCTGGTGACCTCATTTGAACAAATCTGAATGTGAATCACCTTGGAAACATCCACAACAAATATGAGCCCATTAAGTTAAGATTATGGATCTGCAGAAGAAGACAATTGTTGACAATTGGACAGACAGAAGGATGCAGACAGATGGCTTTGATTTGAGTCAAGTATACCCCACATTTTTCTTTGCATAATCAGATAACGAGTTCAGCTGGTTAAACAGAATAATTCTGGAAGAGCACATTGTATTTGATTTTAATTACCTTAATGACAACACACACATACCCCAATGCTATGTGGTGGTTGTTTATTCCAGTGTGTCAGCTAAGATCTCAAATATCAACTGATGACATGAGTAGAATGAACTCTAGTTGGCTGCACTACATTCTGGTGGAATTTGTATGGAGCTGGGGTTAGAGGCTGGGTGGGGGGGACTGTTTATTAGGAGAGGCAGGGGTGGGTGTCTTGGTCTGGTGGTGGTGGGGCAGGTTTGAAGGAAAGGGAAAGTTTTAATGAGTCTCAGTGATTTCATTGAAGAGAAATTTGTTAACACCCCTAACTCAGCCCATTTTGACAGGTCGTCTCCATTTTAACGAATCTGGATCTCAGTCACTGAAGAACCCCCTCCCTCCCCTCACACCAATTTTTTTTTTTTTTTAAATATTAAAAAAAAATTGTTTTTTATAGCCTGTGACCCTCAATTCAACAAATCTGAATGTGAGTCACCTAGGGAACAACAACACCAAATATGAACCCATTTAGTCTTATGGTTCTGGAGAAGAAGTTATTTTAAGAATTACTATGGAGGGAAAGAGTTATGACCCTGGATTCACTACTATTTGACCTGGTGACCTCATTTTAACAAATATGAATGTGAGTCACCCAGGGAACGTCCACACCAAATATGAACCCATTTGGTCTTATGGTTCTGGAGAAGACAATTGTTGACGGATGGACTGACGGACGGAAGGACTAGGAGTGATGACTATAGCTCCACTGGAGGCTTCGTCTCATGTGAGCTAAAAAGGTTGTCTCAGGTGAGCAAAAAAGGTTGTCTCAGGTAAGCTAAAAAGGTTGCAGGTGGATTTTTGGGACGATTGATTCTTTTTAAGAATAAAGAAGTCAAATTCTGGTTAAAACTTGACTCCAATGTGACAATGACATGTATGTTCTCAGAGGTGAACCACACCCTAAATATCAATGTTGCCACGTCGGAGATTTTTGTACAATGCCATTTTGTTGAGATTCTGGGTGACTTTATGCACATTTTGTTGAGATTCTGGGTGACTTTATGCACATTTTGTTGAGATTCTGGGTGACTTTATGCACATTTTGTTGAGATTCTGCCATTCTGGGTGACTTTATGCACATTTTGTTGAGATTCTGGGTGACTTTATGCACATTTTGTTGAGATTCTGGGTGACTTTATGCACATTTTGTTGAGATTCTGGGTGACTTTATGCACATTTTGTTGAGATTCTGGGTGACTTTATGCACATTTTGTTGAGATTCTGGGTGACTTTATGCACATTTTGTTGAGATTCTGGGTGACTTTATGCACATTTTGTTGAGATGCTGGGTGACTTTATGCACATTTTGTTGAGATGCTGGGTGACTTTATGCACATTTTGTTGAGATGCTGGGTGTCTTTTTGCACATTTAGGAGCTAGATCATGGGTATCTTTTTACACGAAACCATGCGACAATGAGCTATTTAGCATAAATAAAAAATATCCGTCACTGTTGAATCAACTGGTGTACAGTTACAATGTCAAAACGTCAATCACAGCGAGTTTTTCAATTTAAGAAATGGATGTTGATTTGCTTGCGTTCTATTGAGTATGGATGCAAGTTGGTCTGACATTTTGCGTGGAACGTGAATTTAATTTTTAAATCTGATTTTGTACTCATTATTCCCAAATGTATACTTAGTGATTCATAACGTCTTCACTCTGTCATGACTGTGGCTACTGCGATGACGTCATGAGCCTAGGGAGATTACTTCGAAATGCGACTGAATACAAATGTAAAGTAAACAATAAAATCGCAATTTCTTTCAAAACAACATTAAAGGTACACAATCCGATTCAATGGTCTCCGTATCATCAGATTCCAACAACAACATTTCTTTAAAAAACGCTTTAGGCATAGAAAAAAATACCTTCGTTTCCGGTAATCCCCCCCCCCCCCCCCCCGTTCACTTCACCAGACGGTCCCACTTTTTAATGCAAAATAAAAAAAAATTCAAAGTTCCCAATTTACAGTCTGAAAATTACCAGTCTCATTCTCCCAACTTGACTTTATTCTTCCAGTTTCTATTAGCTTTATGAGTTATTAGCCTAATTAACTTGCAAAATTGTGCTCACAAACCACACTTACCCGGTTCAGTGGGCTAACAAACATCCAAAAACACGATTCCTTGAAAATAGGCAACTTTAACCCAAAGTATTTTACACTGATGGTATAGCAGGTATGATAATCCTATATATTGAAATATACCAATATTGAACCAAATCAACTATGCAAACAAACGGCTGGCGAGTGATGACAAAAAAGCTTGAAGATACAGATACAGAAGGGTCAAATCACTGACTTGAATGTGGGATGAATCTTCCAGGCCGAATCTGCCCATGGTCGAAAATACCATGCCAGAATCTTTCCTGGGCCGAATCTTCCGGTTCCCCCTTGGGTTGATGATCTTTTTAATAGTTTTATATGGTAATGAGCATACCCCTTAAAACAATCAAATATGTATTTAATGATCATTATTAACCATTTATTAAATGTGTGTTAAACTGTGGGCTACATGAAGCTCTTTTAGTTATTATAGCACTCGTTTCGGCACCCATAATAAGCTAACCGCGTCAACAAAACAAATTTTCTTGAGGATGCAAAGGAATAAGAAACGCCATTATTCGGGTGTGAAACGGGGTCAATTGTGAATTACAATGTATCCACCTTAACAGTCTCTATAAAGTACAAAACATCGACCTTACCATATTTCCAACAACCTGGTGTTATATTGTGTTGTCGGCGTTTATATTTTTCTCGAATCAATTGCAATTTCGGCGTGTCATTGCAGTAAAATAAGATTTTTGTCGTCGATTTTCCACCGTCAATTGCACGGCAAGTCAATTCTTGTGTGCATTACGCAGGACCGGAGATTCTTAAAATAGACGTAAATAAACAAACGCACGTGCTCCAAACCCACGTGTATAAAGAAATGCAATGGTGATCGCTGAGCACAATTAGCCCAGTGCACATGCACTATCTTCTATGTGTGTGCTAGTAGAAAATAGACATTACCTAATCGATTAACATATACTTGAGTTATTCAGGAAAGTGATAGACACTAAAGATCTAACTGTACAACTCACCCATGACCATACAATCATGTTATACATACATGCATAATCACCACACAAATTTATGACCATGTAGCCACTCGCTTTATACACAAACACCTCAACCATAACCATACAACCATACTTGGGCTTACCCTTTACCCTTTACCCAACAGAAGGGCCCTGTGCCAATGCATTCTCTTATATATGCGAGTCGACCATAGGTCGCCTCGCATATATAAGAGAATGCATTGGCTTAACACATTACAAATTATAAAATTGTTAAAGAATGTAAGAAAAAATGGTAAAAAAAGATTTTTTTTAGGCCAATGCATTCTCTTATATATGCGAGGCGACCTATGGTCGACTCGCATATATAAGAGAATGCATTGGCACAGGGCATAACTGTGACTATCACAATGTGGTCAAGGAGCCGGTTCCAATGATATCGATATTTGTATGGTTCTATTGAGACAGACCGAAGATATTTTAGGCTGTTGAAGCTTTATTTGGCCGGTTTTGGCCGTTTTGTTGGGTAAAGGTTTAAACCACACACATGGCTATACAGCCATGAGTCACCATTCATGTACACCAGGTGTACTCCTAACTTCGCACCCTTGACCATATAGTCACTTCCTGTATACATATTCACCACATTCGTGATCATACAGTCACTTCTTGTATATCTGTTGGCCTCACCATTGGCCTTACAATCACTCCCTGTATATCTATTTGCCACATTTATAACCATATGTCCACTCAAGATATGCATATACACATATACACCTCACCAATTGCCACACAACCCTTTTACATATACCAATGTCCCGCACACATTGCCATGCACACTCCAGGCTTGAATATACTCCTCACTCAAGACAATTCAGCCACTCATTGTATACCCATACAAAACATTCGTCATCATACAGTCACTCCTTGTTTACCAATTCACTTCACCATTGGCCATACGATCACTCCCTGTATACATATTGGCCAAACCCTATGTTTCATCATGTAAAATGCATATATCATGTTATTATTCGAATTTGTTGATGTGTGTATACTATGTATATATATCCATTACTATTGTTGCCAATAAAACGTTAAGTACAAACATAATCTCCATTGTCATCAAAAGACCGGTCCCATATCAAAGGCAATTAACATGCCGTCCAATAGGGGCCGAACAAGCCTGACCGAAAGAGCCCGGCCTGGACCGAAAAGTCCAAGACCGAAATGTCCCTGGACCAAATCGACCCGCTCCCGCCTGCAGTCTTGTATAACGGACTTTACACCCAGGTCCAGTGGCTGGATTTGTCATAAAATATAATCAAATTATCCTACATATCTGTATGGAATGATATAATTGTCTGAAAGAGTTGTGTATTGCGGTCACAACGATGTATTATTGTAAAACCTTAATGTTAAAATAAGCATAGCATATGTCATGCAATTGGAGTAACCACATGCTTTGAATATTTAAAAAAGACCCAAAGTCTATTCAGCAACATTCAGATTTTCACCGACAACAATTTCTAACATTTTGAACACACCAAATATACAACGAACATGTGAATTTTATGGAATGTTATTTTATTATAAGTGGGTGATTTAATAGATGGACCAGTCACTATGGTCATGGATGATAGTTTGGTAAATTGGGACAGAAGTAAAACATCTATAAATTTCTCAAAACATCAGGTAATTTAATGTAATGAGGCAGCATGTCCAACGCAACCTTTTCATTAAACATTAAAAATATTAAAATTTAAAGAAATATGGTCGAAATGCATTTGAAAGAAATAATGTCGAATGTCAAATATATTTGTGTTGAAAGAATAAACAAAATGTCAAAATAATTTAATATATAGATAATTAAATAAAAATAAATTAACTTGCTAATCGGGAGAGTCTCAACGAGCTTTAGCCAGTGATCTTCACGAGTAAGACACTTCGATCATATGATCAGATGTCTTGACAACCACAATGACCCAATCATATTTTATCTAGTTAAATCCGTTTCATCTTGTACCACAATTATCCCACAAATTTGCTTGGCACTCCAATTACCACTCTTATAATGTAAATCACTCTAGGTGTATACCTAACCCACAACCTTTAGGGGAGTAGCGGGGTAAAGTATTGGTGTGAAAATTGTAGGATATTTTCAAAACTTCACTCAAATTTTAAGCCCCAAATCACTGATAATCACATACAAACTTATAACATTGGTTAGAATATATGAGAGGCCAAATTCACAATTATTAATAATTGGGACTCAAGCACAATTCAATTGCACTGAAGGGCAAATCGATTGTGCTGAAGTGCAATCAATTCATTCAATTGCGCAATTCTATTTTACTGAAGCATAATCCAATTGCAAATTAATTGCGCTGAAGTGCAACTGGCTAAGGAATAGCATATCAATTAATCAATAAATTGTTCGGTCTTTCAATCCGATTGGCTCCACTGTAGACTAACTAGTCATCTGGCAGGAGTGTGAGAAAGGAACAATAATTGCGCTTTATTTAAATAGACTTCTCTTAAAATTGAATTACGCTGATGCAATTGGAATGCGCTTCAGCACAATCTATATATATATATATCTAAATAAAAGAGTAGGATCTGTCTGTCTAGTTTTTGCTCCCAGAATGCGGGTCCGATTTCAACCAACTTTGGTGTAGTGACTCGGGGGTACACTGGCCTAGGTTATAACGGCGTTAGTTTTTCAAAATTTGTATTTAAAAAAATTTAATTAAATAAATAAAAAACATACAAATTAAAATAATCTCACTATGGGCCCATTTCAGACTCAAATAAATGTGAATATTTATGTTCAATGTGAACCTATTTGCAGACTGAATGTATGCTCTTTAATATGTGTTTTCAGCTGCTTTAACTTGTTTTGCACAAAGGTAAGATAAACGCTCTTTATCTTTAATTTATCATTATCATATCAGGAATAGACCAACAGGGAACGCTCTTTATTGACCTATTTTGAAGAAAATTCTATGGCTTTGGACAGCGGTCAACCACACTAAGTTTGAGCAATTATTTCACTCATAAATACCATTTTGTCCCGACCATGTCATGCATCAACGTTCTGGTAAAATACAGACCTTCACGAATGTGTAAAAATATGATCTGAAATGACAAATGAAGCCAAATGTCATAGTTATTCGGCAGCGATTTGCATCTATTTTAGACCGACTGCCGACGTGGCCAGCGGTAGTCAACCGCACTAAGTTTAAGCAATTATTTAGCTCATAAATATCACTTTGTCCCGATCACGTCGTGTATCGACTTGTTGGCAAAAGACATATCAACAAGAATATAGTACAATTTCCCCCCATTGTACAAGGTCGTTCCAGAAATCGAGTCCGAAAGTTGAAAAATTTCGCGATTAGTATAGAACCACACTAACATCAGACTGAGCAATTATTTATCGCAAAACTATATATAGACTAAACTAATCAAAGCCTGCCATTTGCCAGCTATGTTAACATCTTCACGCATGAGTTAGGTAAACGCTCTTTATCCATACCATATCACGAATAAATGGGCGCTCTTTATGCGTCACGCTTATTGGAAATCGGGACACAGGAAGATCAGAGCACAGTTTATTTTCTGTTTTTGGATTAATCCTTTCCAAACGCAACATGTCAGAGAAATTACGTTTATGGCACGTCCACATGTGCCTGCAAGAAAATATGTGCAAGAAAATATCAGGTACAATTGTACCCTGATATTTTCTTGCTGCAAAGCTCGTGAGAACGCAGCGGTTTAGATGGCATTGATTGAGCTCAATCAGAACAGTATTGGTCGTGCTGTTTAAAGTGAATTGCGTCCGGTAAACAACCTATAGTCCATATTGGCAATTCACAACATTATGACATTTCCAATTGTTGACATGTATTACCGTAATCGGTGGGATGAGGCACCCACCAATCTGCAGCCATGTTGCTGCTCTCATGCATAAAGACCTTCTATATAATGAGAAAGTGGTCACATTATTTGGAAATAGGTACATGCCTATATTATAATTTCATAGTACATGCATATGTGGGCCATGGGGTGACAAAAGTTATTATTGTTTTGTGGCAAATCGAATGAAAACACCCCCCATTGAGACCCAATATGAAGTTTGCTAGAGTTGTGGGTTTGGCTTTGTTCGTGGCGCTGTGGTGTACATTACGTCACCAAACATACAGGGGTGCATGCGGGGACATGGGACCCCACCCAACTATGGTCAAAGTGTTCACCAGTTGGAAATTTCATATATGACACAACATTAAGCCATCAATGGGTTGAAATAGTTCTGGTAATCTGAATTTCCAAGCAGTAATGTATGTGGAATTTGTTGTTTTAGACCAACATTTGCAGTTCTTCCTACTTTGGTTAAAATGTTGGTTTGAAATTTCCTCTCGGTCCCTCCCTCCCTCAAAATTCAAGTTAAAAAAAATAAGGCATGTGAGGTACCAGATGGAAAATTCAAAGGCGAGGGGAGGGTGCAAATTGAATTTTGTGATCTTGGGAGTTTGGCCTGGTTCAAGGGGGGGGGGGGGGGGTGCAGTTGGAAATCCCACATAGACATCCTCTGTCAACGGAAACCATCTATAGATATATACGCCCCACTCATTCATATAATACTTCAGCGATTCTGTCAATCCATCCAAAATGGAATTACGAAGTCAGTGAGGGCTTTCCGATGAATGGCAATAAGCCATATTTATGTCTAAATGTTGAAAAATTACCCATAATTCTGCTGTGGTTGAGGAGTCGATTATTGGTACCTTTAATTTGAGGCTCCATCCAATTGCCCCGTCAACTTTTTGTGGAGGTAAAATATCTTACCAGTATGGTTATGTGATGCAAAGTTTACATATGACACACAATAAGGTGTTTGCAAATCAACTCATGGAAGGTGAGGACATTTTTCTGGGCAG
Organism: Siphonodentalium dalli; assembly: GCA_032622095.1. Taxonomy (NCBI): domain Eukaryota; kingdom Metazoa; phylum Mollusca; class Scaphopoda; order Gadilida; family Siphonodentaliidae; genus Siphonodentalium; species Siphonodentalium dalli. The sequence goes on along the minus strand of CP136064.1, from coordinate 67,184,519 downwards.
ATTACACAGTAGATTTAAATTTTTTATTTCAAAATATAAAATAGATGAATCATATTGTACAATACATACAAAAATAGAATTTAACAATTAACAACATGACCATCTAGCAAGTGAGCAAAAGCCTTGAATAAATAAGTCTTTATTGAAGTGCCAGAATATAGAGGCATTATGAAATAAATCATTGGGATTATCGGATAAAATAAGTTAATTATTCCACATCTATTATAATAAGACAGCACACATTTATTGAAGATAATTTTCTTAAAAGAAGACAGACAGCTTTTATAGTTTTAGTCGAATAGATCAAATAATATTTTCAGCGTCTAATGTCTATACATTTATCTAATTTTTTTGTAAGAAGTCTATCTCTCATTGTCAAGAGGCAACAAAAGGATCAGTGAAAACTAACTGAATATAGTCGGCTAGGATGTGAACACAAATATAACATGACGGCCAGCACAATAAATATTTCACTATTAAATGTATCTAACTCACTAATTCTATCTAATTCAAATGTGTATTGCTCATCGTCGAGGTCATTTTTTATGTTTTTTTGACATGTGTGAGAGATTATTATTAGTTTGATCTTGATGTTGGTTCATTTTAAAAGTTGGACCTTGTGGAAGTTTTGCATGTGTGGTGGCAGAGTTTGACAGGATTCACCGGGGGTTTAGAGATCCTGGAATCTCTATTTGCAGTTGGTTCACCTGTGTTGGATTGTTCAATTTCTATATCTGAGGTGAGCTGGATGATAATGTGGCTGTAACTTGTGTACTAAGAAGTTGGGATAATTAGTTACATGTAGGAAGATCAGCAAGTGATCCCCAACTGTCTTAATATAGAGTAGTTTGGAATACGTTCTCGAACTTATGTATGTTTAGAGAAATAGGTTTACTGGGAGTGACATTGCTTGAAATTCACCTGGCTTCTCTTGATTCAAGGCCTCAGGTGATATTAATCTGAGAAGCTTAAATCAAGCGATATCAGAAAACCTATTACAATAAATAAATTATATTTAAATTATACATGCATGTATCTTTATTTGCTTTATTTGTTCTTATTTTCGAGCACTTATTCCTAACGATGCTATATTTAGAGTTAGGCAATCCTTGCTAATGGTCTTACTTATCGTAAATTATAATTCATAAAAAGAAAGTAAACTTAATATATACAATAATGCCCTAAATAATCGACTCCTTAACCACAGCAGAATTATGGGTAATTATGCTGTGGTTAAGGAGTCGATTATTTAGGGCATTACAGTATGTACCACATCAGCATGTTGAAACCTGAAGAACCAAGGTACAATGCAGTCTATAAAAAGCCAATGATAATCTTATGAGATACATCTCTGGAACTCCGATTCAGACAAGCCTGATTATAGTGTCATTTGCAGAATAAGGTCCCCAGAGGGTGAATTTAGTGATGCTATCCTGCAAGGTATCACCAAATTCACCCTCTGGGGACCTCATTCTGCATGGCCTCATCTGTTATGGGAGATATTGACTCAGATTGAAGTTCCCAAATGGTGAATATTGTGATGTGCACCCATTGGGAACCTCGATTATGCCATGTGTCTGCCAATTTGGGGAAACTAAACTAAAAAAGATATTGAGAAACTAAACTAAAAAAGAAATAGAATCTATGTGAAGAAGTTTCCACAGAAATTTGATAATAAAGAAATTTCCAGAGAAGATGAGGCCTGATCAGAATGAGGTCCCCATGGGGGTGAATTTAGTGATGCTAGCCCACTATATGGGATAGCGTCTCTAAATTCACATTCTGGGGACCTCATTCTGCAAATGATAGGCACACTAAACTTATGGGAGGCCAAATTCACATTTAATAATGAATTGCGCTTAAGCGCAAATAATTGCGCTTAAGTGCAATCAATTGCGCTTAAGCGCAAATACCACATATTGTGCTTAAGCGCAAATAGCGTAATTGTGACTACTATCTAACCTACCCATAAACTATTAGCATGACCTGGTGTATCACCTAGCAACACAAGATGAGCATTGGGCTAATTTTGACCTGTACTCAACAGTCAAACTGTGAGTATGTGTTCAACAAGGAGAATCCCCTAATTACATATTATCAGCATCCCTCTATCCAAAGAATTGATGTCGCCTTCCCGGAACTCTAGTAATGTTTTGTATGATGTTTTTAATGTATTTTTGCACAGATTTTAGCCTTTACTATGGTAATATCCTATACATGCATGCGGTGTCACTGCATGAGGGCTTTCTTACCTCATACAGTAATGCTCTATTTAATCGACTTCTTAACCACAGCAGAATTATGGGTAACTTTTCAGGATTTAGTCGGAAATATGGCTTGTTGCCATTCATCGAAAAGCTCTCGAGAGCTTTCCGATGAATGGTAACAAGCCATATTTCCGACTAAAACCTGAAAAGTTATCCATAATTCTGCTGTGGTTAAGGAGTCGATTAATTAGAGCATTACTGTATGGTTTACTTATTGACTTAAATCAGGGGGAAAAAACCCTATTTTCATATTATCAGCATCCCTGTCCAAAAAATAGTGTGTAATTACTGGAGCTTTGGTGTCTCAGTCCTGAAGCTCTAGTTTTTCTTATTAAATCAGCAGCTCTTGCACAAATCTATAGTATTTCCATGATCATATAGTGTGAATGTGGTGTCACCGAGGGCTTGCTTCCCTCATATGGTGTGCCTGTATACTCGAAAATTGAAGAAAATCAATGTCGCCCCGACTAATACAGAAAGTAATGCTATTGCAAGTAGCCCCAACTAATATATACCGAAGATAATATAATGCTATCACGAATCGCTCCAACTAAAACAGAAGGTGATACTATTGCGAGTCAGCCATTTTGATAAAGAAGTTGGGCTAGCTCCCTACCCATCCAAACCAATGAAACCAAGAAGTGACATGTCAATAGGAGTTAATGCTAAGTTATGGAGAAACCTATTTATTCACCAGGGGTGTTTTGTTACATATAACCATGAATTGCGTTTAAGCGCAATTAATTGCGCTTAAGCGCATTTGATTGCGTTTAAGCGCAATTGATTGCGCTTAAGCGCAAATAATTATGCTTAAGCGCAATTAATTGCGCTTAAGCGCAATTGATTGCGCTTAAGCGTAATTATTTGTGCTTAAGCGCAATTAATTGCGCTTAAGCGCAATTGATTGCGCTTAAGCACAATTAATTATTAAATGTGAATTTGGCCTCCCATATAAACTCAGACATGGATTCATATTTGATTTCTAGGACGACGGGGCTTTCCCAAGAGGATGTAATAAATTGTTTCCAAATATGGAGTGCATGCCTGGTGTACAAGCCTGAATTTAGTTTGTCTGACATTTGCAGAATGAGGTCCCCAGAGGGTGAATTTAGTGATGCTATCTTGCATAGCAGGCTAGCATCACCAAATTCACCCTCTGGGGACCTCATTCTGCTTGGGTCTCAACAACTAAGAGATACCTACTGATCAGATTGAAGTTCCTGAATTGCAGTTGGTGATGTTCACCCTCTGGGAACCTCATTCTGCAATTGTCAGACACACTAAATTCAGGCTTGCTGGTGTAGTAAATGTTTGTGAGAATTCATAGTATTTAGTAGGATTTATAAAAACAACAGGATACGAATGAGAAGTTATATTTCCTAGATTGCGATGAGGGTACAAACCCAAGGATAATGTATCCTAGATTAAGATGAGAATTAGAATATGTCGCCTGTATACTGTGTTATAAAAATGTTTGCTTTTTGCTATGTGTGGGAAAACTGTCAACACATCATCATGTGATTGACCACCAATCTCACAATTTAAATATAACCAATCATTAAGCTATGTTTGTAATTGTTATCGACTATTTTAAGGAGACAGGATAAAATGCTTGCAATGAGCTGTTGCAGCACAACCAATGAAATAGCACCCAGTCTGAGACATGACCAATGGAATGAAGGGAATCCCATCAATACAGAAATGAAATCTCAATCGAGGTTCCAGAGACATATATCTGATAAGACTATCGTCGGCTTTTAACCCTTTGAGTGCCAGGTCCGATTTTTGTATCAACCCATATACCCTGTGCCAATGCATTCTCTTATATATGCGAGTCGACCATAGGTCGCCTCGCATATTTAAGAGAATGCATTGGCCTAAAAAAAATTCATCATTTGTTATTATTTTTTACAATTTTTTACAATTTTAATAATTTTTTAAAAATCTACACACAAAAAAAAATAAATTATTTTTATTTTTTTAGGGCTGATTTTACAGACCGTAAATTAGGGCCGATGAGATCGGCCCCTGGCACTGAAAGGGTTAAGAGACGGTATATAATCTAAATCTGGACAATATGCTGGGTGCATTTGACTCCATTGACCCTAATACACAATGCAGATGATGCAACAAATATTGCATGTAATCACCTTAAAACCACATTAACTAAATACATCAGCATTCATTTGTTTATAATAGAAATGAGTATCAATAATGAAATCTGAGAAGTATCCTCAGAATTGTTGTTCTACCATCTTGAAGCCCTGTTCTCTATGAATCGCTGTATCATATCCCATCCACGAGCTGGCTGGTCGTATGGCAGAATGTGTCCAGCACCTCTTACGACCACCTGCAAATTCAAAGCAATCACATTAGCAGAAATCATACCAGTATCACCAAAGGGAATTAAAGGGTATTTTCTATTTGTCCACTTTCACATTTATTTACAAGTTCCGCGATGTTTCATTAAGTCAAAGGGGCAATGAAGATGGGACAATGATAAATCTGTTTCAACAAAGTACGGTCTTTTGGGTGTTATTTACAACATTCATGATGTTAGTATCGATAAAACTTGATAACTTAATTCAGAATATATTTTGTAGGTGTGAGTTCTTTGGCTGAGCCTTACTCAAAGTGAAACCTAAGGCCACTTTTAGAAATTTTGGGTAACCTATTTTTCCTTCCCCTTGTTTTTGCTTAGGTAACCTGCAGTTTGTTCCCCATGTAAAAGATTATGCAAACTGTTACAATCACTGGAAATTTCCCCCTACACTTGGTTATATGAATGATGCATATACAGTAATGCCCTAAATAATCAACTCCTTAACCAAAGCAGAATTATGGGTAATTTTTCAGGATTTTATCGGAAATATGGCTTGTTGCCATTCATTGGAAAGCTCTCACTGAGAGCATTCCGATGAATGGCAACAAGCCATATTTCCTAACTAAATCCTGAAAAATTACCCATAATTCTGCTGTGTTAATGAGTTGATTATTTAGGGCATTACTGTACATTGAGTCATTGATCTTTAATAATTGTAATGATACTTTATTACTCGTCTCATTCTGAGTTTGATTTACTGAGAGCTCGGTTCTGCTCACTATTCTTCGGTTGTTTCAAAAAATAAAAAGAATTTTAAAGTATCCTAAAATGATAGTGTCCATGACACTGTAGCTCAACTTTGTGAAGAAGTTAAATTTTTGTGATGAGCAATAAATGGAATGATGAATTGAATTTTGAAATCCAAGATGGCCACTAGTTGTCATGTTTTTTTGCCGAATGACCCCAAAATAAATCGTTCCAAATCTACATGTCAATGTTAACAGCCATGACAAATTTCATGATGATCCAACGAAAGTTATGACTTGAAGCCCGTGCCAAATCATTTAGTCATGCAAAGAGTAAAATCCAAGATGGCTGTCGGCAGCCATGTTTTATGGCCGAATGACCCCAAAATGTTTCTTCCCATCTAGATGTCAATATTAACTCCACAACAAATTCCTGTGCTAATGTATTGAATTTTGAAATCCAAGATGGCTGCTGGTGGCCATGTTTTTTTTACCGAATCACCAAAATGACTCGTTCCCATCTATATGTCAATGTCAACAGTCATGACAAATTACATAATGATCCGACCAAAGGTATGACTAGTTGCCCGTGCCAAAAAATTTAGTCATGCAAACAGTAAATTTCAAGATGGCTGCCTGTGGCCATGTTTTATGGCCAAATGACCCCAACGGGGCCCAAAATGACTCGTTCCTATCTACATGTCAATGTAACATCAACGACATATTTCATGATGATCCGACAAAAGGTACGACCTGTAGCCTATGCCAAAGGATTTATTCATGCAAAGAGTAAAATCCAAGATGGCTGCCAGTGGCCATTTTTTTTGGCCGAATGACCCCAAAATGACTTGATCCATCTACATTTCAATGATAACATCCACGACAAATTTCATGACGATCAGAAAACAGTACGGACTGTAGCCTGTGCTAATGGTTTGCATTTTTAAATCCAAAATGGCTGTCGGCAGCCATGTTTTTTGGCTGAATGACCCCAAAATGACATGTCCCCATCTACATGTCAATGTCAACAGCCATGACAAATTTCATAATGATCCGACCAAAGGTATGACCTGTAGCCCGTGCTAATGGAAATTGTTGACGGATATCTCAACACACGCACACACACATATGGACGACGGATACCAAGCCATGGCAATAGCTCAAACTTTACAAGTAATGTTGAGCTAATAAGCAATTATTATTCTTTGAATATCGTATTTTGGATTTCTTTCGAGAAATGTCTGGGCAACATGTATTTTGTCTGCACGACCAGTTTTTCGTTCTCATTTAATTTTAAACAGGTAACCTCCAGGCGAACTGAGCTGTCATTTGCCTCAAATTTGCAGGTCTGTATTTTACATATACTGTGTGCAGATGTTATTTACACCTCAAGATGAAATAAGCCATAAAACTTGATAACTTACTATAGATTATACTTTGTAGGAATGAACTCTTGGGATCTGCCTTGCAACCATTGAAACATAAGCCCACTTTTGCTAGCTCTCATTGTAACAATGGAGTCTGCAACACAGACTATATAGCTATAGTTACATCTTATGAGTAGGCCTACTAAATGAGACCATTTTAGATGCTACAGTCAATTTCAGTTAATATATCGGTATTTGCATTAGTGTTGAAACTATTATCCGTCTGATTGACATTGACGTGATTATTAATTTAGTCGATCCCGAAATCTGCTAGTAGATTAGTCGGGGATAAACCACTACCTATATGCTATCACGACAGCAGTGCCGTTGCACAGCCAAATTATCATGAAAAATGTAGCAGTTAATCCATTGGAACACTTATTAACTTGTTAAAGGCCTACGGAATTATTCGTTTGATTGTTCATTTCATGGCCGGATGCACGGATGGTGAACTCAGTGACCTGAACTGAACTCAAGCATGTGTGTCGGTGCAGTTTCTTTAATGTTGATCATCAAAGAATTCAAAGTGTCAGTGCTGATTGCTACACTGTCTATTTCGGTGTGATGTAGTTGTATAAACTTGTATTTATTTATTTTATTGGAAAAACAGTGTAATACTAGTAGGATAGTTCAGCAATAAAATGGCTCCAAGAATATACGAAACATCTGGTCACATCGATGTTTGATCTCAAGTAAGAACGGATCAGATTCAGCAGAACATTTTCACGAAAAGAATTGTAGCCTGGCCAACGGTTCACGTATGTTGCACTTTCGTTTTTGGAATCAAATTTGCGGCACCGTTCACCAGCATGTGTATCCATCAATCACTACAGTTTAGATACATTAGTTGGATCATTGACTAGTTGGTTGATGATAGACCCTGGGACAAATGTCCTGTAGCGGCATTGACATATAGCTTAAGCAAATTAACCACCGACAATCGCATCATTCTAAAACGGAAAGTTGGGTACTAAAAAGTTCAAAACTGTGATAACACACTGCCCATTTTATACCTATGGGCATAGAAACGGGAAATTTAGGGAGAGGTCTGACTAATCGACTAGTATTTGTTTACCTCTGTTGACTTCTAAAAATCCCTAACCATTTCAACAATAATTTGCATAAAATTAGCCTGCACAAACCACATCATTCTGAAAAGACAACTTTTTCCCCCATTTATTTGCATAGAGATCACGTCGTATTATTGCACTACTAAAATCGCTGAAAACATAAAACGTGCCAACAATCCAACACAATGGGTATGGATTAGTAATATTTTAACTTCAATGTGGTCGTTAATCATCATGTTTTTATTTATTTTTCTTAGTATGTCATATTCAAAGAAACAAATGCATAACATGCACTTCAGGATGTTCCAGTTGTTTTAACTCTTACCTTGGTGGAGCATTAAACCTTTGAACCCCGGATCCCGACAACAATCGGCACCCTGACCCGGGGTTCCCAGAGGTATTTTGAGTTATTGTAGACAGTGTTCAGACAAATGGTGTTCGTTATGTTCAAGTGGTGCCATAGGTATGAAACTTTACATGTATGTTCCCCATGGACCACTGAGAACAGGATACTTTGCCACATGATCACTCCCTGGTAACGCCTATTCGTGAAAAAAACAGACCCCCCCCACCTGTCACCAATTTGGCTGCTAAAGTCAGAGGAATGAAAGTGTGACTCACTCGTGCAAGTAGAAGCACATTTCTATTTAATGTGTGCTTGGATCGCAATATTTCTAATGAAATTCTTCTCCTTTGCTGATGGTAAAAAGGGAACATTTTTCTTAAAATATTCTCTGCGCATGCCCGAAGAAGCAGACCCTGTCACCAGTTTGTCTGCCAAAGTCACATGGGTAAACACATGACACATGTGTGAAACGTAGAAGTACAATTCTAGATGACATGTGCGTTCAGTGGGCTGTATTTCCATGTCAAAAATTGTATAATTTCTGGACTGGTATTCCGGTCTCCTGGCTTATAGGAATATAAGCATTGGACCGGTATTCCGGTCTCTCTGGGTCAAAGATCCTGTGCCAGTGCATTCTCTTATATATGTATATGCGAGTCTCCCACAGGGAGAATGCACTGGCTTACAACGTCAATGTAAATATTGTTAGGCCAATGTATTCTCTTATATAAGCCAGGCTCCCTATGGGAGACTCGAATATATAAGAGAATGCATTGGCACAGGATTTATGCAAAATTTCAGAAAGCTCAAGCCATGAAGGGTTAAAAGTGAATATTTTATTTCTCCGATTCATAAACAAACTAACCCATATTAATTCATGCTGTGTTCAGGTGTGAATTTGATCTGATTTATTAACAACAGAAAACCCCAGCATAAATTAAACCCATAGCAATGACATTTTGTTGTATTTGAATCCCTCATGATGAGATCAACTCTAAAACTCACTTCTGAATAGAATTTATTTAGAAATGATTCTTTCATATCAAATCAAACATTTTTATCATCTCGTTAGCAGGAACATTGCCATTTGTTTGTTGATGAATTATTTGTCCTGGATTAAGGAGTATATATATCAAGCACTATAAAAAAAAATAATCTGTGGATCGAAAATTATAGGCCTTTAATTATAGCAAGATTGATTTGCATACCTGGTATAAGTTACCGACCACCCTGACATAGCCAGCTACGTCCACATCACTCGCATTGATCTTCCATATAAGCCGAGTTGCATTCTTATAACCGGCCTGATTCTTCCATGGGATGGAGTAGATAAAGGTCTCGCTCAGTGGTACAGCGACTATAATATCTAGCTGTCCATTATAAAACATGACCTGTGGAGAAAATTTACTGATGACAGAGAGCAAGTAACTGTATTATCAAAACTATGGCAAATACTATTTTGTACATATGAGTTCCTCCACATTGCATGCACATGTTAGATGTAGAAATATTGCCGATTTTGGACATGCGGGTGATGGTTGTATAAAGGCGATTACTAGTTGTCAAATAACCTTAATCTCTGCACTGGTTATATCATATTTATTGATTAGGCGATCTGTAAGATGACATACATAATGCATTGTCCTATAATTTGATGTACCAGTGATGGCATGTCAGTTACTAAATGTGTCGTAAACTGCCTCCCATCTTATAACAACCAGGCTTCACACGATAAAGGTTGTTAATACAACAATAGGTATTCAACACCTCATGATAATAAGCAACAGAACTTTTGTTTTATATCGGCGAAAATAGCGATGACAATTAACACACTCCATTACTTGATTAGTTGGAGATCATGGTGTCAGCGACATGACATAGAGTCAGAGAGTCATATATTTATAAAATATAATTTAGTCATCAGAAAATGAGGATTTAATTCGGCCAATTTTTTTTTTTAATTTTGCCAAAAAACATTTGACCAATTTTTATTTTTATTTACTAAAAATTTCATTTGGCCATTTTTTTTGGCCAGAAGATTTTTCGGCCCATCGCGAACACTGATAATATGTAGCTCTATATCACAAATTAAATATGAATTTTTTCTTGATTTTTGTTTCTCTAAATATAGTTGTGTGATGACAAGAATATGACCAGTCCAGAAAATATGGTGCTGGACATTTGCAGAATGAGGTCCCCAGAGGGTGAATTTGGTGAAGTTACCCCACACAGCAGGCTAGCATCACAGGCAACTTAGACACATATTTAAATTACCAGATGGTGATGTACATCCATTGAGCACCTCGATTATGCATTGTATTGCCTACCAATTAGGGGATATAGAGAAACTAAATTAAAAAAAAGAAAAAGAAACTTTCTAAAGAAACTAAAAAACTTATTAATTTGATAATAAAGATACCTTCCAGAGAAGATGAGGCCCATGAAATGCAATCTGATTCACCATATGCCCACATGCATAAAGACCACATATAGTCAGGCATCAAAATATGGTGCTGGACATCTGCAGAATGAGGTCCATAGAGGGTGAATTTGGTGACGCTACCCCGCATAGTGGGCTAGCATCACCAAATTCATCCTCTGGGGACCTCATTCTGCATGGCCTCATCTACTAAGGAATACCGAGACACAGATTTAAGTATACCCAGATGGTGAATTAAGATGGTGATGTGCACCCATTGGGCACCTCGATTATGCATTGTGTCATCTGCCAATTTGTACCATCTGTCAAATATGAATATCAAATATCACCACCGAAACAGCCAGCTAGCTCTTGCAATCTTGGTGAAAGGAGTATAGATTGTGGCATTTCATGCATACCTTATAATCGTTGTTCATAATATTTGTGATGATAGGTTTAGTGGTGTTCATCACATCATTCTCCAGGTGCTCTTCGACAGCCGTGCCATCATTGTAAGTAAGATTTCCAACATGTATAGCGGCACGGGTGGTTGACTCCGCCAGGAATTTAGGATAGTAATTAAAATCTGCAGGTGTCTAAAATAACATTTAATTTAATTAGTAAAATAAATATAGGTTTATAAACATTCACACACAATATGCAAAACTAGATTTATCCTGACAAAACTAAACAGCAAAATGAATCAAGAACTTTTTCAACTTTATTTAACCGAAAAGAGTACACCAAAGCATCACATATTAACCCTTTCTACACTTAATGGATTTTCCTACTCAGTTATAAACGTATACATTGGAATGGTCTATTATTAATTTGGGGGATGTTGAGACAATCAAAGCAGATGACAGACAGCTGAAAAGATAATACAGGTGCAGAAGGATTCATATTCAATAGAGGGAAAGTTCAGAGGTCATTTGTTGAACTTATTATCTGAACAGTTCCTATGGGAACTACTTGTCAATGAGTATCTAGTATATAAAAGGTTAAAATGAGATGTGCTATAAATGTGGGACCCAGCCCATGTCCATGTCAAAATACTTCCAAATATTCTATCAATATAGGGCCTACATAGATATGTTGGCACTTGCCATTCCACCATTATAAAGCTGCCGAATAAATGAAGAATCTAATGACATCCCTATGATCAACAATCAAGAGTCCATATGCAGTCTCAAACTAAATCAGGGTTTATCTCCCTTGGTGACTCGGTAAGACCGCTGCTACCGGCAAAATTTTACCAACATTTGGTGGTGATATAAATACATGTATATATACTAAGCGAACACAACAACATGTTGGATTATCAAGCACATAAAATATCAAACAAAATTTGTGTAATTTTGTACCTTAAGTTTGGAAAGTCTCTCTAGAACCAAAGAACTATATTGCGAAAAAGTGTGTTTTGGTTCTCCGATTAGTTTATGAACACAAAATGGACGAAAACATTCATGGCAACTTTGGCAAGTCTAAGGAATGTGTGAAAATTGCCAACAAAACTACCGCTCTAATTCTCCATTACCAGTACGTTAATAAGTTTTAGTGCAGGAATTGTTCTCAATGCACATAGGAAATTTGACTTTGGTCAATCGCAGTTTCGCAATTTTGTCTGGAAAAACCTGTGCTAAATATAGAAAAATAAAGACTAGTACCTAGCCGGTGACAGAGTCAGAAATGAAGTATAACTGGTGCACTCTGGTAGAGATTGATGCAATCCCTCATTTGTATAAAATGATATGTTCCATGAATACATTGGATTTAAATAACATGTTTTCATTTGAAATTCATATTGTATTAACCAAACTGTCATCAACTCTATCATTTATCTATCAATGATACAGAGATTGAAGAGATACACCTTTTAAGGTTTGTTTAGTTTAATGTTGTGAGCTTTCGGCCATACTTGCAACCTTTTTCGAGATAATGACAGTTCATTTCAATCCGATAACATCTCTTCAAGCGGCATGACATACATGTACGTCCTCATGATTCATCTACATATGTTCATGTCCAAGTGTACATAATGTGATAAGAAACACCAATCTCTATTGAGGTATGTCTAATGCTGTCAAGTTTGTTTATGAATTTAAGATCCATTTTAAGTTTTCTGCTGTGTTAGACCTCCCTGCAACAGGGTGACTCTCAAGTCGGTGCCTTGAATTCCAAGAAAGGTGATTCAAAAGAACTTGAATCCCAGAATAGAATCAAATCGTCAAACTGATTCGCCAATCAAGTTGAATCTTGAAGCTTCGTATGGCCCCAATATCTTGTCAGATTATAAAATCATTTGTTATGTCTCCTATAATACTGTTCAGTCTGAGATTTGCTAACTTGACAGACTTGTCATTTATAACAACAAAAACACCTGTGATGTGTTCAAGTAATTGATAAGAATAACATACGTCTGTCATCAGGAAGTTGTAGTAGTTTGGTGTCCCGGTAACATTTATGAAATATGGTGGATATGGTGTCAGGTCCCCATTCATTAGCGTGTCAAAAATCTGAAAGAAAAATAAATTCATGGTCTTTGTAAACCATCTCAGCTAAATTGTTACCTGATAGGGAACAGCATAAATGCAATTATTGATGTTATCTTAAAGGTACTCAATCTGATCAGACGGTCCCCATATCATCAAGATACAACAGCAAAAATATTTCTTCAAAATCGCTTTAGTTATCAGAATTGACTAATTGCAACAAAATAATGCTAACCGCTGTCAAATATGGTATCAAATTTATTTATCAAATTGTTATTTATCAACATTTTGTTCAACGAAATATGGCCATATTATCACAAAATTTGGCAGTATTACCACTTGATTTTAGAGTTATCCATCTTCATCTGCTATTTTGTCTGAGACCTTCCATTTGATGACGTTTTTTCTGGGCCACAAATGATTGCAATCTCAAGAAATAACAAACTTCAAAAATCGATATCTGATCACTCTGAGCTTTGAGGGTTGGGTTCCTCGACTCGTATCAAATATGTTTTACCCCCAAAGAAAAAGAAATAGTAATTTAGGAGCGTTAATTCGGATAATGCATCTTTAAGATTGAATAAAATGAAAAAATATTAAGTTTTTCTCTTCAATTTGTTTAACTATAATATTAGGATTTTTCAAAATCATAACGACAGCATGGCATAGTTAAACTATAAATCTGTTTCTGTGATGTCACCAATCATACAAATAAACTGGTCCTGCAGCTGTTTCCTGCATTTTTTTTTAGCAATCGGAGCATATTTCGAGACTTAACGTCGAAATCATGCCAGGTTATGGATAGCTAATTATACAGGAGGGACAACTCAAAATAGGAACGTTCTTGGATGGTTCCTGTTCTCAGTTGCCACTTTCAAGAATTAAACAATCACGATTCAATTTTTTTTATACATGGAAAATTTACTATAAAGGGGTAAGAATGTGTGTCTTTATTTGAGTTGAGGGACATCTCAATGTGTCATTACGATTGACACATGGTCATTTCGATAAAAATGCAACTTTATCCATGCTTATTAGATGCAATGAACACTCATACTGAGTTTGTACCTCCATAATTCTGATATATATATATGAACTCATTTTTATATGAATTTCAAAACAAAAACTAACATACTTGGTATGTATGTGTTCTAGCTGTGGATCATTTAGCTACATGCTAGCATATTTGGGTCATAGTATTATAAAAAGATTGATTATTTCTATTTATCAACTGATTATGGTGCAGGGTTTCTGCTAGGGCGGTGGTGTGTCTGTAAAACGGACCCAAAAAAAAAATAAAAAAATAAATGTTCTATTCCACACCCATGAATCACATTTATCCAATGGAATTGGTGCCATTTGATAAACATTGTAACTGCAGCAGGTTGAGAACAAGATGGAACAACTTGGTGTTGCCATAGTCGCCAAGGGTGATGGTGTGAATTATGTTAACTTCCAGTTTGTACTGCAGTCTGCAAACTTGCCCATTTTTGAAATAAATACAGAATGAAATGTGCATTAGATTTTCATATATTCTATCGAACTTGTTGCCGATGGCATATAGTAACTTTCATAAATGTATCTTTATGACATTAGATGAAAGTTTCTCAATTCAGATGTTCAATTTGTGTACATATTGCTAATTTGGTTACAATATCTATCAAACAATAATTTTATGAAACGATATAAAAGCAAGATTTTCCTTGACGTGCATCCGATTATTAAGACAGTAGTCAGTTTCAAACCACTTTAACTTGCATGACTGGACTTCCTGCAATTTTACGAAAAGCCTATGCCAATGCATTCTCTTATATATGTGAGTCCCCCATAGGGAGTCTCGCATATATAAGAGAATATATTGGCTTAACAATATTTACATTGACCTTGTAAGCCAGTGCATTCTCTTATATATGGGAGGCTCCCTATGGGAGACTTGCATATATAAGAGAATGCACTGGTACAGGATCTTTAATGCTGCACCAGCACAGTTCCCGTCAATGAAAGGTTTAAAGGTATTCAAATAATTTTGGCTTATCCCTCTTTGATACAGTCTGAAATATCTGCCTTATGTAAGCCTAGGTTGAACATTTAGTATGGGTGATATAACTGAAATTAAAGCCCACCTTAAATGCTGCATTGAAATTGCCTTGTTGGATGTAATTAACAGCAATGTCTGACTGATTCTGGAAATATGCTCTCTGTGATTCATCAAGAAGTCCTACACTGTACATGAATGTTGCATACTGACCCATCATCTGAAAAAAATATATACACCATCTTATAGTGATAGTTATAAGGTTATCATATGAATTTCTTAAGAACACACCATGGTTACACATTTAACCCTTTCTATATTAAATACTCATCAATGAGTAGTTACTCCCTGGGAAATGTTCAGATACTAAGTTCACCAAACGACGTTACCTGTTGTCTAGTGTCTACTTATTTTTCCCGAACAACACTCCTGATGAATAATAAGACAATTCCAATGTATGCTTTTACAACTGAATGGGAGAATCCATTTATTAGGGGGTTAAAAATGAAATATAGAAGAAATGATAAGAAGATGGGTCGGTCATTTAGCATGGACCACGAGAGGGGCCAGCTTAGAGATATCTTCTCCCTAAATTTGTCCTAGGGAGAAGTAACTTCTCTCCCATATATCAGTAAGGATAAGTCCCTACAGTATATTTAAACTGTATTTTCTGATTATAATGGTTTCCTTACTCAGTATATTAAATAATTTTACAAATGGACTATTGTATTGCATAATACTTATTGGATCATAGAACGGTGATGTTGGGGTGTGAATTGAACTTCAGCGTTTGTTACTTCTCCCTGATAACAGTCCACTTCTCCATAATAACCAAACAGGGAGAAATGACTTCTCCCAATTTAGAACCTCTTGGCTGATCCCTGGACTGAATATACTCTTGGTGGTTAAGATGTACTCTTCTGATTACATTTTATAGGCCAATAGATATTCATGATATTCATGATACAAATCAGTTCTGATTAAAACCATACTCAGACTCTAAAAGTACTGAGTCTGATGAAACCCGCTATCTGTCGCATTACTGTCGCTATAAATAACTTCCACAGACAACCCCCGGCCTGCAGTATGACGTCACCGCCCACATTTGTCTTTAAAAATAGCTTTGATTAACATAATGTAGTTTCGGTTTCGTTTCCGCGTAAGAGTTTCGTTTCCGCAGACTCTTTATGCCAGTTCCTGGGAGAATTGATGCTACGTATTCTCTCAGAATATCTTCTGTGCCTTGTGACATAATTTTAACTGAGATTAATCACATTTAACAAACTTTAAATGCGTTTATGACTCGTAACATAATAATATTGTCTTTGTTTAATTTCAAAGTTAACATCATGTGCCGGAAATTAAATAAATTTACGACATCGCGACTTCTAAATTATTCGGTACTAAATGTTGAATTTCTTATAACATTCAATTATATTACATATTAAGTAAAAATGGTCAATTCTGCACTCTTTAAATACGCTTTTCAATGTTAAATTTGCTGTCGTAAGACTCTGAATTTGTAAACATTAGCCATGCGGCGGAAAAGTTATTGTGCTATTTGTAACTATTGGGCTGGCAATTACGTAATTCCTGCTGGGAGTAATGGAACCTCTACCCTTTGTCATCAGACTCAGTACTTTAAGAGTCTGAGTATGGTTTTAATCAGAACTGGATACAAATGAGTTTCTTAATACTCTGCATGGGCACCGGAGGCTTTTGTTTACAGAATCATATCAAAGACATGATGTAACAAGACTTAAGCATGGTATTGTGTTTCAAATAAATTATTTAATTAGTGCATCATAACTTACAGTTTCCGGGTCACACAGTCCATCTCCAATCGCCATGCCTTTAAGATTTATCTTTATTTTTGGACTCTTGGAATTTTCTACATGTATCTTGTTAGTAATGGCAGGCACATATTTCCCTGCATAAGACTGAAAGAAAGAAATTCTGTTTAGGCCTCACACAATTTAATATTTAAAACCATACTATTAAAGCCAAACCACAATAGACTGACAATAAAAAAAATATTAAATTCTTCTTCACTTAAAATGGACAAAGCTCATTCGGCAAAATTATGTACACATAATTTGGTAATAAGTATCTCAAAACATATCTACGTGGAAGATTTCCAAAAAAATATTGCGCTGAAAAATATGTGTTTTGTTTCTGATTTTTTTTTATAAATTTGAGATCGTTTCGTTTGTGCAGGTTCAATTTTTTCAGTCAACGGTCTCCTAAAATGAAGAGAAAGCAGAACATAAAGTTTCATGTTAAGATAACGCAATATACCCTTTCCGGACATTCCGTTTCCGATTCCAGAATTCTGATAGAATACAAATGGCACATTTATTGTTTGGGGCCCAAACATAGTGTTCGAATTTGTATTTTTCATGAATTCAATGCATCTTTCTGAGACATATAATGCTCATATAAAGGTAGTTCAGGTTTTATCATCTTGTTTCGATACCAGGAAAAATTCAAAAGCGAGTATTATTAGGTGTATTTTGGACCGCAAACCACCAAGTGGCTTTAAAGATAACTAAACTTATAGGCGTGTTTGAAATTCAGAAATGACTGAATCATCACTTCACATCTGTAGAAATAATTTCAAACTTTCATGAATGGCCTTGATCTGTGTGACTGGATCTGAATGCTCTCTATATACAGGCCTGAAAATAAGGTGCTGGACATTTTCAGAATGAGGTCTCCAGAGGGTGAATTTAGTCATTCTACCCAACACAATGGGCTACCATCACCAAATTCATCCTCTGAGGATCTCATTCTGCATGGCATGATCTGCTTGGGAGTCCTAGACACAGAGTTAAGTTCCCAGATGGTGAAGATGATGATGTGCACCCATTGGGCTGTGTCATCTGCCAATTTGGGGATATAGAGAAAGTAAGCTAAAAAATAAAAAGAAACATTCTAAAGAAACTAAAAACACTTTTTAAAATAAAGAGAAGATGAGGCCTAAGCAGAATGAGGTCCCCAGAATGTGAATTTTGTGATACTAGCCCACTGTGCGGGGTAGCGTCACTAAATTCACCTTCTGGAGACCTCATTCTGCAAATATCCGGCACAATATATTTAGGCCTGGGTATATAGTATCCATATTAAAAAAAATTCAACTTATATTCATCAAAATGTTCAAAACAGCTAAAGTTTTATATAGTACAAACCTCTCCTGTCACATAGAAGTCGTTGGGCTGATACTCGTGATATATTTGGAAAAACTGTGTGAGCATACTGAAATGATAAGTGATAATCCACAATAAAGTGTGAGCATACTGAAATGATAAGTGATAATCCACAATAAAGTGTAAGCATACTGAAATGATAAGTGATAATCCACAATGAATCCTTAATTAATATTCATCAGACTATCGTCTAAAAGGTTGTCCGATCATTTTGGCGCGAAACTTTTTATTGCATTTTCAGAATGTAAGGGTTCAATTACATCATAAGTTCATCAGATAAAATTGTCAATATTTCAAGTATAAATACCATTTATCGCTTTTTTTTTCATAAAAATTTTATTCTAAAATGTTGTATCTGCTATATAAATTCCATTTTTCGCTGTTTTATAGTTCTAAAATGTCGTATTGTCAATTCAAAAATGTCGTAAATTTTATTTTCGAAATCGTTCCCGGTAGGATAACTATGATTTGGTTATTTTTGAAGAACACGAGCCGGAGGGCATATCATCCTATCCTGAGTGACGGAGACCAACGAAACTGCGGAAATCAACAAAATGAAAATGTCCATTCCTCACCTGTATAGGTCTCTAGCAACATCATCTTCATTGGTGGCATAACCAGAGTCACTCTGTGTGAAACTAAATCCTGTCCCAACCTGAAATGTTGCATACATTGTGAACAGTGTTCGCGCTGGACCGAACAATATTTTAGCCAAAAGTTTAGCCAAATGAAAATTTTATTAGCCAAATGAAAAAAACTTTAGCCAAATGTTTTTTGCCCAAATTAAATCCTCATTTTCTGGGCGGTTCAAATTATTGACTAAATATTTGCTTTAAACTTTATTTGTTACTCAGTATAAAAACATCATTAAAACAATTAACACAAAAACAACTTTAAAAACAATATTATACGAACATATGTACATGTATATGCATTATATCACACAGGCAGATCAATTCATAAAACATTATTATAGAATACGGCGGGATTTCACATCGGACAATACGCAAAAATCCCGCATAAATCCGCTAAGCTGATTGTAATAACTCTATGTCGTTGACACCATGACGGCCGCTAACTATTGATTGTTATAGTAAGGTGATAACGGTTGAATATATATTGTATTCAAATGTTTTATGATTAGAAGCCAGTTTATTAAGCGGGATGCAGATTACGCAACCATTGAGTTAAGAACTGCTTTTCTATGATGAACAAAGCATTTAGGTATTTTATCTTACAGACGGCTTAATCAATTACATAACCAGTATACAGCTTATGCGTTTTGACGATTGTTTACATAGTCGATGTTATCGACGGCGTATAACCATAAGTACGAAATACTTTCGTCACCTAACTTCGATCTCTTCAGCGCTTTTATTAATTAGCTTTACGACTCAATGCTTTCCGTCTCCATTTGGGGTAAAAAAAATTAGCCAAAAGTTTAGCCAAATGAAATTTTTATTAGCCAAATTTGAAAAATATTAGCCATTGGCTAATTTGGCTACCGACAGTGCAAACACTGATTGTGAACCAATTGCCTGAAACTTGCTACTAACTTGATTCAACAATTTAACAGGCTGAAATGTCGGGATCGTGTTCCATACAGCTGCACTGGCAACCAACACCACAAATATCTGTTCATTTGAAAGCTATTATTTTAGCCATATAATTCTAATTTCACTCATGATGTACCATATGAAATAAGGCATCAAAGAGACAGAATCTAAAAAATCACAAAATTGGGTCATATGGCTCAAAGTCTGATTGACTCTGAATTGGCTAGCTTTCCGTACTTGTCTCTATTATTATTAAAGTCATATTATGGACTTGTTTGGGTGCGTGAAACTGATAAGTTAGTATTCAGACGCAATGCCACCTAGAGGAATGTAGCATTCTACTAACATTGCCGAAAATCTCAAGCAAATCGACCATACCACGCCATAGAAAACATCGTCTGAACTACGCTCAATTGTAAATATTTACATATCGATTTGGGACGCAACTGTCGTCGATAAACTAATGAAAATTATTTAGCCATCGAGAGTCACTGAATTTAATGAATATATAAGAATGATGGCGTGTGTTGTTAATTTTTATATACAATGTGTAAAAATAACTACTTTGAGCAAGATTATAATTTTTATTTGATCACCCTACGGGAGCATTTCACATCACTTTAAAGGTATGGATTTCAGTCTTTAGCGGCATATTTTTATTTGATAGCAATGTTCAACATTTGTGCTTTGTGTACAAATGGAAGTATGAAATCCTTGGATGTTAAGGCTGCTTTGGTGATTTGGGGAATATGATAGCATGATTACATTACTATGTCCCCATTAGTTGCCACCAGCTAGCTAGTAATTAAACAGGAATCAATGAAGGTCACTCAGTGATGTAACTTTTATATAAGGTGGTATGTACTTACAGGGTTGTCTATATAAAGCATGGAGTACTTCTTTGTCCAAGTGAAATTATTTGGAATCACTGCAACAAACATGAAAATATTTTCATTTGAATATCTTTGTTCAACCTCATCATTCGCGACTCGGTTGAACAAACTCCAAGCCCTCAATGTCAATTTTACATCAATCCACCATAATAACTCATATTAATTATGGGTAGGAGTCTATCATGTTTGTATTGTAACAATCTATTGAAAATTTCTATGATCATATAATGATACAAACTTCCAACAATGGATGTACCAATTTCATGACAAATGTACACAGAACTGCTAAAATATGTTTCTTAAAAATGGTCTCTCTCTTCCTGGCCTCAGTTACAACTAAATCGCAAAATAAGTGCATGGACATGGTCAATGACTGGCTCAAAATTTGTAATATTCTGTATATGACCCTGTATGACCAGCACATTTTTGTTTCAGTCGGACATTATGTCTGGTGCGCTTTTCTTACTTAAATCGCCCGAGTTAACCCTTCTATGACTGGAGCTTCCTGAAATTTTACAAAAACCATGTGCATTCTCTTATAAATACGACTGTCCCATAGGGAGCATTGCATATATAAGAGAATGCATTGGACTAACAATATTTATCTTGGCATTGTAAGCCACTGCATTCTCTTATTTATGCATGGCTCCCTATGGAAGACTCGCATATAAGAAAATGCACATGCACAATATCTTTAATGCTGCATATAACAGAATGCACTGGCACATAATATTTCATGCTGCACCAGCTCAGCTCCCATCATGAAGGGGTTAAGTTATTTACTTATAAGCAAACTAAAATCTGAAATGAAACTCAATTTCTTTTAACTCTTTCAAATGGAATGTCAATGAAATGGTGTCATTTTGTTCTTTTATCCTGTATATATTTATATATATTATAGACTTACAGTTAAGATCCTGAGTGACTTTAAATGGACCATGTTCCACAAACAATCCAAATAATGACGATCCTCCTGGACCTCCTTGCAGCCAAACCAGTACGGGAGCATTTCCAGGATCATTCTGTCAATCAAGTTATAGAAATTTGTTTCATTTATAAGCGCTAAAGTTATCAACGAAAAAATCTGATATTGACTAATCATTTCGACGGACTGTGAATTATCATCAGACCTGTGCTTCAGTATATATAACTTACTAGAATAGGAGTCGTAACAACAAAACTTCCCTAATATCCTAGGAGTTGACATGAAAATATGGTGCCGGACAGGTCCCCAGAAGGTGAAATTAGTGACGCTACCCTGCACATCAGTCTAGCATAACTAAATTCACCTTCTGGGGACCTCATTATGCTTAGGCCTCATCTTCTCTGGAAAGTATCTTTCCATATCAGATTAACAAGTTTCTTTTTCCATTTTAGTTTATTTTCTCTATATCCCCATATTGGCAGACGACGCAAGTGCATAATCAAGATGCTCATTGGGTGTACATCACCATCTTCACCATAGGGGAACTTAAATCTGTGTCTAGGTCTTCAAAAGCAGATGAGTTCATGCAGAATGAGGTCCCAGGAGAATGAATTTGGTGATGCTAGCCTGATGTGTGGGATAGCATCACTAAATACACCCCATGTGTACCTCATTCTGCAAATGCCCAGCACCATATCTTCAGACCTGACAAGGAGCCTATCTGAGTGAGCCACTGTCAGGATATGCTGCACAGAATCATCTCCTTTTATACTCTACTGAATATATGAAACACTTGAATGAATTTGAACGATGGATTTGTGGACTTGAGTTGTACACTCATTTTCATTATAATTACCATGTTGTTTGCATTCATTCATAGAGCAAACGAGTGTATTTTGCACTAATCCATGGCTCAAATTCATTCATGTGTTGCATATATTTTGTTGAGTATAAAAGGAGACGGTCCCATAAATGGTCAGATTTAGTGTTCAGTACCCCTTTAACATCGCATTCATAAAATTGAAAGGCACTCAGGAATTAGAAATGTAAGAACAGTGTATCTCATATGATTTGTCAGGGCTTCTAAAGATAACATTTATCTGGGATTGTTAACCCTTTCATGACGGGAGCTGTGCTGGTGCAACATTAAATATATATGCGAGTCGACCATACATGTAGGTCGCCTTGCATATATAAAAGAATGCATTGGCCTAACAATTTTTTTTATCAATTGTTCTTACATTCTTTAAACAATTTTTATAAGTTTTTTTTATAATTTTTTCTAAAACATCTTTAACAATTTTATTATTTTTTCTTACATCTGTAACAAATTTTATAATGTTTTCTTATATTCTTTAAAAATTTTGTATTTTTTTTTATCATTTTTTCTTACATTCTTTAAGGATTTTATCATTTTTTTCTTACATTCTTTATCCGTTTTTATCATTTTTTCTTACATTTTTTAACAATTATAAAAAAAATATAAATTTGTTTGGCCAATGCATTCTCTTATACATGTATATGCAAGGCAACCTATGGTCGACTCGCCTATATAAGAGAATGCATTGGCACATATTCTTTGCAAAAATTCAGGAAGCTCCCATCATGAAAGGGTTAATACAATTTCTATCTCATTCCTCATAGATATACAGCAATAATTATAGGAGAAAATTGTTTAAAAGTATACACCCACCATAGTAGGAACGAACCAGAAAAACATGTTGCTGTTATAAGTTTCGTTGACAGTCAGAAATCCAGAAAAACTCTTCACACTGGCTCCAGCTCCAGGCAAAGGACCAACAACACTCAATTCTCTAGCTGCAAAAACAAAGTGAAACACATGTTTCACCATTTAATAATTACTGAATGGATTATCCCTTCAGTTATAAAACTACACAATAAGAGAGATCACTGAGTCGCTACCATATTGGATCAATCCAGCCAGCATTTCACAGTTTAAGTGCTACAGGTCAAAGTTCTGGAGTAGCATCCCATATATGGAGTTTTGAATATTTATGAATTCCATAGTGGGGTAGCGTCACTAAATTCACCCTCTGGGAACCTCATTTTGAAAATAAAGGCATAAAAGTTTTGCCACTATTTTATGACAACTTCATGAAGAAAACAGTATATTAATAACTCTGAGAAGAAATAAGCCAGATCCTCAAACATTAAAGAAATACGATTTATTGAAACAAATCAAATCAGATTTTAGCTACCATACATTGTTTAACGATTATAAACATGTAGGAAAGCACCAATGGTACACTTTAGCATAATTTCAGGATTTCTCTGAATGCATGGTTATTCTGATTCTAGTCCCAAAGGTCTGATTCATAACACCTATCGTAAAAGTGGAGATCAAGCATCTGTTTAAAATTCAGGTGTGTTGGAGATTCTACAACTTTTTAGTAGTGGTCCTTTAAACTAAATTTATCTTATCTCACCTTTGTCTATTTGTCCTGATTTTATATATGGAGTGAGAAACAGCGGCTGGCCTGGATCGCCATTCCCTCTCATGGCAGGAAACTTGTCAGGAAACATTCTACTCAGAGCTCTGCGGCTGAATGCACATGGCAAGAGAAGAAGCAGTGGTAACAAGGTAACAACAGTCCTCATTGTTGTTGTTTTAGTGATATCAGAGGAAGCTAAAAGAGAAAGTATCATGATGAGACTCCATGTTCTGAAAACATGTTCCCAGGACTAAATATGTTCTTAAATTTAACCCATTCTTTACTAAATATCCATTGATGAGTAGTTATCCCATAGGAAATGTTCAGATAATAAGTTCAACAAATGTTTGTTGGTCTTATTATCTGGACAATTCCCACCAATCAATATGAATACTTCTGTTTTTGTAGTACGGTACGGTATTTGTTTTTCTCTCTTGTGCCCTGTTGTGTCGGCTTATATAATCTGTTCAGTGTTCACCCCTCCAAATATTAACTCTTATTAATTGACCATTCCAATATATACTTTTATAACTGGATGGGAGAATCCATTTAGTATAGAAAGGGTAAAACCACTTATATGTGAATAATCCAGCCCTCATAATTGGCTACAACAATCAGCAATACCGAAGCAATTTGCTGAAGCAAACTGGGCATGGCAAAGGGTTGCCGTAGCATATTGCCAAACAATCTTAATTAAAAGGGCTGAGCATCTGACATGATTCATGTATATAAAGGTATCTGCAGTCTAGTGTTGAGAGGGTTAGGGCATATGCCACAAGTTAGCCTTTATATACCAGGTCAGGGAATTACAAAAGTGGAGGTACCAAACTTTTATTTCATATCTAAACCTTGATTGAGGTTCCTCGAAATAATACTAATCGGTCGTTCACTGGCAAGAAGAATCTGAGATAATGGGAGTTACTCTAAACTGTTGTATAACTATCTTTCATACCATACTTCAAACAAACAAATTTTGATATCCAAGAAATTTTATAGAGTTTCCTCCTTACATCAGAGAACACTTATACCTTATAAAAATTTAACATGTTAATTAATAAGATGTTGCTTTTGGTGATAATTCATGTTTAAAACATGATATATCATGTTTAAAATATTATATATCATGTTAAATCATGTTAAAACATGGTTTAATGTTATATTTTTTATAAATAACAACAACAAAAAAACTCAACATGTTAATTAATATGATAAAACATGGTTGTATACTTGTGAAGTTTTATAAGTATACCGGTATAGTAGCTAGATCATGTCACAAATCTCTACTCTAGCTTCGGACATGATCTATAAGGATAGTAGCTGTGCCAGGAAGACCGATCGTTGTTTTTAAGACTGATTAATCAGTCTAACTTGATTAAGATTGATAGGTAGTTTGCATTACCTGATGTAGGCCTTATATATATAAACACACGTGTAAGTGGTTTTTTTCTTCAAATTATGTTAGCATCAATCTTGGATGACCAGTTTTAGGTTGTCCCTGATGTGTTTACATTACAAGCAAGCAAACTTGATCAAAACTAGCCATGAATATTATGTGAATGTGAGCAAAGTTATCTCCCTTACACTACCTGAATACTATGAGTCTGATCATTGATTTAATACAACACACAAATTGTCACAATCAACCAGAATGTGATTCGTGATTCGTATCAAAGTAACTTACACAAGTTAGAGTTACATTTGAAAGAAAAATCTAACTTTCTATTCACTGATTCGATCAGTTATCAATTCCGGGTATTCTATTCATTTCTAACTTGAAACTTAATTCTGAGCAATTAAAACGATTTTTGTCCAGTGCGTTTACAATTTAGGATTTGTAATTATATAATTTCCTCTTGTGAATGGCTTTCTGTCGTTTAACTGACATCAGTCTAATAACATCAGTCTAATAAAGCGTGATTAAAATCTTGGTAAAAAAAAAACCTAACATTACCGTGCAACGTGACAATTTTGTTCCTCGTAAAACTTGACAATGTCACATGGTTATCACATGACGAACTTGAACATAAGAACTAAAACATACTTTACAAATTACGTACCGGTACCGGTACATATTATGTGTGCACATAATGGTGGCCAGGTTTGAACAGTCCGCGGGCGTGCACGACAGCCTGTCGACAGGAAACTGAACTCTGGCCTTACACTTTTGGGACATCATTCACCACTTAAACTGTTTCATATAGATATGTTTCATATAGATAATGAAGTAAAAACTACGTATACTAAGATTAGGATTAGTGACAGTCAGTTATTAATTGAAAAGGGCAGATCAAAACTTGAACTAAAAGATCGAAGTTGTCCTATCTGTAAGAATGGAGTGGAGGATGAAAAGCATTTTATTATAGACTGTAAGCCCCTAAACCTTGAGAGGAAGACAATGCTTGAGAAAATTCAGTCTAATATTCCAGAATTTAGTAACTATAGCGATGATAAAAAAGTTATTTTCATATAAAGTCCAAATGAAGTTGACACATCCATAAAGAAAATATGTATGATGGGAGTTTATAAAATGTATAAAAAAAGGAATGAGCTTGCGAACTGAAATCTGCTATTGTGATGGTATCAAACAAGATAACAAGATATTGGCAAACATGTATTTAATATCAGTAAGATCCACCAAACCTCTATTCTAATTAGAAAGTTAGATAACTTATGAATATTCTAACCTACACTTTCACTTTGTGTATTTATGTACTTGAAAGTATACATGTATTGGTGTAAATGTCCTTTTGTAATGTTCTTTATATGTGTTGGTAATAATCTAGTGTTGGATTCTATACCAAATAAACAATTTGAATTTTATACCACATATTTTCAATTCAATGCCATGACCACAGTGACTGTCAAGTGCTACATTATACATATATAGGCCTACCGGGTACCGGTACTTACTAGTAAGGTTGTTCCTGGCAGCAGGCTTGGCCTCTTTTATCAGTTCTTCGTTAATTAGTTATCATGTCCATTACTGGTGCGTCGTAAATGTATCGTTTTCTGATTTTTTTCCGATGAAGTTATCTAAACTGATTTGAATGCATATTTTACCGTATATATATGGTATCTATACATCAATCGACTATACGTCTGATGCAGGTCATTCCTGTGTTTACAATTCTCAAAGGAAGGGTGCTGGCTCTTTGTTTTACATTATGTTATTTGTATGTGGTATAGATGAGATTGGTGGTTCAGTGTAGTTATAAAGACACACCCTAAATTATAGGCCTATACTATTTCTTCCGCGTCGGGGGTAAAACACATTTGAATTGAGTCGAGGAACCCACCCATCAAAAGCTCGATCAGATTCATCCGATTTCGATTTTTTTTAATTCTATTATTTTTCACCTCCTGGAATATTTGGCAGCTTGACAAAAATCCGCTGACTTCTTCCAGAATAGTAGACATGCCCGAACGCCGTTACCAGAGGTAACGCATGGTCGCGGATCCATGTGCGATCAGTACAACAGGAAAATATCCGAATTTAATTTATTTTACGAAACTGTAAACAAATAGGCCTATTGAATAGCTGCCACCCCCCCCCCCCCCAATCACTGAAAAACCCATTTCCACTGTTACACACAATATCATGTAAAATGATATATATATTATAATTTGAGAATGGCGACCCAAATTAATTTCGGAATATATGGAAAGCGCTGAAAAGTATCGGGGTGACTATGATGTGTGTAGTCCCTATATATACTGTAGTATATTACTTTGATATTGGAAACAGTTATATTTCGTCAACAACGTGCCTTTATATACCTATATAGGCGATTGACGATTAACCTTTTTCTCACAATGACTGTTAATACTATATAGCAGAGTATGTGAGTATAGTGTGTGTACAATATAGACGAGATAGTCTGCTCGTTTACATACTACTTATGTGATCATGGTATCATTAACGATGGTCCTATAGGGTTCGATAGTCTGAGGGTTCGATAGACTGATGTTTGGATAGTTCGAGGGTTCGGTAGTCCAATGTTCAATAGTCTGAGGTTCGATATATAGTCCGAGGGTACGATATTCCAATGGTTCAATATAGTCTGATTGTTCAATAGTCCGTTGGTTCGATAGTCCAATCGACTCCAATGGTTCAATAGTCCGATGGTTCGATCGATAGTCCAATTGTTCAATAAGTCCGATTGTTCGACAGTCCGGTGGTTTGAAAGTCCGAGCTGGGTTCAATCTATTCATCAAGCATTTACTGCCTTGCATGCTGCTTGGTGACCTTCAGCTCAGTCTACCTAAGTTGTTTCACATGTCTGACTCATCATATAGAATTACAGAGATCCGGGATTTTTTTTTACTTGTTACTATGTCTACTAAACCCATGATGGAAAACTGTCCACTTACGATTGAATTGTATAGAAACTTTGGAATACTCTTATTCGAATGGACTCCAAACGACTTGCGAAAGCAGTATTTAAATGGGAACTGAGGATAGGTCGGATTGATAGTTGGACGGGTGATATGAGGAAGTTATTCTCTCTTTCTGTCAACAAATCCACGTGTATGATAGTCAACTAAGTGTAGATTTAACAATTTGTGAGAAACACCTCAATGATAAAAACCAGCATAAATGGTTGAGTGATCTAGAACGACTCAGGAAGCTAAGACTGTATAAATATATTAAATTTAGTTATAACACCGAACTGTATGTAAATAGTTTTAACATTTCGAAACATGAACGTTCTGTAATGGCGCAGTTACGGTGTGGAATACTACCATTGCGTGTTGAAACCGGCAGATGGAAGAGAGAGGATTTGGATGAACGGTTATGTGTATTTTGCCATAGGAACAGTGTTGAGGATGAACTCCATTTCATTTTTTCATGTGGAGCTTACGATGATATCAGAGGTGACTTCTTCGCAAAGATAAATTTCTGTATAAATGGTGTAAATACTCTTAGTTTCATGGCTGGTTATTTAATGACTAACTTTCCACGTCAGACATCAAAATTTGTACATAAAGCATTCGAGAGGAGACAGTCCATAGTTTCGAGACCACGCAGTGCAATTTAATGTAAATATTGGACTTAAAGTGACTTATAGGCCTTAACGGCCGGGTGTATTGGGCATGTAACATAAATGTTGTACGCATATGTATTCTATTTTTACACAGGTCACTATAATAAAATATATTCAATTCAATATAGTCGTTCACTTAGACATTATTCTTCAAAACCAACAGCCATAAAATATGATAAAGCGAAACCTATTTGAAAAAAATCTAACCCAAATCCAAAACCTGATCGATTAAAAACAAATTATCTCCCCGTCCAGTCGATTTCAATAAAATTCTCGTAAAATAAAAACTTTTCCACAAAAATCGGGCTATATATCCAGCCGAGAATCGCAATAATGGTGTATACAAATCACACACTTTGAGCTTATACGGTGCCCATACAGTGTCGATGTCGACAAGATATCAGAATAAGAGAAAATATGATTGGCTGCGAAACCTAAAGTGACTGATTTTCTGCACCAGTCATCAATTGCAGCGATGTCATGGTGAAAATTTATTTCAAAATGGAAGCTGATGAATTTGTTCACATATAGAGATCGGCTTGGTGAAAACAATAAAATCTGAATAATTTCTCCATTAGAATTCATGAATATTAAAAAAGATCCATATAGGTCTCCACAACTTTGACCTGTAGCACTGAATGCTACAGCCATTGAATGCAGGAACGGGGCTGGGTGGATCCAATATGGTAGCAACTCCCGTGCTCTCGCGCTTATTGCTCTATATATAGGCGTATCCTAATTCCATCGGTTTCATTTTGATTGATTTGTAATTTATTTTGGCTATTTCTGAAAGGAACATATGCACATTGGAAAATGAAGATTGCTTATATCCATACTGATGATACACCAGTCATGATCAGTGGATGTCATAAAATATATAGTTTCAAGGACTGTTTTCCAGGGCGGGATCCCTTATTTAGTACAGAGCTCTGTGACGCTCAATGTTTTGTTACAATCAAGACTAACATTCAAGTTTGTACGACCAATGGCATTGTTTTATATAATTGAGAGGTCACAATGATTGCTATAATATAATACCGTGATATATATAGATCTAACAATCTCTTCTTATGACAATGTAATTGGTCGTATTTCAGTCCAAAAAAAAAAGTTGCACCTCGCGTGTTGGCATACCCCCACGGTGCCAAATTAAAAATTGGGCAGAATGGAAACCAAATTCAAAATAAGTTATTTTAGAAGAAAGATAACACTAGAATGGAAAATGCAAACAAAGTCATGCGGACCTCTTTTGAAAGCAATCAGAAAGGTGAACAGTCTCTTTGAAAAGCCAACGGAAATTCAACAAATCTGTTAGGATTTATGTTGGCTTTTCAAATAGACTGCAAGGAGAACATCGGTACCTACTCATGGGATGCAAATAAGCATACCCGTATGCTTATTAAAGTTGCCGCCCTGTATGGTGCGTATGTGGGTCCGTATGTTAATCTTAAAAGTTGGATTGTCAAGAAGTTTATATTTTAGACCTATCAGAATTGCTGGAGCCTTTACTCATATAAGGAAAAGATAATGCAAACATGTTGATGGAAGTCTGTTTGGAAACTCCTATAACAACAAACAATGCAAAATTTGAGAAATATATATGATTGACCTTATAGCATTTCAGATAGACTTGCTTCCATGTTGTAAATTGCCACCCTGTACTCTTATTCCACCCCGTACTCTTATTGGATTTATCAGAATTGTCCATCCTGTACTCTTATTCCGCACCGTATGCTTATTTGGACCCCAAGAGTAATTTCATTCAGATCTGATAAACCACGTTGAGATATCTGACAAGGTGGATAATAAACCACTATTTCGAGAAGAACAAAGAAGGATAACTCTAGAATAGAAAACATGAACAACGTCTTTTGAAATGAGTCACGATGGTGAACATCCATACCAAATTGAATTCAGATCTGATATTGAACTTCAATACTGCTTCAA
Organism: Siphonodentalium dalli; assembly: GCA_032622095.1. Taxonomy (NCBI): domain Eukaryota; kingdom Metazoa; phylum Mollusca; class Scaphopoda; order Gadilida; family Siphonodentaliidae; genus Siphonodentalium; species Siphonodentalium dalli. The sequence goes on along the minus strand of CP136064.1, from coordinate 67,153,369 downwards.
GAATCTCGACATTATGTTAGGTGCGTGCAAGAAAATGGTGAGAAGCCATTACCATGAACTGTTACATCAAGGAACTAGCCAAATATTGGTATTCAGGTCAGTCCACTCAAGCTGGGAGCATTCAACAATAATAGGCCACAGTGTTAGAGATAGCTGGTAAGCTGGAAATTTGGCTATGGAACTAAACGTGAGGCTAAAACTCATCTCAGCCCAAGGTTTATATCAATTCTTGCAAAATTGATGTTCACCATTTTTCAGCACACACCAAACATAATTTTGAAATTCTTGAAGTAATATTGAACGGCATTAAATTGCCATTGGAGCCTTTTATTAGTTCAGATGATATGTACATTTTATAGCAGTTATTCACTTCCACTCAATTTGTATGGGAATGCTGTTCTGAAAATTTCCCTTTTAAAACTAAGATTAAAGGCCCACTTAATTTTCGACATCCAGATTTCTTTATATAAAATACATGTATATGCCATATTATATACCATTTGAAAGAGGAAGCTCCAAAACATTGTATTATCAACTTATCCGGTGTAATAAACTGTGGACATGTTGTTTTTGTTGAGTTGCCAATGCGTTTTGTCATCAAGATTGAAGTAAAAATCAGTATTATTTTCAATGCAGGGGGAATAACTCTATATATTAAAGATAGAGTTCTTCTCCTTTCATTGAAAAAGTTTGAATTCTGTTGCATTCTGGGTGCCAGAGGGGGGGGGTGTGGAAGTCTTCAGCAGTTTTCTATTTCTCTGTGGGTATCTTCTGAGACACAGATGTTTCATATAGTGATGAATTTTAGTATGTTAATCATATTTTATGACATAGATTGTTATTAAAACCATATATCGAGTCACTATAAAAAAATCTAAACGGAGACTCGAAAATTAAGTGAGCCTTTAACGTCATCTTTTTGACATTTTTATTGTTATATAATATGCTTGAATTGATCTTCAGATTTTATATATTCCTTCGTGTGGTGTACCAGTACATCTTGTGGTGTACTGTCTTAACAATTAGGTTTTCTGTGAAGGTCCATCTAATCTTTCCACTTCCAGACATAGCTCAGGCATGAAAACCCCTTAATGATGTATTTCACATTTATGTCCCATTCGAGATTACATAATTTAGGCGATATGAGCAGATTTTGCGAAAATATTGAATTAATTACCTTGAGGAATTCTATGATTGGCTGATAAGTCACCTAAATGATGTAATCTTAAAGGTACGGTTGCCCTTGGCGGTGGGTATCCTGTGAAAATATTTCCACCCGTCAAAAACCGCCACAAACAGAAAGAACAACAAAACGTAGACAGACTTTGTCCGCATATAAATAAAAAATATCGCATAAACAGTATGTTATTGTCATATTTTTGACCATGGTTATGTAAACAAAAGCATAAAAAGTTACTTTTCTGGTGTTTGTTTATATTATGATGGTAAACATAAAGAGCGTTCTTTGTGGGTGAATTCCTGATATGGAACGAATAAAGAGCATTTATGCCATTTGTGTGTGATTAGCCAGCAGCATTGTGCTGTCTTCTGTAACACAATCAGGCTCTTGCTTAGGTAAAATATAGTAAATCTTTATGATAACATGCTGTTTACGTGATGGTCATGGTATATATGAACGAAACTGTATGCGTTTTAATGTTTTTCTGTTTACGGTGATTGGAACAAATATGAATATTTTAACTAAGGCCTCACGTGCCTTTAAGCTAGGACCTGCACATACTGTGAAATACATATTAAGGAACAGGTATCAACTGAGAGATATATCACCTACATTATATTTTCAATGTATAAAGTTCATCGTAAGAACATCAAAAAGTTTCTTTGGTTTTGTACTGGTGGAATTCGGTTCGGGTTCGGGTTTAGCCAGAGTAGATATTCATATCATGATCTATAAGCTTACATGATTGGCATTTCATCAGCATGGTTACTTAAAACATTTCTTGAATTTTCTTCCTTGTATTTCTTCACCATTTTTCATCAAACTTTGAGGTGGGTCCCCATTGCCCTTGGGAAAAAAATTGCGTTGGAGGGGTTTGTCCGAGATCAGACAGGAAGAAAAAAACTTGCTTTCCCAGGATGGTGGGTCCCAAAAATAAAAAAAAATATTTCAACCTTGTATCATTTCAAATTAAATGCTGGTTGGAATTCAAACTATAAGATCAAATTCAACCTGATTTTGGTCTAAAATGTCCAACTAATGTCGTGTGAGAAATTTCCAACTGATGTAAATATTGGCCAAAGTTGTAGGTGAGACTGTCCTTGCTGACAGGAATGCAAGTTGTCCATTTTTATTTATTTTGGTGATAATTTATGCTGTCATTTGATTCTCACCCATCAATATTCAAAGGATTATCTGCATACAAGAACATGGTCCAAAATAATAGTTGTGTTGATAAAAGTGCCTATACAGTAATTCCCTAAATAATCGACTCCTTAACCACAGCAGAATTATGGGTAACTTTTCAGGATTTAGTCAGAAATATGGCTTGTTGCCATTCATTGGAAAGCTCTCAGTTAAGGAGTCGATTATTAAGGGCATTACTGTAAGTGGTTAGTTGAGCTGTTGTGTTTCAATATTACCCAAGTTTGAGTCAAATATCAAGTTGGAGTTTTATTAGTATTTTTATTAGCACCATTATGTATATAGTTAATGTTATGTTACTCAGAAAAATAATTCCAATGAACACAAGTAAATTTGTCAAAATAATACATTTTAACCCTTTAACCCTTTTATGACAGGAGCTGTGCTGGTGCAGCATTAAAGAACCTGTGCCAGTGCATTCCATTATATATGTGAGTCTCCCATAGGGAGCTTCGCATATATAAAAGAATCCACTGGCTTACAAGATCAAGATAAATATTGTTATGTCCATGCATTCTCTTATATAAGCGAGCCTCCCTATGGTTGGGAAATAAATAAATAAATTTCTATCAGATAAAATTGCCAATATCGTAAAGGAATTTTGGTAAGCACATATTCTAAGATTTATGAGGCTGGGGTGTCCTTTTACGAATATGGAACAGAAATATTATTTGAAATGGCTATATTTCATTTTGGAAATAAGACATGATTTCAGATGCACTTTGTTCCAGAGAAAAAATTGAACTAAGTTGATATGCAGAAACAATAATGGGACAATGTGGAACTAAATACATTCCACTTTAGAGGATATCTGAGAAAATTGAATCTCCACAATTGGATAGAGCTCGGAATTCTTATTCTAACGGTACCGATATGGATGTTTCGTACGCGAAAACTCTGTGCCAAAGCATTCTTATATATGAGAGTCGTCCATAGGGAGCCTCCAATATAATAGCCATATATAAGAGAATACATTGGCCTAAAAATATTTATCTTGACCTTGTAAGCCAATGCATTCTCTTATATATGCAATGTTCCCTATGGGAGACTTGCATATAAACGAGGATGCATTGGCACATGATCATTAATGCTGCACCAGTGCAACTCCTGTCACACATGTACTCCATATATATTCTAGTATTGAACAATAAACACAAACATTTATACATCAGTGAGTCACTTATATGCCATTCATATGTATTTCTAAATCCATTTGTGCATACATGTATATATAGCACTAAGCCAATAAACTATCTACTACAATATACTTATTTAAACGCTGAGCTTTCTTTTGCTCTCAAAGAGAATTTGAAGTTGTAAATTGTTAAGGGGGTAGCTCTACTTTGAATACATGCAATGGGTAAAATATAAGATTATTAATTAGGTACAAGTTTAGATTCCACACGAGCAAGTAACTGAAATGGAAATTTATTTGTTTCCCAAACAAAGTATGCTATCTGTCAGTTAACAACATCATATGGGTTCTAGTTTAGACTATGATATCCCTAGCTGTATTTCTTTCTGTTGCTGTTAACACCTTGATAGAAAGTACAACATAGGACATTGACAACATTGTATTTGATGAAACACAAGATATTGATATTAGCTGGTAATAAATTCAAAATGCAAAATATTAATATTTAAATATTTTATCCCAATCTCATAATTAGAATTGTCCTTGTCATGAAATGAAGATTCTTTATTCATACAAGAAGGCTAACCCTTTCTATACTAAATGGATTCTGCCACTCAGTTATAAAAATATACATTGGAATTGTCTATTATTTATTTGGAGGGATATTCAGGTCATAAAAGCAGACAACAGACACAACAGATATTGCAAGAGCAGAACGATTCATATTCATTGGCAGGAAATGTTATTATCTGAACATTTCAAATGTGAACTACTCATTAATGAGTATATAGTACAGAAAAAGGATTTACATTTCAAAATTTTATTTCATGTTTATATTTGTCCAGAAAAGTCTGTTTGTTAAATATGTTTGTTATTTTTTATTTTTGTCAACTGACCGGGAAAGCTTTCTTAGTTTTAACCTAGAATAACACTAATATTTTACCCATTTGAGATATTCAAATCAGGCCTGTATCTCTTTACTAAATGTATTTTCCCATTCAGTTATAAAAGTATATATTGGAAATGTCTATCATTCATCTGGAGGATGACAGATTCCTATTCATTGGTGGGAAATGTTCAAATAATAAGTTCAACCATCGGAAAATGGTTGTTTATTGACCTTATTATCTGTGAAATTCCTTAGGGATAACTACTCATCAATGAGTATTTAGTATAGAAATGGCTTACATTGATATCAGAGAGCGCTCATGAAATTAAACTTCAAGACTAGAAAAATTAATTAAATAAAAGTCCTGCTTGATACCTGAAAATTAATACATGTAAAGTTCATACTCGTCAATTGTAGAACGTGATTAATATTTTGTAAATATGAATAAGATTTGTATCACATGGCTATCATTACTACGATTATCAGACTCAAACATAACTTGTTCATATAACCCTTTACCCAACAGAAGGGCCCTGTGCCAATGCATTCTCTTATATATGCGAGTCGACCATAGGTCGCCTCGCATATATAAGAGAATGCATTGGCTTAACACATTAAAAATTATAAAATTGTTAAAGAATGTAAGAAACGAGAGGCCGATCACGATCGGCAGATGTTTAACCCATCCCTTGGCGATAATAAATTGTTATGATCAGAATCATTATTATGTTAATGTTGAATTATAGAGTATACTGTTATGATCTAAAGTAGTATATGACAAATGTACATAATAACCAGTAATAACACAAATTATTGGAATGTATGAGTCAATATAGAAGGGTTAATATAACATCTAAACTCTAGAGCCTGTCACCACTATCATAGTGTAAGCAGTTCTATTCATGTTGTTGCAAATTGCCATGTGAGATATCAAAATAATATAATTATTTATTTAATGGAAAAGGTTAAAAGACATGGAATGGGTAAAAGGGGTTAAATCACCTATCTCTGCCCTGTTTGATCCAATGTAGTCCCATCATCCAAGGACTTAGAGAGCTCCATTGGTCTAGTTAAATAAATTCACATGGCTAAGTTGTGGTTAAAAAGATAGCTAAATCAATTTATCCAATAATTCACTTATCTGTGTCTTATACAGAGCTAACATATGAGGGCTATAAATAACTCTCAAAGCAATAAACTATATTGTCTTTTATCTTGCTCACAGAGAAGCAGGTATTCATTAATTGTAAGTTACTTGGGTTATAATCTGGATAATTCTTAGTTTAAAAAGGGCCATATCTTTGGTATAACAAATTGGATCTAACCCATATTCAAACTCGTTCTGTATTTTGAGTTGAGAAACTCACATACCAAATTTGGTTCCTATCAGATGAAAAATGGTTGATTTATCGAAGTACATGTATGTGTGAATTATATGTCAAAGGACCATAACTCCATTAAAAATCCGATCAAACCCATATTCGAACTCAATCTGTATGTTGGTCTGAGAAACTCATACACCAAATTTGGTTCCAATCAGATAAAAAATGTTAGAGTTATGGCAGAATTAATGAATTCTAATTCGAAAAAGGGCCATAACTCCGTAAAAAAAAGTCGGATCAAACCCATATTCGAACTCAATCTGTATTTTGGGCCGAGAAACTCACATATCAAATTTGGTTCCGATCAGATAAAAAATGTTTGAGTTATGGCAGAATTCATGAATTCTAAGTCGAAAAAGGGCCATAACTCCGTAAAAAAAAGTCGGATCAAACCCATATTCGAACTCGATCTGTATTTTGGGCCGAGAAACTCACATACCAAGTTTGGTTCCGATTAGATAAAAAATGTTTGAGTTATGGCAGAATGTGTGAATTCTAAGTAAAAAAAAGGGCCACAACTCTGTAAAAAAAAGTCGGATCAAACCCATATTCGAACTCGATCTGTATTTTGGGCTGAAAACCCCATATACAAATTTTGGTTTTGATCAGGTAAAAAATGTTTGAGTTATCGCATTACACGTAAAGTGTCTACGGACGGACGGACAGACGGACGGACAGACGGACAGACGGACGGACGAACGACGAGTGGTCAATCCGGACAACGACACTATGTTTACCATACATGGTATGGGTAAACATAAAAATGGTAAAAAGTGTTAAAGAAGGCCAATGCATTCTCTTATATATGCGAGGCGACCTATGGTCGACTCGTATATATAAGAGAATGCATTGGCACAGGGCATAACTGTAACTATCACAATGTGGTCAAGGAGCCGATTCCAATGATATCCATATTTTTATGGTTCTATTGAGACAGACCGAAGATATTTTAGGCTGTTGAAGCTTTATTTGGCCGGTTTTGGCCGGTTTGTTGGGTAAAGGGATAAAGGCACATACACTCAACTGGATGTTCAGATAAATTGTTTCATTCAAAGACATATTATGAAGTCATTTCATTTAATAAAATCAATCAGTTAGTATCAGTTTGGAAAAATGTGAATATTAAGTGTCTGACCGATGGCTTAAAAACAAGCAGAAGTCATGATGTAATATTATACATCACTACATATGACACATGTTCCTTATAGCATCATGTTTGGGTCTCTCGATGAAGAGATACATTAAAAGTAAACAGCGGAGTAGTTGAATTCCCGGAACAAATCAAAAATAATAATTATGATATAAACAATATACACCCATAGTGGCCGAGAGTACTAAATTTTCACTACTTGTGTGGTATTGTGGTTTTCACCACCATTCCATTCATGGTGAAAATTTGGTACTCTCGGCTACTATGGGTGTATTCTATATATATTGCATGGGTGTATTCTATATATATTGCATGGGTGTATGCTATATATATTGCATGGGCGTATTCTATATATATTGCATGGGCGTATTCTATATATATTGCATGGGTGTATTCTATATATATTGCATGGGATAGCAGGTGTTAGAACTCTTAACACTTTCAGTTCTAAATACTCATTGATTAGCAGTTCCCTTAAGAAATGTTCAGATAATAAGTTCATCAAACAACCTTCGGTCATCTGTTGAACTTCTTGTGCACTTGTATTGTCTTTTCGCCTTCCAAAAATGTTTATTTTTATTACGTGAAAATCCCTCCAGAACAATAATAGACCATTCCAATGTATGCTTTTATAACTGAATGGGAGAATCCATTTAGTAAAGAAAGGGATAAATAGTTAAGTACAAATGTCGTTAGAATAGAGTGTGACCTTCATAGAGAATTGTAGTATAGTGTATATAACACATTCTCCCTATTGAACAACTGTAATCCCATTGAGGGACGCCTTCATAATTTAAATTTGATAAGTACCACAATGGACTCTTCCAGGGTTCCTGGCCTAACATGGATAGACTCTACCAGAGAGGAGAAATCAATTACCAGGAAGATTATTGAGGCCGGTATTTGCCAGCACCAAGTATTGTAGTAACAGAAAAATTCCTTCCAAACAACCAATAATGGAAAATCAATATGAGCATATCCTGGAATTGGCAAAACGTCCCGTAATAGGATAGTAGGTCACGCTAAATTGGGAAGTCAATAAGACAACTTATTTAAAGACACAGATGGCCTTAAAATAGTCACATCCTTTAAAACCGCTATAAACAGAAAGAATATTAAATTATAGACAATTTTTTTTCTTATGCCAATCAAAAATATCTCATAAATAGCATGTTATTGTCTAGATCATGCCATGAATCTGTACTCTGGCTAACGCCCGTAGAGATCATATTCCACCAGTACAAAACCTGGGAACTTTTTGAAGTTTTGACAGGGAACCTTATATAATCGAAAAAATAACAAAGGGAATATATTTCTTTGTTATTATCTCTTTCTTGATAATGTACTTCTCTGTAGGTGAAGGTCCCAACTCGAAATTTCACGATTTAAGTGACTTTGTGAGCAATTTTGCTTTGCGTTTCTTACAATTATGGAACTTTTCTAATTAATGCAATGTTTATTGCGATATCGGCTCACAAAAGTCACAGAAAACATGTAATTTCAAGTTGGGACCTTAACAAATAGTGAAGTACACTATTAAAGAACAGATAAGAAATATATTCCCCCCCGTGTTATTTTTTTGACTTTATAAGGTTCCCTGTCAAAACTTCAAAAAGTTCCCATGTTTTGTACTGGTGGAATATGATCTCTACGGACGTTAGCCAGAGTAGAGATTCATTGCATGATCTAGTTATTGTCAAGATCGTACCTCGTGTTAGTAAACAAAAGCCATGTTTACAGTACAGTATGTATAGAGTGTGCAATATATACAAGCCATGAAATAGGGTGTCTGTCATTTGCAGAATGAGGTCCCCAGAGGGTGAATTTAGTGATGCTACCCCGCATAGCGGGCTATCATCACCAAATTCACCCTCTGGGAACCTCATTCTGCTGAGGTGTAAGCAGAATGAGGTCCACAGAGGGTGAATTTGGTGATGCTAGCCCGCTATGCGGGGTAGCATCACTAAATTCACCCTCTGGGGACCTCACAAAAGTGTGTTCTGTGGATAATATCATATTCATACTATCATTATACTATACTATTAATTAGTATATTCTTGAGGAAATTTTTATAATTTGGTAACATTAAAGGTACTCAATCCGATTAAAGCACCCTTAAATTACTATTTCTTTGGCTTCGGGGGTAAAAAATATTTGATTTTAGAGTTAATATCCATCTTACACCCCCAATTTGTCCGTAATTTGTCCGCTTGAGACATGGAAGTGGAACACATCTCCAAAAATTAACACATTTCAAAAATCGATATCTGATCACTCTGAGTGGGTTCCTCGACTCGAATCAAATATTTTTTACCCCCAAAGCCAAAGAAATAGTAATTTAAGAGCGTCTAATCGGATTGAGTACCTTTAATTTCTAAAGTATAACCTACAGCCAAGGCCATCCATGCCTTTCACCAGATATTCCATGAACCCAAATATATCTTATATCCTAGTATTAGCTCTTTGTATCACTGCACATTAATTCTCTCATAGCCATTAAAGGGAAACAAGGACTTAAAAGAGAGTTCATGCAAATTAATAACATTAACACAATTCTGTTCTGAGTACGAAAATATCAATATAGCTAAGGCCTAACTATTAAAAAAAAAAATAGTGATACAGTAATACCCTAAATAATCAACTCCTTAACCACAGCAGAATTATGGGTAACTTTTCAGGATTTAGTCGGAAATATGGCTTGTTGCCATTCATCGGAGCTTTGAATGGCAACAAGCCATATTTCCGACTAAATCCTGAAAAGTTACCCATAATTCTTCTGTGGTTAAGGAGTCGATTACTTAGGGCATTACTGTATTTCTGGTAACCCGCCCACCCCTAGACCAGACCTCCGCCACTACTAATTTTATCGACCCCTTAAAAATAATAAAAAAGCGTAAAAACTGAAACAAAAGAAATCTGAATGATATATATCTAATCATAGTAAAACTGCTGATCACTTGCCGATCTGCACTATTTACACCGGAAGTGGATGTTTTAAAATGGTGGCGCTCTTGTGTATACGGGATAGTTTAACCGGTGGTTGAAGTAGTGATTGTTTTTTTATTATTAAAACTACTACCAAGGATCACAAAACCTGCTGTACTGTGCTCATGTGTCCTGTTATATCATTTGTGTTGATGGGCATAAATTAAATTTAATATAGGCATTTATTCTTATAGTTGTTTTAAAAAAAAAAAATCGGCCCGAACTTCCCTATGTTACTGGAAACATCACTATCTTAATTTCGGCCCAACAGCTATGTTCAAGTCTGAGTTTAGTGTTCCTGTCATTTGCAGAATGAGGTCCCCTGGAGGTGAATTTAGTGACGCTATCCCGCATAGTGGGCTAGCATCACTAAATTCACCTTCTTGGGACCTCATTCTGCACGGCCTCATCTACTATAGGAAACATAGACTCAGATTTAAGTTCCCAAATGGTGAACATTGTGATGTACACCCATTGGCAACCTCGATTATGCAATGTGTCATCTGCCAATTTGGGGATATAGAAAAACTAAACTAAACTAGAGGTGTGACTGTCCCAATGGGACTACGGATACCCCCTTGTTTTTAAAATACTAAGATGTTTCACATGTCAGTAAACATTTAGTTAAAATAATAAAATAACAGTTCCCATTGCAGGTGTACAACCATAACCCTAATCTTAAACCTATTGACCGAAAAATGTAGGAATAAAAGCTCGGACAAAATTATGCATGTTGCAAAAAAAGTTTCTAAGTCGAAAAAGGGGGATAACTCCACCAAAAAATGTCGGACAGACGTCATAATCGCAGGTGCACAAGTTCCCATGGTACTAAATATCTGTGCCACGTTTTAAAAAAATTGACCGAAAAATGTAGGAATAAAAGCTCGGACAAAAGTTACATGTTGCGAAAATTTTCTAAGTCGAAAAAGGGGGGATAACTCCACCAAAAAAAGTCCGACAGACGTCATAATCGCAGGTGCACAGGTTCCCATGGTGGTTGATGTCTGTACCAAGTTTCACGGAAATTTATCAAAAAACGACTGCGGACAAATTTGTGTCCACGGACGGACGGACGACGGACAAGCCGACTGCAGTATACCCCCCCCCCCTAACGTCGTTGCGGGGGGGGGGGGGGGGGGGGGTATAAAAAGAAATAGAATCAATGTGAAGAAATTTCTATAGAAATTTGATAATAATCTTTCCAGAGAAGATGAGGCCTAGGTAGAATGAGGTCCACAAAGGGTTAATTAAGTGATGCTAGCTCGCTATGCGGGATAGCTTCACTAAAGTCACCCTCTGGGGACCTCATTCTGCAAATGACAGGCACACTGAACTCAGGCTTGGCTATGTTCTTATGCACCACAGTCATCTCTGTTTAGTATTCCATGAGGAAATGTATTAAATATGAACAGTTTCATCGAAGAATATTGCAAGACTAGTTTTTAACCCTTTTATGACGGGAGCTGCGCTGGTGCAGCATTGAATATCCTGTGCATTCTTATGTATGCGATGCTCCCTATGGGAGACTCGCATATATAAGAGAATGCATGGCTTACAGGGTCAAGGCAAAAATAGTTTGGCCAATGCATTCTCTTATATATGTGAGGCGCCCTATGGGTGACTCGCATATATAAGAGAATGCATTGGCACGGGGTTTTCGCAAAATTTCCGGAAGCTCCAGTCATGAAAGGGATATGTAACCATATTCTGTATGACCCTCATTAGTTTTCTTTTATTATTTGTGGTTGGTAATCCAAACGGATTGCTTCAGCCAGATCAGCAGCATACATATCCAATCTCTGCGTCATCTGTAACAGTAAATGTATATGAATATTAAAGTGATGTGAAATACTCAGGTATGGTGATAAAATAGAAATGGAGAATAATCTTGTTCAAAGTAGTAATTTTTTACAAAGAGTATATCCAAATTGACAACACACACCGTCATTCTTATATATGAATTAAATGCAGTGACTCTCGATGGCGAAATTGTTTTCGTTAGTTTATCACCGATAGATGCGTCCCGAATCGAGTAGTAAATATTTACAATTGAGCATAGTTTCTGACGATGTTTTCTATGAAGTGGTACGGTCGAATTGCTTCAAATTTTCGACGATGTTAGTAGAATGTTACATTCTCCAGTTGTCATAGCGCCTGAATACTAACTTATCAGTTTCATGCACCCGAAGCAAGTACATAATATGTCTTTAAAGATTGCGACCAGGTTTCATGCATCACGATGACAACACACCCCAACACTTGCACTAAAGTTATGAACACCAAGAACAAGTTCTTCAATGAATGGCAACAAGCCATATTTCCGACTAAATCCTGAAAAGTTACCCATAGTTCTGCTGTGGTTAAGGAGTTAATTATTTAGGGTATTACTATTAAAAAAAATTACCGGTAATAGCTTTCCGATGAATGGCAACAAGCCATATTTCCCACTAAATCCTGAAAAGTTACAAATAATTCTGCTTTGTTAAGGAGTCGATTATTTAGGGCATTACTGTATATTACATTGGAGTTGAGTTGAGGATGCGCAGTTGAGGATGTAAATTAAGAGGTTGATTTTACAGTCTATGTGCGTGTGTGCATAGTGGAGATTGAATGAAAATACACTATACATGTAATAGTATGTGAATAATGTAAGGAAGTTCATGTCCATGGCAACTGTGATGTTCCTGAAATTTTCTCCATACTATCAACTTGAGAATTAAGAATGGTTTACATAGCAATGACAATTATGACCTTCATTTCATGTGTGATAACCTTAGAATTAGCTGCGTTTGACGTGTTCATAACAAAAACAGAGAATCATCTCAGATGTCAACAATACGCCCTTTTAACCCTTTGAGTGCCAGGTCCGATTTTTGTATAAACCCATATACCCTGTGCCAATGCATTCTCTTATATATGCGAGTCGACCATAGGTCGCCTCGCATATATAAGAGAATGCATTGGCCTAACAATTTTTCATCATTTGTTATTATTTTTTACAATTTTAATAATTTTTTAAAAATCTAAAAAATAAAAATGTTTTTTATTTTTTTATTGTTTTAGGGCCGATTTTACAGACCGTAAATTAGGGCCGATGAGATCGGCCCCTGGCACTGAAAGGGTTAATAGCCATTTCGAATTGTACTAGCACAAAATACAATAACAATTTGAGCTTATATAGAATATCTGTTATACCCCTAATTTCAATGCCAAAATGCAGTCAAATTATAAGTCTTAAAAGGGCCATAAGTCATGTGAAACTAATTGGACAGAACCCATATTCGAACTTGGCGTTTATTTTTAGCTAGGAAACACACATACCAACTTTTGTTCAGATCAAATAATCCAAACAGGAGTTATCAGTCAGAAACCAAAAATGTTAACTTTTCAGATCAAATAATCCAAACAGGAGTTATCAGTCAGAAACCAAAAATGTTAACGGACGGTCAAATTCTAAGTTGCAAAATGGCCGTAACTCATGTAAAAATAACTGGACCAAACTCAAATTCGAACTTGGCCTGTATTTTTAGCTGGGAAATACATATAGCGGTACCAAACTTTGTATTTCAGAAAAAAATAATCCTAACAGGAGTTATTGGTCAGAAACCAAAATGATATGAAATTGGTCAAATTCAAAGTCGAAAAAGGGTTGTAACTCTTGTAAAAATAATTGGATGGAATGCATATTCGAACTGGCCTGTATTTTGAGCTGGGGAGTACACACACCAACTTTGGTTCACATCAAATAATCCAAACTGGAGTTAGTAGAAAACAAAAAATGTTAACGGACGGATGGATGGCTAGACTGATTAAATAATACAACCTTTTTTCAAAAGGGCCGATGACTGTTACCTGACTCACATGACCATTCCACCTACATGTACATAGTCAAACCATTCAAGTTTTGTCAAACGTGTAGCATTACAAAAAATGTAGCAAAGAGGAATAATTCAATCAATGTGTCTGCATAGAAGGATTCTGTTTTCAATGAAACCAATTAAGCATGTGGGCGGTGGTCGCACTGTGGAGTGTGGACTGCATGTCCCTACCATCAGATTATTATTTGCACATTCAGCTGCAAGTTGGACCAAAATGAGTAGCTTTGGCACCAGAGAATCACATGAGTTTTCCCCGCCAAGTGTATATCCCCTAGCAATACATTAGTAACACACATTACAAATTACATGCATGTGTGGCTGAACCTAGCTAATATCTGCTGCTAACTGACTCAATAGGTTCCCATGGATAAAAAAACAACAAATCAGGAAAATCACAAAATGTTTCTGGTGTTTGCGCTGATGAAGATGTCTGCAATCCAACAGGGGTTGTTGCAACAGGATACAGATGGGAGACCATGCTGGGTGTCAATCTGATCGGATTAACAGTGCTGTGAAGGTTAAGAGGGAGGCCAACTTTTTATCGTAGAAAGTGACACTCAGAGGCAGGCAATTTTACTATAGCAGGGAAAAAAATTCTGTCAGGAACAGAGTTCAAAGGATTGTGGATCAACGGGAACGATAAAAGTGTTAACCCTTCCATGACAAGCTTCCTGAAATTTTGCGAAAAGCATGTGCCAATGCATTCTCTCATATATGCGAGTCTCCCATAGGGAGCCACGCATATATAAGAGAATACATTGGCCTAACAATATTTACCTTGACCTTTTAAGCCAGTGCATTCTCTTTAATATATGCGAGGCTCCCTATGGGAGACTCATGTATATAAGAAAATGCACTGGCCCATGATCTTTAATGCTGCAGCAGCACTGCTCCCGTCATGAAAGGGATAAACAGCAGTTATTTACAAATACCGGGGAACTGATCTCATTTGTCAAGTGGGGACCAAATGAACTGAGCTTCTATGGCTCGAAAGTTGTCATTAAAAATTGGGTAGTATTGAGTATAAACTTTCAAATGAAAGACCCATGATGCTGGACAGACACAAAGACATTTATCTGTAAAAGTTATGGAGAATGACGGAGGTGCCGGAAATAGATTGAAATTCATTTTTGATTGAAAACATTGAGTATTGCCCAACATGAGCGGCACATTTAAACAATAATACTAACAAAACGCGAAGCCTGCAAAGTACCACTTTAATGTTTTGGCACCAACAACGGAGATGTCTTCATCAAAAGATAATGAAAAGGGTGGCTGGTTTATACCGCAAAAATACAAAAAAAAAACAAGTAGAAGTGAGGAAAGAGAATTAGGAATGAATGATGCTATACTTTGGTTAGATGCAGGTCTGAAAATATGGTGATGAACATTTGCAAAACGAGGTCCCCAGAGGGTGAATTTAGTGACGCTACCCTGCACAATGGGATAGCATTACTAAATTCACCTTATGGGGCCCACTATTCTGCTTAGGCCTTATCTTCTCTGGAAAATATCTTTATTATAAAATTAACAAGTTATTTAGTTTATTTAGAAACCTCTTTAGAAAGTTTTCTTTTTAGTTTAGTTTCTCTATATCCCCAAATTGTCAGACGACACAATGCATAATCGAGGTGCCAAATGGGTGCACATCACCATCTGAGAATTTAAATCTGAGTCTAGGTCTCCCATAGCAGATGAGGCTATGCAGAATGAGGTCTCCAAAGGATGAATTTGGTGTTTTAGCCCACTTTGAAGGGTAGCTAGCATCAGTAAATTCACCCTCATGGGTAATCATTCTGCAATTGTCTAATGTCTGCATGCCTAATGAAAGTGCCAATGACACTGAAGCTCAACTTGGAGAGGGGCTAATGCAAATGTTACAGGCGCGATAAGAAATGCGGAATATTGGTATGTCTGTGTAATACTAAATGTTTTTCATAAAAAATCATTCAAATTCAATAGCTCCCATCTAGATGTGATCCTAAACATGCCTGTAAATTTTCAAAACATTTCTCCAATAATTGTGGGCTGCATGATGTGCCAATAGATTCAAATGTAAAATCGAAGATGGCATAAGATCGGATAAGGATTTAAGTCATACAAAGAGTAAAATCCAAGATGGCCGGTGGCAGCCATTTTTTTTTTAACAGAATTTGGAAAAAATGGTAGGCTCCCATCTAGAGGTCACTAAGGATTCATATGAAGTTTGGTGATGATCGGATGAGGGATGTGGCCTGTAGGGTGTGCCAAAGGATCTAGCGACACAAAAAGTAAATCCAATATGGCTGACAGCGGCCATGTTTTTCATAAACAAGACAGTCAATGACTGTGGGGACGCTCACCAGACTGCAAAGACTGATAAGACTGGGACTCTGGTGACCACAACAGACAGAACTTTTCATAATCACTTTAAAAGAAGTAGATCTAAACAGGATATGTGGCTAGAGAGGCTTCATGTATGTAGATCGGTGAATATCCACCTTGAAATTACCAACTGTACACTACTGATCACCCCCCTCCTCCAGCTCAACAAGTCCCCTTCCGACCGGGCTCCAGACTCCCAAGTCTTAGGTTGGAATTTCACAACCGACATCTCAAACTTTCTCAATTGTTGGAAATTTCCCATCTCACAAGCGCCTTTTTATAAAACCATTTAGACATGTTTGAAGCCCAATTATCCATGGACCCAAAACATCATACCGGTACATGTATGTCAGATTAATCAGTCAGGTAGTTCCAAGGTAGATGTTTTAATGAATTTGGTATTTCAATGATTTTATTAGACACAAAAATGTTAACTCCCCACAGCCCCGTCATTCCTTAACAGGTTGACCTCATGTTAACAAATCTGAATCTCAGTCACTAAAGGATCCTCCATACTATATGTAAGCTAAATAGTCCAACCTCTCTTGAGAAGACATTTTAAGAATTACTATAGAGACATACAGTTATGTGCCTGGTCCCACCCTATTTAATCTGAATAAATTTGAATCCCAGACACCAAAGAACCCTTCATACTAAATATCAGTAAAATCGACCTGATGGTCCTTGTGAAGGAAGCATATTACGAGGGAAACTGTCCTTCACTTGGTCCCTATTTGACCAGGTGACCCCATTTAAAAAGATCTGAATTGGAGTCAAACAAGAACATTCAATGCTAAAAAAGCCAACTAGTTCTTGGCTCTTGCAAACATATTTTAAGAATTACTATGTGGTGAATAGTTATGTCTCTGGCTCTTCCCTTATTCGACTTTGTGATCCCATTTTTACAAATCTGTCACCCAAGGTAATTTCATACCAAATATAAGCAAAATAGCCAATTTGATTCTTGCATAGAAGACCTATCATGAATTACTATGGAGAGAAAGAGTAATGTAGCTGGCCTTGCACCTACTTGACCTGATGACCCTGATTGAACAAATCTGAATCACACATCACCAAAGGAGCCTCAATATTAAATATGAGCTAAATAGAGCTGGTGGTTCTTTCAAAGAACACTTTTCAAGTTTGCCAAATATGTTCTAGTGAAGTGGTGGATGTGGGAGGGTTAAATGTCATGTTGAAAGATTTGAACAATACATATGATAGATTGTTGTTGTAATTGGGAATTAATGACCTCTAGCAGATCTCCAGGGAATGTTTATAAAAATGTCAGATTTCACTTGACATGTGTAGGCATACCCCGCATACAGTTAGAGCCAAAGTAAATGCTTCTTATTAATGATTCTCTGACAAGAATTTGAGTAAATACATGTATTATTTTTGGGACCAGGGTGGCAGAAGCAGTGAACTTGAGTAAAGGGCCAGGGGGAACAATATATATATATAATTGACCATGGAGTTAAATAAATAAAAAAATTTATATTTTTTGGAGTTTAGTCCCTGGCCCCGCCCACATTTGACCCAGTGACCTCATTTGAACAAATCTGAACCCCAATCACCCAAGGATCCTTCATACCAAATATGAACCCATTTGGCCTGATGGTATTTGAGAAGAAGATGTTTAAAAGAATTACTATGGAGGGAAAGAGTTATGGCCCTGGCTTCGCAACTATTTGACCCAGTGACCTCATTTGAACAAATCTGAATGAGAGTCACCTAGGGAACATCCACACCAAATATATATGAACCCATTCGGTCTTATGGTTCCAGAGGAGAAGATGTTTAAAGAATTGTTGACAGATGGACAGATGGACGGATGACGGACAAGGAGTGATGACTATAGCTCCACCGGAGACTTCGTCTCAGGTGAGCTAAAAATCATTCATATGCAATAACTCCCATCAGGACATGATCCCAAACATGCCTGTTCATTTTCAAAACATTTCGCCAATAATTGTGGGCTGCATGGTGCACTGATGGATTTAAATGTGAAATCATATGGCTCTGTCGGCCATGTTTTTTAACAGAATTTGGAAAAAATGATAAGCTCCATCGAGAGGTCACCTCGAAGATCCATATGAAGTTTGGTGACAATAGGATGTGACCTGTAGGGTGTGCTAAAGGATTTAGTCATACAAAGAGTAAAATCCATGATGGCCACTGGCAGCCATGTTTTTTCGACAGAATTTTGACAAAATTGTAAGCTCCCATCTAGAGGTCACCCCGAGGATACATATGACGTTTGGTGACAATCCGATGAGAGCTGTGACCTGTAGTGTGTGCTAACAGACACACGGATGGACGACAGATGACCAATCCATGGCAATAGCTCAAATTTGACTTTGTCAAGTTGAGCTAAAAATGTATATGAAAATTATTTGATATATGATTTAAAAGGGAATTCCGATGTTGCATCAAAATTCTTTTGATAGGACTGTCCTGCCAATAACAGTACTGCTAACCTCAGTGCACATGTACCTAGATAAATCAGCAAGATTCATGCTAACATGTGCAAAGAAATGAAAATAACAACAGTCACAGCCGAAATAAATTAGCAAACTAGGCATTGTACAGTAATGCTCTAAATAATCGACTCCTTAATCACAACAGAATTATGGGTAACTTTTCAGGATTTAGTCGGAAATATGGCTTGTTGCCATTCATCGGAAAGCTCTCAGTGAGAGCTTTCCGATGAATGGCAACAAGCCATATTTCTGACTAAATCCTGAAAAGTTACCCATAATTCTTCTGTGGTTAAGGAGTCTATTTAGGGCATTACTGTACTTCTATACACCCAGAGATGCACCGAAAACGATGTTGATTGAATATATAACAGCTCAAAGTTATCATGCGCTCTAAGCTTTGTATCAAATAAACCCTTCCATGACTGGAGCTTCCTGAAATTTTGTGAAAACCCTGTGCCAATGCATTCTCTTATATATATATAGGGCATTACTGTATGTCACTTGCTACTAGCCAATAAGAACGATGAATCGATGATGCCACTTGATCAATCAATAATTAGAGATCTGAGTGTAGAATATCTGTTTTATATATATGGGCGAGAGCTTTCCGATGAATGGCAACAAGCCATATTTCCGACTAAATCCTGAAAAGTTAACCATAATTCTGCTGTGGTTAAGAGGTTGATTAATTAGAGCATTACTGTACTTCTACCTTCTACTTTATATGGTGGTTCTCCTGTGAAATTACTGCTTAAAATATAAGAAATAATTGTTTCGATTAAGGTTATGAGGTAAACCGCAACACACATTATAGAATATATCTTCAAACTTTTTAGTTATAACTTCATAACCTTAAATCGAAACAAGCGTTATTTCTTAACCCTTTGAGTGCCAGGTCCGATTTTTGTATCGACCCATATACCCTGTGCCAATGCATTCTCTTATATATGCGAGTCGATCATAGGTCGCCTCGCATATATAAGAGAATGCATTGGCTTAATTATTTTTTTATTTTTTTACAATTTTTTACAATTTTAATATATTTTATTATATTCTTTAACAGACTTATTGTGTAGGTTTAGGGCCGATAATATCGGCCCCTGGCACTCAAAGGGTTAAAGAATTGACTGTATTGTAGTAGTGTTGGGTGAGAGCTAGGTCTTCGCCCACATACACACCTCAGTTGTATAAAAGCCCTATCATTTTTTTCAATAGGCAGGTCGCTCCACATCTACTAGTGAGTTTCGTAACTTGTACTGCCTCCGGCCAGATTGCAACCCATGCCCTTATGGTTATGGCCCACTAGCCTCCCTGCTCTTGGGAACCCCAGTATATTGAAATTTGTGCATTTTAAATATTCCGCACTCACCCGGAAGCACCACTTGTCTTTGACTTGACGACACAAATTGAGATCAACCTCGGCAATAAGTAGGCCATCTCTTGTTCTCGACAGTCCCTGCAATTAAAAAGAATTGAATGAAATAAAGTGAAAATGTAATGCAGATTGCGGCCATAGGGAGCCTCACATATATAAGAGAATGCACTGGATTACAAAGTTAAGGTAAATATCGTTAGGCCAATGTATTCTCTTATATATGCGAGGCTCCCTATGGGAGACTCGCAATCTCGCATATATAAGAGAATGTATTGGCACAGGGTTTTCGCAAAATTTCAGGAAGCTCCAGTCATGGAAGGGTTAAGGGCTCAACCATTTGTTGAACTTATTACCGAAACATTTCTCAAGTTAACCCTTTCATGATGGGAGCTGCGCTGGTGCAGCATTAAAGACCCTGTGCCAGTACATTCTCTTATATATGCGAGTCTCCCATAGGGAGCCTCGGATATATAAGAGAATGCACTGGCTTACAAGGTTAAGGCAAATATTGTTAGGCCATTGTATTCTCTTATATATGCGAGGCTCCCTATAAGAGAATGCATTGGCACAGTGTTTTCGCAAAATTTCAGGAAGCTCCAGTCATGGAAGGGTTAAAGGGCTCAACCATTGTTGAACTTATTATCGAAACATTCCACAAGTTAACATTGCTGAGTATCCAGTCACTGGCAGTCAGTAATAGATTGAATCGTGCTGTACGAAAATAATTATTGGTAAAACAACACCAACTATTGATCCAGAATATAAGATTTTATAGGATATAAACAGCCATAAGTATGAGTAATTTACTTTCTTCTTAGTTTTTTTCCTATGATATAAATTACATCCAAGGGAATTCATGATTTAAGGAACAGTCCATTTTGTTATACCGACCCATAGACGACAGACTGGGTCAGTGGTACGATATATACTAAAGGTATTGCTAAGATTACATCTGTACTATTAGGAAAGTGCGGTGCACTTTTATGTTTGCTTAATAGTACAATTGGGAGTCACAGACTAGTAGCACTTTTCTGTGAGATGTATAAGCAGGTATCTGGATAAGACTATTAATATGGGGGGGATTTGGGAAGGTGGACTCCCTCCCTCCCTCACACTACAGAGACCCTATGGCCATCTCCCTGTCTCTAGAGTGGATACCTTAACCCTTCCATGACTAAACCTTCCTGAAAATTTAGCAAAAACTCTGTGCCAATGCATTCTCTTATATATGCGAGTCTCCCATGGGAAGAGAATGCATTGGCCTAACAATATTTACCTTGACCTTGTATGCCCGTGCATTCTCTTATATATGTGAGGCTCTATATGGGAGACTCACATATATAAGATAATTCACTGGCACAGAATCTTTAATGCTGCACCAGCTCCCATCATGAAAGGGTTAATACAATATCTTCTTTAACCCTTTCTACACTAAAGCATCATTGATGAGTAGTTATCGCATAGGAAATATTCAGATAATGAGTTTAACTCTTTCTACACTAAAGCATCATTGATGAGTAGTTATCACATAGGAAATATTCAGATAATAAGTTTAACCCTTTCTATACTGAAGCATCATTGATGAGTAGTTATCCCATAGGAAATATTCAGAAACTTATTATCTGAACATTTCCCTCAATAAATAGGGCTCATTCTGCACTTTTATTTATCTACCATCTGCTGTTATCACCTTAGGCATTTCATTTTTTATTACTTGGTTTACTGATTTCCCCACAGGCCCCTGGGGAAAATTATTAAATACCAATATAGACTATACCACTGGTATAGTCTATATTGGTATTTTAGTAATTTTCCCCAGGGGCCTGTGGATATCCCTACCCAAAAAAAGCTGTTGTCAATAAAAATAAAATTTTAGTTTTCATTTTTTTTATTTCTGCCAATGGGAATATTAATCCAGACATATAAAAAAAAGTTGAAAAAAGTATAAGTTTACATAAATTATACATCCCGTGATGTTTATATTATTGAATGTCAACGCCAACATGGCGGATGCTGATATTGGCGATATGTTTTCATCTGTCATGCTTTAAAGAAACATTTTTATATTTTTTTCCCTTTGCTGAGTCAATGCAAATTAAATAAAAGGTCAGCCAACCACAGTGTCCCCCGAAAACGTGGCAAGTCGACGCCGCTTTGTTAAAGAAATTAAAAAAAATGTTGAAATGTTCTAAGTCGAAAGGATTAATAATTCTGTAAAGAAATAATTTTTTCCTGTCATCTATATACATGTTGCACATCTCCAATATGTGGGTAACAATACTCTGAAGTTTCAAATAACTACGATCAAAACTGTAGGAGGAGTTGATTACACCATGAAGGTACCCTCATACAGGAAATTAAAAAAAAAATAATTTCAAAGTCGAAAGGCCCATAACTCTTGGAAAAATCATTGGATCAAACTCAAATTCGAACTTGACCGGTATTTTGATATGAACGACCCACAAAAAAATCAGAATTTCCAATTAAACAATCCAAACTTGAGTTATCATCCGGAAACCAAAGAAAAAACAAGTAAAATTTACTTTTCTAAGTCGAAAAGCCCATAACTCTGAGAAAAATCATCGGATCAAACTCAAATTCGAACTTGATCTGTATTTTGATATCAATGACTCACAAAAAAAATTGAATTTTCAATTGAACAGTCCAAACTTGAGTTATCATCCAGAAACCAAAGAAAAATTGAATTTTCTAAGTCGAAAAAAGTCCATAACTCTAGGAAAAAATCTTCGGATCAAACTCAAATTTGAACTCAACCTGTATATTGACATG
This sequence comes from Siphonodentalium dalli, assembly GCA_032622095.1. Classification (NCBI taxonomy): domain Eukaryota; kingdom Metazoa; phylum Mollusca; class Scaphopoda; order Gadilida; family Siphonodentaliidae; genus Siphonodentalium; species Siphonodentalium dalli. Next base: position 67,130,555 of record CP136064.1, on the reverse strand, counting down.
ACTGATCCACATAAAAACGATATTTGCCATTAAAGGATCCAAACTTGAGATATCATCCGGAAACCGAAAAAGTGAGAAATTTTCTAAGTAAAAAAAAAAGTTGAAAAAAGGGAAATAACTCCATAAAAGAATATCGGATCAAACTCAGAATTGCAGAGCACCTGTGTTCTTGGTTGAGACACCTACATAGCAAGTTTCAATCAATTCGGATGATCATTACTGGAGTTATAACTCCGGACACACGGATGGACGAGGCTGATTACAACAGTCCCCCAAAAATAAATTTTTCGGGGGACAATTAATTAATAAAGAGATTTCAACGTGAATTATGCTTGGCTGCATCAGATATCAACCACTTTATTAATTAAATATAGACAACAAATCTTCTGTTTTATCTGTCTTTTATTCACAAAAAAATCTATTTGTAGTAAATACTCATTGACGGGTAGTTGTTCAGATATTAATTTCAACAAACAACCTGAACATTTCCCACCTATGAATATGAATCACTTGGCTCTTGTATAATATATGTCTGTCGTCTACTTTTATTAATTGAACACCCCTCCAAATGAATAATAGACCATTCTGATGTATATTTTTTATAACTGAATGGGAGAATCCATTCAGTATAAAAAGGGTTAATGGGTTAAAGTAGAGCACACCTGTCCCTATTTAAACACAGACCAGTCCATTATATTTATTATTTGGGGCGAAGGAGAAGTTAACTTGATCTTTTCGACCATCCCGGGCCCTTCATGCCCAACCACTCTCCTCCCTTATTTTATTACATATTGATGAGTAGTTATCCCATAGAAAATATTCAGCTAATAAGTTTAACCCTTTCTACACTAAAGCATCATTGATGAGTAGTTATCACATAGGAAATATTCAGACAATAAGTTTAACCCTTTCTATACTGAAGCATCATTGATGAGTAGTTATCCCATAGAAAATATTCAGCTAATTAATTTAACCCTTTCTACACTAAAGCATCATTGATGAGTAGTTATCCCATAGAAAATATTCAGAAACTTATTATCAGCAGCAGGAACAGGATTTGCGTGCCCGCCCGAAGGGCTTCACAAGGACGGTGGTGGGCTCATCCGAAGATCGCCCTTACGCCCTGTCTTGAATCTTCTTTGGTATTTAATCTTATTTAATCTGGTATTTAAACTTATTATCTGAACATTTCCCTCAATAAATAGGGCTCATTCTGCACTTTTATTTATCTACCATCTGCTGTTATCACCTTAGGCATTTTATTTTTAATTACTTGGTTTACAAATTTCCCTACCCAAAAAAAGCTGTTGTCAATCAAAATAAAATGTTAGTTTTCGTTTTTTTATTTCTACCAATGGGAATATTAATCCAGACATATAAAAAAAAGTATAAGTTTACATAAATTATACATCCCGTGATGTTTATGGTATTGAATGTCAACGCCAACATGGCGGATGCTGATATTGGCGATATATTTTCATCTGTCATGCTTTAAAGAAACATCCAAATAAAAAAATATATTCGCCTGTGCTTGTTTTAGATGAGATTATTATACAGCAAATATTTTATTTCTCCTGACCCTATTTTTTTGACAATTTAAATTAAAAAAAAAAATTATACAGATTTGATTTGATTTTTTTTCCCCTCCCACCTTCCCAACCTTTGAGCCAAAGAAATCCGTAAACCAAGTAATAAAAAATAAAATGCCTTAACATCCCTCCAAATCAATAATAGACCATTCCGATGTAAACTTTTTAACTGACTGGGAGAATCTACTTAGTATAGAAAGGGATAAAGTGCTTAAAATACTGTTTGAGTGACAAAAGTTAGGTTTTGATTTTATCATAATATATTTGCAAATTTCATGTCAGAAACAAGTTTTGAAAATCATAAACTGGATACTACTAGTCTGTGAACCAGCTTTATATAATCAGAGCCAAGCTCTATATATATATTCAAGAGCGACTTGCTCTGTTAGAATAGTGTGGTTCACAGACGAGGATACTCCCAGTAATGGTTTATAGATTATTCCTGAACTATTAGCCCAGTGACATGCACTTTTATGTTCGCCCAATAGTACATTTGATACTTTTACACATCTGGGTGAAGCTATCTTTTTTAATATGAATGGGGTATTTCATTGTTGGTTTCTATCATATAAGCATTAGAAGTACATTGCGAATTTCATTAACAACAAGTTTAAAGGTATTTCTTCATTACTCTGTACTATTAGGCAAGTTGCGTGCACTTTTATCTTCGCTTAATAGTACGATAGATACTTTTACGCATCTGGTTGAAGCTACCATTTTTAATATGGGGGTGGGTCCTATTGAATAGGGTATTTTATTGTTGTCATATAAGCATTTAAAAGTACATTGTGCTTTTACTGTAGTGTTACAAAGTGACAGCTTAGCACTGAAATGTACTCTGTATATGAGCGCATGGGGGGGGGGGGGCTACTGCCTCTCTTGCTATGCAGGAGAGTATTGGGGGAATATTGAGCCTCTTGCTCTCAAAGCAGGGATGTGGCAATAGTGGGGGGGGGGGTCCACCTTAGAATTTTCAAATGCATTCCTTTTTTTCACCCCTCCCCCGCCCCCTTGAGTAGAAAAATGATTGGATATTTTCAATTGTGTTGGATTTCAGTTTCACACAATAAACTAGTATTTAGTGTGAAACTGAAATTCCAACACAATTGAAAATATCCAATCATTTTTCTACTCAAGGGGGCGGGGGAGGGTGAAAATGGAATGCATTTGAAAATTCTAAGGTGGACCCCCCCCCACCAAAAGAGGCCATCTAGCCATGTCCCTGTCTCCAGGAAGGTCTATCAAAACTTAAAACAAGGTTCATCCTAGAGATTAAGATGTTATTTCAGTGAAAAATAAAAAAACAATTGCAAGTTTCATTACTCCCGTACTATTAGCCAAGTGCCATGCACTTTAATATTTACTTAACAGTACAACTGATCATTTTACACATCAGGGTAAAACAAAAACTTTTAATGTGTTGATGTGACCTTACACTGTCCTATTGAATAAGTCATTCTGTCATATAAGAATTTAAAGGTATAGTGTGCATTTACTTTAGTGTTACAAAGTGTCAGTTCAGCCCTGAAATGTACTTTGCTGAGTCAATGCAAATTAAATAAAAGGTCAGCCAACCACAGTGTCCCCCGAAAACGTGGCAAGTCGACGCCGCTTTGTTAAAGAAATTAAAAAAAATGTTGAAATGTTCTAAGTCTTAAGGGTTAATAATTCTGTAAAGAAATAATTTTTTCCTGTCAACTATACACATCTCCAATATGTGGGTAACAATACTCTGAAGTTTCAAATAACTACGATCAAAACTGTAGGAGGAGTTGATTACACCATGAAGGTACCCTAGCTCATACAGGAAATTATAAAAAAAATAATTTCAAAGTCGAAAGGCCCATAACTCTGGGAAAAATCATTGGATCAAACTCAAATTCAACTTGACCTGTATTTTGATATGAACAACCCACAAAAAAATCAGAATTTCCAATTAAACAATCCAAACTTGAGTTATCATCCGGAAACCAAAGAAAAATTGAATTTTCTAAGTCGGAAAAAAGTGCATAACTCTAGGAAAAATCTTCGGATCAAACTCAAATTTGAACTCAACCTGTATATTGACATGACTGATCCACATAAAAACGATATTTGCCATTAAAGGATCCAAACTTGAGATATCATCCGGAAACCGAAAAAGTGAGAAATTTACTAAGTAAAAAAAAAAGTTAAAAAAAGGGAAATAACTCCATAAAAGAATATCGGACCAAACTCAGAATTGCAGAGCACCTGTGTTCTCGGTTGAGACACCTACATAGCAAGTTTCAATCAATTCGGATGATCATTACTTGAGTTATAACTCCGGACAGACGGACTGACAGGACACACGGACGAGGCTGATTACAACAGTCCCCCAAAAATAAATTTTTCGGGGGACAATTAATTAATAAAGAGATTTCAACGTGAATTATGCTTGGCTGCATCAGATATCAACCACTTTATTAATTCGATATAGACAACAAATCTTCCGTTTTATCTGTCTTTTATTCACAAAAAAATCTATTTGTAGTAAATACTCATTGACGGGTAGTTGTTCAGATATTATTTTCAACAAAAACCCAGGTTAACAACCTGAACATTTCCCACCTATGAATATGAATCACTTGGCTCTTGTATAATATATGTCTGTCGTCTACTTTTATTAATTGAACACCCCTCCAAATGAATAATAGACCATTCTGATGTATATATTTAATAACTGAATGGAAGAATCCATTCAGTATAAAAAGGGTTAATGGGTTAAAGTAGAGCACACCTGTCCCTATTTAAACACAGACCAGTCCATTATATTTATTATTTGGGGCGAAGGAGAAGATCACTCGATCTTTTCGACCATCCCGGGCCCTTCATGCCCAACCACTCTCTTCCCTCCTCCCTTATTTTATTACATATTGATGAGTAGTTATCCCATAGAAAATATTCAGCTGATAAGTTTAACCCTTTCTGCACTAAAGCATCATTGATGAGTAGGGTGTCAGACCGGTTTTCCGAAGACCTATTACTACGAAGGCCCACAACTCCGAAGACCCGATTCTCCGATGGCCCACAACTCCGAAGACCCGATTCTCCGACGGCCCATAACTCCGAAGACCCGATTCTCCGACGGCCCATAACTCCGAAGATCCGATTCTCCGAAAGCCCATAACTCCGAAGGGCCGATTCTCCGAAGACCTATAACTCCGAAGACCTATAACTCCGAAGGGCCGATTCTCCGAAGACCTATAACTCCGAAGGTCCGATTCTCCGAAGGTCCGATTCTCCGAAGATTTTGTTTTATCGGGGTATTATCGTTTACTAAATAGTGTACAGTCCAGTGGCGAAGCCAAGGGGTCCCAAAATTCCCACTGCCCCCATTAAACCTCTACTTGCTATTTCAGACAATATGGGCCCCTACCAAAAGATGTCCAATGTCATGTAAACGCCCGGAAATCGTTCATGGGGCATCAAAATATTCAAACTTTTCCTACTGCCCCCACCTAAATGGGAATCCTGGCCCGCCACTGACTATACACCAGATACTATAACGTTACGTTGGCCCATGAGATGCCAGAGTAAAATGTACAGGGGTGAACGGGGAAGAACTTGTCGCCCCTGTGCATGTTAGGCTACTCTGACATTCTTGCAGCGTTTCGTTATAATATACCCGGTGCACACCAGTGGCGGTGCCAGGGTTCCCATTTAGGGGTGCACATTAATTAGCATATGTGGGGGATATGTGGGGGATATATCATGCATATGATATGCCGAAAGCATATCACGAAGGCCTGATTTGGGGAGCGCATACATGGGAGGGGTCGCCCCCAATCGTTGGTCCGGGGACTCCCCTGGGCAGGGACACTGTGAATATTTGAATGCCTAGGAGGGATTTCCTGATGTTTACATGACATTTGACATGTTTTTTGGGGGCGGTCTTCCCTAGGGCCCCATTGACCCCGCCACTGGACTATACACTATTTAATAAGCGATACAACATGATCTTCGGAGAATCGGACCTTCGGAGAATCGGACCTTCGGAGAATCGGCCCTTCGGAGTTATAGACCTTCGGAGTTATGGGCGTTCGGAGTTATAGGCCTTCGGAGTTATGGGCTTTCGGAGTTATGTGTCTTCGGAGTTATGGGATTTCGGAGAATCGGGACTTCGGAGTTATGGGCTTTCGGAGAATAGGGGCGTCGGAGAATCGGACCTTCGGAGAATCGGACCTTCGGAGTTATGGGTCTTCGGAAAAACGCTACGTAACCGATGAGTAGTTATCCCATAGGAAATATTCAGACAATAAGTTTAACCCTTTCTATACTGAAGCATCATTGATGAGTAGTTATCCCATAGGAAATATTCAGACAATAAGTTTAACCCTTTCTATACTGAAGCATCATTGATGAGTAGTTATCCCATAGGAAATATTCAGACAACTTTCTATACTGAAGCATCATTGATGAGTAGTTATCCCATAGGAAATATTCAGACAATAAGTTTAACCCTTTCTATACTGAAGCATCATTGATGAGTAGTTATCCCATAGGAAATATTCAGATAATAAGTTTAACCCTTTCTACACTAAAGCATCATTGATGAGTAGTTATCCCATAGGAAATATTCAGAAACTTATTATCTGAACATTTCCCTCAATAAATAGGGCTCATTCTGCACTTTTATTTATCTACCATCTGCTGTTATTAATTTAGGCATTTCATTTTTTATTACTTGGTTTACAGATTTCCCTACCCAAAAAAAGCTGCTGTCAATAAAAATAAAATTTTAGTATTTTTTATTTCCGCCAATGGGAATATTAATCCAGACATATAAAAAAAAGTAGAAAAAAGTATAAGTTTACATAAATTATACATCCCGTGATGTTTATGGTATTGAATGTCAACGCCAATATGGCGGATGCTGATATTGGGGATATGTTTTCATCTATCATGCTTTAAAGAAACAACCAAATAAAAAAATACTTGCCTGTGCTTGTTTTAGATGAGATTATTATACAGCAAATATTTTATTTCTCCTGACCCTATTTTTTTGACAATTTAAATTAAAAAAATAATTATACAGATTTTATTTATATTTTTTTCCCTCCCACCTTCCCAACCTTTGAGCCATATATAAATCCGTAAACCAAGTAATAAAAAATAAAATGCCTTAACATCCCTCCAAATCAATAATAGACCATTCCAATGAACACTTTTTAACTGACTGGCTTAAAATACTGTTTGAGTGACAAAAGTTAGTTTTTGATTTTATCATAATATATTTGAAAATTTCATGTCACAAACAATTTTGAAAATCATAAACTGGATACTACTAGTCTGTGAACCAGCTTTATATAATCAGAGCCAAGCTCTATATATATATTCAAGAGCGACTTGCTCTGTTAGAATAGTGTGGTTCACAGACCAAGATACTCCCAGTAATGGTTTATAGATTATTCCTGTACTATTAGCCCAGTGGCATGCACTTTTATACATCTGGGTGAAGCTATCATTTTTAATATGAATGGGGTATTTCATTGTTTAGTTTCTATCATATAAGCATTAGAAGTACATTGCAAATTTCATTAACAACATGTTTAACCCTTTCAGTGCCAAGTCCGATTTTTGTATCAACCCATATTTCCTTGATCATTTTTCAAATTTATTGATTATAATGTGATACATTGATGGAAAGAGCTCTAAAAGAGCTCTTTCCGTCAATGTATCACATTATTATAATCAATAAATTTGAAAAATGATCAAGGAAATATGGGTTGATACAAAAATCGGACTTGGCACTGAAAGGGTTAAAGGTATTTCTTCATTACTCTGTACTATTAGGCAAGTTGCGTGCACTTTTATCTTTGCTTAATAGTACAACTGATACTTTTATATATCTGGTTGAAGCTACCATTTTTAATATGGGGGTGGGTCCTATTGAATAGATTATTTCATTTTTGTCATATAAGCATTTAAAAGTACATTGTGCTTTTACTGTAGTGTTACAAAGTGACAGCTTAGCACTGAAATGTACTCTGTATATGAGCGCATGAGGAGGGGGCTGCTGCCTCTCTTGCTATGCATGAGAGTATTGGGGAACATTGAGCCTCTTGCTCTCAAAGCAGGGATGTGACAATAGTGTGTGAGGGGTGAGACACATTTTTAAGAAATTTCATTTCTGTCAGTTGGAAATTGATACTTTTACACATCTGATTGAAGGTACCATTTTTAATATGGGGGTGGGTCCTATTGAATAGGGTATTTCATTGTTGTCATATAAGCATTTAAAAGTACATTGTGCTTTTACTGTAGTGTTAGAAAGTGACAGCTTAGCACTGAAATGTACTCTGTATACGAGCACATGAGGAGGGGGCTGCTGCCTCTCTTGCTATGCAGGAGAATATTGGGGAACATTGAGCATCTTGCTCTCAAAGCAGGGATGTGACAATAGTGTGTGGGGGGGGGGGGTGAGACACATTGGTAAACATTTTCAATAGTTGTAAATTCCACGTCTGTCAGTTGGAAATTTCAGAAGATAAAATTATTGTGGTAGTTTTTATTTTTCCAACTAGTATTTAGTGTGAAACTGATATTCCAACACAATTGAAAATATCCAATCATTTTTCTACTCAAGGGGGTGGGGGGAGGGTGAAAATGGAATGCATTTTAAAATTCTAAGGTGGACCCCCCCCCCCCCCCCCACCAAAAGAGGCCATCTAGCCATGTCCCTGTCTCCAGGAAGGTCTATCAAAACTTAAAACAAGGTTCATCCTAGTGATTAAGATGTTATTTCAGTGGAAAAAAAAAAAAATGTAAGTTTCATTACTCCTGTACTATTAGCCAAGTGCCATGCACTTTAATATTTACTTAATAGTACAATTGATCATTTTACACATCTGGGTAAAGCTAAAACTTTTAATGTGTGGATGTGACCTTAGACTGACCTATTGAATAAGTCATTCTGTCATATAAGGGGGGGTTCTTTGGGCCCAACCACTCTCCTCCCTCCTCCCTTATATTTATTACATATTGAAGCAGATTGAAGTATGTTTATTTTGGTGTATTTATTCTGCCCGACTTTTTCTTCCTCTTTGATCTACATTAAGAAGTATGGCTATAAACCAGAGATATCACCTATATAAACAAATACATTATGTAGACCAATTAACACATATTGTGACCTAGTGACTTATCTTCTACTTTACTTCAATAATTGAATAACAGCAGTATTATCAGGTGCATGCATAATTGTGACTTCATTTGCTCTCAAAATAAATTCAGCCATCATCTTTGTGGTGCACATGATAACACCACCCAATTTCCCTACTTTTTGAGCAATTCCTGTTGATCAAAGGATATGACCGTAATCAATAGAAAGGTTAAAGGATATGACCATAATCAATAGAAAGGTTAAAGGATATGACCGTAATCAATAGAAAGGTTAAAGGATATGACCGTAATCAATAGAAAGGTTAAAGGATATGACCGTAATCAATAGAAAGGTTAAAGGATATGACCGTAATCAATAGAAAGGTTACAATTCTGCTTAACCCTTTTTTTTACCAATTACTCATTGATGGGTAGTTCCCTTCAGAAATGTTCAGATAATAAGTTCAACAAGCGACCATATAGGCCATTTGTGGAACTTATTACCTGAACATTTTCCACCAATGACTGTGAATCCTTCTACATTTGTATTATCCACTGTCGGATACCCGTTTAGGTTCGGACATTCCAAGATGGCGGCGCCCACTAAAGCAGATAAACGGTAAGTGTATTGATTGTCTCCAAGCAGCAATCAACGACATCTTTCGCTGATACACCTTGAAACAGTTATGTAGGAATTTGTATGCCCAACACATACGTAACACGCCTTTCGCATGACAGGCATGTGAATTGTTGTATTTGGCGTGTCAAGTCGTCATAATTTTTCAAAATTTTATCGAGGCGGCGAAATGTTCGCTTTTTCGTATTTTTCTGGCCCTGGGCTCATTCATCCACACATTTATGTATTGTTGTGGGTAGATTAGGTCACCACACATCTTCGGAATGCAAAACCGGCGATATTTTTATTGTCTAACTCCGAAAAAAGACCTTTGAAAATTTCAAAATGTTCAGGTTCGGATTCGCAACATTCGCGATGATTTTGTTCAGGTTCAGACACAATTTTCGTTCAGGTTCGGACAAATTTGGTTCAGGTTTGGACAATTTTAGTTCAGGTTCGGACGCATCAAAACCTTACCTATAAGTGACATGCCGAGGTGCAGTCGCGATCTTATGGTGCGTGTTATTAACGAACATGCATTGTTAATTTGTAATATCTAACTATGTCAGCTGAAATTTCCAAATACAGGTGGTAAATTCTCCGAATTAATGGGATAAAAGCCACAGTTGAATATTCTCGAGCAATGTCTACTATAAACCAGCTAGTGGGAATTATTACATTTTACATATGAGCAACCGTGGTATTATTACTTATCTTCTGAAATATCGGGGATACATGGATATTTAATACCTGGTTCTCGATTTTGAACCCCCGAGGCGGAGCCAAGGGGTTTCAAAAAGAGACATCCGGGTATTAAATCTCCTAGTATCCCACGATGTTGGCGGAGCTAACGATTTTGTCCCACATCAATAGCAACCATGTGGTGTGCTTTTTATAGGTTATCAGATAAATTCACACCAATCAGCACCAATAAGAATAATTCAGTAGCAGATCTATCGATCCTGTTTTAGGTGACTTCAATTAAGCTCAGCGCGCTAGAACAATGTCACGATTGGTGAAACTGCTAGTTCAAGGGTAATTCATAACCACGATGTTTCACGTGCTTTTATACACCCACTGTCAAGAGTTACGGGGACATGGTGCATGATTTAAACGTGACATTGTTGTCAATCAGATTGTTAGTTACAACCCGGTGTGGGCACAAGCGCTGTTTGTTATATGTTTCCCTATGAAATAGCTGTAATTTTAAATGACATACGATGCGCTCTCTTTCGTCAGAACCTTGGCATGGATAATAATTTTCAAACGTTATCTCACTGTAGATACTTCTGTTTAAAAAAGGGTACACAATTATTGACGCGTGTATTATCAATGGAACTACGCGAAATTCCGCGGAAGACTGAAAATAGTTTATTACTGCGATAAGTTCTAAAGAAAAACAAATGATCTCGTTTTATTACGTATTCAGTTATTTGTTAATTGGGTTTCTGTGTGTAATATTTAACCATTGGGTAGGCACTATTCTCTTAGGCGCATGAAGGAAATTTTCCACCAAAATTTAGAGATGCTTAATTTGCCAACGGAACAGCTGATATTGTTTGCATAAGTTTCGCTACTTCGGCGTCTAAATTTTGTTTCGATAAACAAATAATTGTAGTTTTGCAGAATTGCTTACCATAAGCATAACATAAAGAGAACACATATGGTTTCTCGAATAATATATTCCTGAAATATCGCCGCTCGTGAAGATTCGCATATTGCAGGTATTATTCGGCAAACAATAGGTATTCTCTATGTTCGCATAGTGCTGAATAGACTGCAACATGTTCGGGCTCTAATTAATAGTCCTGCATAATAGTCGTTTGGCAAATGGTTAACTTGTAACTGGATTCAACATTTAGAAATGAGGCAAAACACATAAGGCTTATATTGAAAAGAATATGTTTCGTGTGAATACCCAAATATATCATCCAATTATTGATACAAAACATGGTATATATTGTCTATCTATCAGCAAGTATTTATGGGCAAATTGTGGGAACAGCTATATAATCACATTCATCGTATAAGCAGTCTAACAAAATAGAGTTATTGTTCGTGGCTCGTTTCTGCGCTTTATGTCTGGGAATATATTGTTAATAGAGACTGGGGATAAATACATCATTACACGGCTTGTTGATGGGGGATCGCCTCGGGGGATACAAGCCTCTACTGGGGCATACCACACAGTATCCTCCTCAAAAAGCCGTGTAACTTATATTATGGACAGTTATCTGCTCATCTACGTGCGGCGACCTTCGTGGCATCGTACATGTATGTGGATGTGGAGGGTAATCATGTGATCGCATACATCTCACACGCATAAAATAAGAAAGTCCGCCCAAATTATTCACGAGTGGGCTAAAACCATGCCTCGTGTTCCCCATTTATCGTTTCTTTTACGAATGGAAGATAACCAAATGCACAAATACGCAATAAGAACGCGACTGTACCTCGGCGTGTCATTTTTATGCAAAGTTTTTGATGTGTCCGAACCTGAACCAAATGTGTCCGAACCTGAACGAAAATTGTGTCTGAACCTGAACAAAATCATCGCGAATGTTGCGAATCCGAACCTGAACATTTTGAAATTTTCAAAGGTCGTTTTTCGGAGTTAGACAATAAAAATATCGCCGGTTTTGCATTCCGAAGATGTGTGGTGACCTAATCTACCCACAACAATACATAAATGTGTGGAAGAATGAGCCCAGGGCCAGAAAAATACGAAAAAGCGAACATTTCGCCGCCTCGATAAAATTTTGAAAAATTATGACGACTTGACACGCCAAATACAACAATTCACATGCCTGTCATGCGAAAGGCGTGTTACGTATGTGTTGGGCATACAAATTCCTACATAACTGTTTCAAGGTGTATCACCGAAAGATGTCGTTGATTGCTGCTTGGAGACAATCAATACACTTACCGTTTATCTGCTTTAGTGGGCGCCGCCATCTTGGAATGTCCGAACCTAAACGGGTATCCGACAGTGTTATCTGTCATCTGCTTATATTTCCTGAACATCCCTCCAAATGAATAATAGACCATTCCAATATAAATATTTTTATAACTGGGTGTGGATCACAAATTATTGATTTGAACCAGCTTTACCATCGCTGGCCTAATGCGCCATTCACCTTATCAACCAAGCCACTGGTGTGGAGGGAGGGGGATATTTTTGGCCACTGAGACCAGAACATTATGTGTAGCTTTAAAAGCTACAGAATGCCCTAAATAATCGACTCCTTAACCACGGCAGAATTATGGATAACTTTTCAGGATTTAGTTGGAAATATGGCTTGTTGACATTCATCAGAAAGCTCTCACTGAGAGCTTTCCGATGAATGGCAACAAGCCATATTTCCAACTATATCCTGAAAAGTTACCCATAATTCTGCCGTGGTTAAGGAGTCGATTATTTAGGGCATTATGCACATTTTATCAATAGCTGCACCAACACTTATTGATCTGCACAACAAGAGTAAAAACACATATCCGTTATATTTTTATCACGTACTGAGCCAAGATTCAATATAGATATAATCGATCACCTGAACCAATGTAATTAAATTATCCTCAGCAAATTTTAACCTTATGTAGACTGTTGAGGTCACCTATTGGCTCATATTTAGGTAGACGTTGTATGGAGGTTGTGCATTGGTTCACCCCGGTCTAACCTAGTTCATGGGCTGTCTGGATCGAGTACAGATTATCCAATAGTTGACATTCGGTAACCTACATCCTAACCCGATGTCCCGCAGCTGGTGTACTGCGGGGGCATATCGAGGTAGAATGTTACATAACCAATACAAGAGGAGTGTACTTAGTTCATCAGTAGACTCGTCCAATAATAAATTATGTACTGCACTTCAGAAACGGAGAATGCTTTCCCACTTGGCGAAATTAGTTGAATGATTAATTAATCTCACAGTTGGTGTACTGCGGGCATATTGAAGTAGAATGTTACATAACCGATACAAGAGTAGTGTACTTAGTTCACCAGTATAGACTCGTCCAATAATAAATAATATACTGAACGCAGTGCGGTAGAATGGAGAATGCTTTCCCATTTAGATGAAATTAGTTGATTGTTTAATTGGGATTTTATAGGACATGACTGGATGAATATTAATGATAGGGAGTGTATTGATTTAAAGCGATATGGATAACTCGTTTCGGAAAATTGAGTGGGTGTAGAGAATAATCTTGCTAAAACAAGTTATTCTCGAAAATTTTATATGCAAATTGGCAACATACGACATCATTTTTATAAAGGAATTATGCAATGATTACTGTGGTTACACTGGTATGTCGTATTACCATATGTTTATCAGCATTAATAAAAGTACTGAATAAAGTAGTAAATATTTACATTTATGCCTAGTTTAGAGATTGTTTTCTCTGAAACAGTACAGTCAATTTGGTTGATTGCTACATTCTTCAAGTCAAGCCTTGAAATAGGGTGTCTGTCATTTGCGGAATGAGGTCCCCAAAGGGTGAATTTAGTGACATTATCCCGCAAAGCGTGCTAGCATCACCAAATTCACTCTCTGAGGACCTCATTCTGCTTAGGCCTAAAGTTGAGGCCCTCAACTGATATGGGGACCTAGGATCAGATTGAAGTTCCCCAGTTTAAGTTTTCACCCATTAGTCACCTCAATTATGCATTTTATCTTCCGCAAATTAGGGGATATAGAAACTGAACAGAAGGGAAAACATAACTGAGCACAATGATAATTTGAGACTATAGATACTAAGGCTGATGGGGTCATTGTCACAAGGCATCGAAGTGTGGGATACCGTCACTAAATTCACCCTCTGGTGACCTCATTTCTGCAAATGACAGACACACTATTTGCAGGCTTGCCTGCAGGCTTGCCTGTATTGTCTGTTTTTCTGTCTGTCATCTACATATATATCCTAAACACCCTTCCTAATTAATAATAGACCATTCCAATACATACTGTTATAACTGGATAGGAGAATCCATTTAGTACAAATAGGGTTAAAAGGTCAAGTCTGGTTTAGAAGTCTGAAATATTACTAAGTATTGTACATCAATGGAAAGTTTATTTGAAATAAAATCGGAATGAATAATCCATTGGGTGTAGAGATGAATGAATGCATAACATAAATATAATTTTGGTACATGTATGTACAGTAATGCCCTAATAATCGACTCCTTAACAACAGCAGAATGATGGGTAACTTTTCAGGATTTAGTCGGAAATATGGCTTGTTGCCATTCATTGGAAAGCTCTCTGTGAGAGCTTTCCGATGAATGGCAACAAGCCATATTTACGAGATAATGAGTTCAACAAACGACCTATAGTTATGTTTTTAACTTATTATATGAACATTTCATACTGAATAAATGGGTGAAAAAAGATTTAATTTGGTGGAATCAGATCAGATTGATGTTCCCCAGTTGAAGTTGGTGATGTTCACCCATTAGTCACCTCGATTATACATTTATCTTCTGGAAATTAGGGGATATAGAACTTCCCAGAATGGAAAAAGTAACTAAAACAATGTTAATTTGAGTCTATAGATACTTCCCAGAAGATGAGGCCTAAGCAGAATGAGGTCCTCAGACGATGAATTTGGTGATGCTAGCCCACAATGCTGGATAGAATAACTAAATTCACCCTCTGTGGACCTCATTCTGCATATGACAGACACACTATTTCAAGGCTTGCCAATGAGATCTATTTGCAGGGATGTTCAGATAATATATACAGTCGACACATAGAATACAGATTCCCATTCATTCATCATAGAACAAGGCTGTTTCTTAATAACCCTTTCTATACTAATGGATTCTCCCATTCAGTTATAAAAGCATACATTGGAATAGTCTATCTTTCATTTGGAGGGGTGAAGACAGACATACGAAAAAATAAGACACGTGCAAAAAGATTCATATTCATTGGTGGGAAATGTTCCTACACAGGAGCTTGGAATTTAGTCAAAACCCCTCTTTTATTGGCGGAACCACCACCCGGGACCACAGGACCTGTGGTTCCGACCTATGGTCATTTGTTGAACTTATTATCAGAACATTTCCTAAGGGAACTACTTGTCAATGAGTATTTAGTATAGAAAGGTTTAAACTTATTGCCTGCACACTCAGGGGCGCCGGAAGAGGGGGCAGCTGACCCCCCTGCCCTTGGGGGGGGGGGCGAGCGGGGGCAGGACTTGCCCTTTTTCTGGAGACAGAAAATGCTTTTTGTGTGTTTAATCTCGTGTTTTTATAGCAAAATGTAACTTTTTTGGTCCAAATACCACCAATTTCACAAGGAATATAAATTTTTTGTCAATTTTATCACAAAACGGCCATAAAAACCGACAAATACCATTAAAATAGGGATTTTTGCCACAATGAATTTATGGTTATTTTCCCGAGTTTGCGGAGAAAATACCCTTTTTTGCGGAAAAGTGCCCTTTTTGTAGGCTCTGCCCCCCTGCCCTTGGATGCTTCCGGCGCCCCTGTGCACACTCCTATACACCAATCATCAAGTTTCCAGCTATCAAATGTTTACATCCACTGACACTTACTCCTACAAATGAAGGATTCCCTGAAGCTGTCTGATAAAAACATA
The DNA here is from genome assembly GCA_032622095.1 of Siphonodentalium dalli. Classification (NCBI taxonomy): domain Eukaryota; kingdom Metazoa; phylum Mollusca; class Scaphopoda; order Gadilida; family Siphonodentaliidae; genus Siphonodentalium; species Siphonodentalium dalli. The sequence continues at coordinate 67,114,626 of CP136064.1, read as the reverse complement.
AGCTACAATTAGCATGCAATTAAGTCCCAGCATTCCTCACCCATTAATCAGAGTCAATCCCCTATTTAACAGTCAAGGTTCATGTACCCTGTCTGCCTGTTCATGTTCTAACATTGCCCTGTGTGCACTACAACTACACTAGTAATGTGTGCTTTCCATAGGCTGTATTATGAGGTCAGTATTATTGGTGGAGGTCTAGACAGTTAATTTCACCAGTGGGGGGTGGGGGGGGGGGGGGGGGGGGGGGGGGGTCATGGCTCACACCAGTGCACACTCTTTATATGACCCCCTTTGATGTTTGGGTTCAGTGAATGATTTTAAATGGGTTTACAATAATGAAGATTACTAGATAACATTTCAGTAGAAAATTAAGTATGCAAATTTACAGGTTTTTTTATTTGAGATATTTAACTCTACCATGACTGGAGCTTCCTGAAATTTAGAAAGACCCTGTGCCAATGCATTCCCTTATATATGCGAGTCTTCCATAGGGAGTCTTCCATAGAGCATACATTGGCCTAACAATATTTACCTTGACCTTGTAAGCCAGTGCATTCTCTTATATATGGAGAGGCTCCCTATGTGAGACAGAATGGTCGTAAGCTCATGTGATTAAATTAATATAATAAGTCTCATGGTTTATCTTCAATGGAAGACTCGAATATATACGAGAATACACTGGCACAGGATCTTTAATGCTGCACCAGCGCAGCTCCCATCATGAAAGGGTTAAGGAGACACACCATTCGTGAGTTTTCAAACAATTAATTTGAAGGGGAAAATCATTGTCCTTTATAAGCAATGTATGTTATGGTATTATAATAACACGTGTTTACCCTCACAATATGAGAGATATGTTCGAATTATGAAAAATTGTGGTTTTAAAAATTAAAAACAACAATTTTTCACGTAGGTCAATAGACTGTTTGACAGGAAATATTTAAAAAAAACACACTG